>CM035091.1:64996852-65596852 GCA_020205505.1 Panax japonicus
TACTATAAGACAATCCGTTCTTTTGAGGAATTTCAATTGAATGTTTATGTGAACTGTAGCACCGTGTAGCACCATCTGTCGGGTTGGAAGTTACCCGGATTTGGGGGCGTCACACTATCTTTCATCAATAAATACAATAATAATAGCAAATTTAAATTATGATCTTTTGATAAAAATGTATGCATAAATTGGATTATTCTAAAATCCTTCTTCAAAAGATATTCACTCAAGCGATTATACCACAATATGCATCTGGATTGCTTTAACCCACATAAAGATCTTTGTAGCTTAATAGAATATATATTTCGATATGTAGAATTATATGCTTCATGCATTTTATATCCTTCAGAGATTTTCTTGTATATATCATTATCTAATGATCCATACTGATATGTTGTAACAACAACCATTAATCGCATATCCAAATTTTCTTTTTCTACCAAGATAATTAAAAATCTGAATGTAATTGCGTCCATTACAAGGGCATATGTTTCTTCATAATTAATACCAGGTCTCTAGAGAAACCTTGTGCTCAAGTCGTGCTTTGTACCTTATAATTTTATTTTTCTTATTTTGTTTATGTACAAATACCCATTTGTATCCAACATGCATTACACCTTTAGGTGTTCGGACTACAGGTTCAAAAACTTCACATTTACTTAGTGAATTTAATTCTACTTAAATCGCCTCTTTTCACATTGGCCAAATATTTCTACATTCATCAACGATTTGTGGATGATATTCATGATTATTACTTCTAGTAATATTAAGAACAATTTTATATGAAAATATGTTGTCGACAATAATTTTATTTCTATCCAATATATTTGTATCCTGTATATATACATAATGTATCGAGATCTCGTTATTTTCAGGTACCTGATCCTTTTTAGGGGATCACTCTTCAAGAGTTTTATTTATAGGAGATTTTTGTTCATAAGTTTTGGATAGAACGATAAATTTTGTAGTCTGTTTCATTGGTATAGCCTCTTTATAGGCTACAACTTGTTTTTCTTGTACTTTCTTCTTCTAGGGAATTTTATCTTTAACAACTATCATTCTTCCATGTTTCAGGTATGACTTTGATTCAATTTGCTGCCATATTAACTGATTGTCCAACAAGGACTTCAATCCCTACTAGAGTATTAGCATCTAGAATGTGAGATATCATTATTTTCTTATTATCGGTGAATAATTCTGGTAATTGATTTGCAATTCATTGCAAATGAATAATCCTTTGAACTTCTAGTTCATATTGATTTGTATGAGGATCAAGATTAAATAACATTGAAACATTCCAATTAGTCATGCTTTAGGCAACGATCTCACATCGTGCTTCAGGCAACGACTTTTCTCCCCCTAATGGTAGGAAGCCTGTTTCATTAACAAGGACAATCCTTGAAATATGCTTTTAAAAAAAAATTGATCAAATGTTAAGGTTATGATGCAGCATTTAAAATAGCATGACCCCAAGCATAAACAGGTAATTTTGATTTCATAATCAATGGTCAAGCAATATATTGAAGTCTCTTGATAAATGATTAAGCTATACCATTTTGAGTATGTGTATATGGAACACGATGTTTAACACAAATATAACCATCTGGTTAATGCATCAAGTAAAAACATAAAATACTTAAATATACCACAATGTGGGTGTATTGGTTCAATTATATCACCCTGAATTCTTTCTTAGAAAGATGAACACTAAATAACAATATTTAAATGTAATGGTTTAGTAATTAATTTACTTTGCTATAATCAACAGGTAAATGAATTTTCTGGTTCTTTAAGAGATGTTCATGAGAGTTTTCAATAATTCAACGTATCATTATTGATCATAGATGATAATGCCAAAGCATAAAAATATTTGGATCTAAACACTTCTGGTGTATTGCACACTTCTTATGTATTACAACATTTATTTCAACTATTCTCATTTTAGTATAATATAACCCAAAAGAGAAAATATACAAAAAAAATTTATATGAGTTTCTGGACCGATACTATTGAAGTAATATAAGGAAATTTTTCACTGCCTTCGTTATTGGTTTTAATATGATAACCATTATAACATATATCCTTAAAGCTGAGCAAATTTATGCTTGCCTTAGAAGAATATAAAGAATCATCAATACAAAGTTTTGTGCCATTTAATAACATTATAATCGCTCTTCCAAAGACTTTTATTAAGTTTGATGAATAATCACTCTTCAAGAATCTTCAATTATATTTGATGAATAGTCGCTCTTCTAGAGCCTTTAATTAAGTTTGATGAGCTTCTGACACATACAACTTCATATATGCAAAACATAAATTTAACTTTATTACTTGAAACATAAATAAAACATATAATAAAAATACTTATTATAATGTCATAATTTAAGAAAATAAAAATAATTAAGTAGTATGAACAATTCTATCAACATATCATCAAGGAAACCATATATATCAAAATTAGTTATATCCACTCCATTTGAAAAGTCAAAATAATTAATGGGATCTTCAGGATCATTATGATCAATAAAGTTTATTTCAATTCCATTTCCTTTTCTTTTATGGAATCTTGATACAAATCTATCAAATATTTAGGAGTACGACGGGTACATTCCCTTTTCTATATTGATTGTTCTTTTCACGTCCACTACCACAACCATAATTTCCTCTATGATTATCAAATGAGGTTCCATTCCCTTCAAGGAATGTAATAGAATTGGTCGGGCGAGATTGTTGGGTTTTTTGGATAAAATCTAATTACGCACAGCACGCAAGTATACGTGGTCAACAAGTAATATAATAATAAGTAGAGTATCATTTCCTTAGAGACTTAGCAAGAAATTAACTTCACAATTACCAATTTCCTATTAATCCTAATTTTATTAAACCAATCAAATTCTAGTTTATAGTAAAAATAATAAAGATATTAAAATTAAAGAAAAATCAACAAACCCTAAAAATTGAATTTTCAAACAAATATTGGAGAATTAGGCTTACAACTTCACTCTAAGCATCACTCTGATTATTATACCTTATTCCAGTTTAATCCACTATCCTAGTTTATTAATCAAGAACACGCATTTAGCACTAGCCACCTCTCGATGTACTAATACCGTATTAACCCAAATCCACAACTAAGAAAGAATTATGTTAAATACCTTAATCAACTAACTCACTATATCTCTATTTGAATTACAATTAAAGAAGGTTTAAGTTCAAATTCTTTATATGATTACATGCGATGTCAAGCATATCTTTACTCTAACATACATCAAGATTCTGCTCATTCACAAAATTCAAAAACACATGCTATATTAATTAAGTCTAGATTCGTATTTCATCTCTCGAATTCATACAAGTCCACATAAAATTGTTGATCATGCAATTCATAAATTCAAGCTCAAATTAATATATATAAAATGAATAATAGCTTATTAAACTGAAACCAAGATTACATAATCACCGTTCCACTTAAAGATCCATTATAAGCTTAGTAAGTAATGTAGTTTATAACTAATGAATTAAATACTGAATAAATAAAAGAAAACATCATCCCAATGACACAATTTTAAATTAAAAGAAGAATAGTAATACACCACCCTTCTCGCTCTTCAAATCTGAAATCTTCGTGAAATTACTCTTTTTCTTTGTTCCTCCAAGCTTTTTCCTTTCAATCTCGTTCTCCAAGTGTGTCTGAATAATAATCCCTCACTTTTGTCCTACATGTAGCATAAATTGCCTCACCTCAGCTTCATACCACCAATCCTAATTCAACTCTAACTCATCACATAAAAAGTCAAATAGAAATCCAAATCCTTTTCAAAACCAAACAAGTCATAAGTCAAAGACTCCCAAAAAAATATGAAATAACCTCCATAACACACTCTTATTATAAGCATATTACATAAAGAATTTATAGTTCCCAACAATGCCCATCTTCCACCTCATAACGAAAGTGATCAGATCATGTTCTGTAATGGTGCGCCCCGTGTCAAGATTTGATCTATGATAACGCGGCCCGCGCTACTTAGCTAGTAACATTCCCACGCACTAGCGCGCCTCGCGCCAATTTACTCAACAACACGGCGCGGCCCGCGCTGATCATGCAGATTGTCCATAATTTCTTGAAAATCCTTCCAATGTTAGCATCTTGATAAGCTTACTGATTATCCTACAACAAGCATAAAACTCATCAAAAGTAACATGAAGTAATAAAAAAACTAACAATATAACAAGCTAAATGAATATAAACCATAGGTTAAAAACCTACTCATCAGTTTTCAGCAAAAACTCATTATTTTTGTATAGCCACTAGATGACATAATATAAATTCTGGGAACATAGTTTCCTTTATCGCTTCAGGGAATATTTTGTGAACTTACATTCTCGATATTACTGCTGCAAGATCATATTCGAGGCATGAAATATAATATATATTTTCTTTAACATGTCTTCATCAATGTTTTTTTCACATAATTTTAATAGTGAGATTATATTTAAAAAAAATATAGAATTGTTCTCACTCAACACTTTTTAAATCTTGCAACTTCAGGTGCAACCAATTATAATGAGCTTTTGGGAGAATTACAAATTTTTGATTCTCATATCTTTTCTTTAAAATCATTTCATAAGACAAGTGAGTCTTTTACTATAATGTACTCGTATTTTAATTTTTCATGGAGATGATAGCGAATAAAAATCATTAATTTTGCATGATCTTGTAGGGATGCATGATTGTCAACTTTAATTGTATCTCCAAGGTTTATTTGCCTTTATATGAATCTCAACATCAAGATTCAATTACTAATAATTCTTGCTCGATATAAATCAAGGACAACAAATTCAAATTTATAAGATTTGAATATTAAATAACTAAACATATTCCCCATCAAATTAAATAATTATATATGTTCAGATTTAATTGTAATGAAACAATTTATAGAAATGCAGTAAAACACAAAACTAAATTTGTTAACTAAAACTAAATAACAAACCAACACTACTAAGTATATTTGTCATTGTAACTTCATACAAAAATATATCAAAAAGATCATTATAAATATATCAAATATGCTACCATGCCAAAAAGAAATATATCAAAAGATCATTAGAAATATATCAAATATACTATCATGCCAAAAAGAAATATATCAAAAGATCATTAAAAATTTATTGATATAGAAAGCAATAATAAAACTAAAAACTATAACCATCTATGTGGCTTTTGCTGAATAATTGTGAGTCGTGACTAGCAATGATAATAAGTATAAATAAAATAATAGTAACATTTTTCTTCAATGGTTTGAATTTGATGATTACCTATCTACTCTTGTAACTTGTGTATGTGAAACATGCATTATTAATCTACGACCATATTACATTACTTTATTATATATATATATATATATATATATATATATATATATATATATATATATATATATATATATATATGATTAAATTTAATTGTAATGAAACAATACTTACATTGAGTTGAGAGAACTCCTTTTCCAAAATTGAGTAGAACTTCGTACTGATAACGTGTTATAAAATAATTGATAAAACAAAATGTACATTGATAAACTTTTGTATTCAAGTGGTCATCCACATATTTCTTTCACTATGATATTTTTACATCATTCAATATACAAGCAACCATAGACATAATGGTTAATACCATTTTCTCATATGAGTGGTGATCTATCTCTTTCTCTTCTATTCACTTGGCTACCACTTTTTCTTATCCTCATACCTCTACTATCTGATATATATATATATATATATATATATATATATATATATATATATATATATATATATATATAATAAAATAAAATAAAACAGAACCCATTTTAGAATCTTTCATTTGACAAATCATAAGAATGATTCAGATTCATTCTAACTTAATTTTTCCAATTTAATCTAAAGGCTCATATTTCTTCCCGCCCAAATCCCGCCCAAATCAAATTCACCCCTACACAATACTCTCTCTCTCATGTTCACACACAAAATCTCTCTCTCTCTCTCCTCTCTTCTTCACACACACAAACAAATAATAATAATAATAATAGTACGAATAATAATTATAATATTGCTACTAATAATAATAATAATTATTATTATTATAATAATAATTATTATAATACTAATAATAGTAATAGCAATAGTAATCTATATAATAAAGATTCAGATTCATTCTAATTGATTTAGGCGGGAAAGCACAAGTACGGCTCAGATTCATTCTATTTTAATTCAAAATAATAATAATTATAATATAATAATAATTATAATTATAATTATAATTATAATTATAATTATAATACTAATAATAATAACTATTATCATAATAATAATAAGAAGAACAACAACACTAATTATAATAATTATAATTATAATAAATAATAATAATAATAATAATAATAATAATAAGTATTATTATTATTATTATTATTATTATATTATAATAGTAATAATAATAATAGTAATAAAGTAATAATAATTATTATACTAATAATAATAACAGTAATAATTATTGTGGCGGTGTGGTGAATTATGATAATTGTTATGTCTGATTGTAAGTTATTTTAAAATTGTAAAGACTCTTTACGTAATATAGTATTTTTTGAATTTCAATCTAATTTTTTGTTACACCGTGCCTTCAGTCACGAGCAATTACTAGTATATATATAAGGAGGGAGAGAGAAATGGATAAAATGAAGAGACGTGGAGTGGAAGAGGGAAGAATGCTAAATGTTTTCTAACAAATACTCTAAAAAAATAGTATAGGGAGATTTTTTTTATATTTTATATTTTATTTTATAAATAAAATACAAGAACAAAAATGAAATCAAACCATACAATAAAGACCAAATGGTTTATTTTGCTAATTCTTTACTTGGGCATCATTGTCTCTTTACAATCTTATTATTCAAAGGATAGTTTTGGAGTAGTAGCTAAGAATTTGAAGAAGTTTTCATATGTAACAGTCAACGGTCTCATATTTAGTTCTAATCTTGATTTGTTTTACACCAAAAACTATAGCTTAGTTATAAAAGGTATTTCCTTTACTGTGCAAGTTCAAAAATTCGAGTGTAACCTTAATTAAGAAGTCAGAATTTAGTCCACGCCACCAAAGATTAAAGTAAATATATCCTAGATAATTTAGCAAAATAAAAATATATCCTAGATTCCCCCTAGTCTGAAATTGAATTATAATAATATATGTTCTCAAAAAAATAAAAAAATAAATAACAATAAAATAAAAAACTTCATTTACTTTCACTTTCCTAAGGTAATTCAGTTGAAATAATATGTACACTAGAAAGACAATTTCAAGCCAAAATATACCATGTAAGTTAACAACAACCAACCAAGCATTTGTTCTATCAATCCACTATTGTTGTAATCTGAATTTCTGATACATCTATACGAGGTATTGTTTGGTTCATTAACTGCAGTGCAACGACATGCATAGTTGGCCTTGCTAGTGGATTGGAATTTAGACATATTCTGGCAAGTTTTACAATGGAAATCACTTCCTCCTCAGCTTCTACAGAGAGAGGTGATAGACGTTCATCCACGACATCTCTGAGCTGTATTTCTTCAGCCGATCGAGACAATAGAAAAGTAACCAAATCACCTGAATGCTTCCCTTTGATCACTTCCAATGCTAATACTCCAAAACTATATACATCACATTTCTCAGTTATTTTCATTGTGTAACCGAGCTCTGCAAAAAGAAACACATGATATCATGTTTCTGTGCCAGATCATGAAATTTAAAGAGAAGAAACCACATATAAATTAAATGTGTGTGTATGTGTGTAGAGGAATAATCCATAGCAAATATTTGCTAAGTTACTATTTGGTTAAACCATCTTTGGCCGTCTATAGGAAAACAGAAGGCTGACTTTTAAAAAAAGTGTTATCCGTTACTAATAGTGGCATAAAAGTAAAACAAATATCTACTATGGACAGCCTTAGATATGTTTACTCAAAGTACTGAAGCCGCAGTGTGGTTTTATGGTTTAATTATAATTTTTTCTTCTTTTGTTGCATGCAGTGACTTGTTTTCTTAATTTTCTTAGGCTTCTTTGTCGCCTTCTGTACATAGAATATATCCTCTCCTATTATGATGTTACAAAGTTTCTCGTACCAAACTCTTCATTACAACTTAAAAAAAACAAATGGACAAAAAGCAATCCAAATGTAAAACAATTTTAAATTTTTGCTTCAATGTTTATATTATAATACACATATACAATTATAAACATTGTAAGTATCAATAATAATAATAATAATAATACTAATAATAATAATTACACTTATAAGTTTTGTCCATTTTTTTCTAGTTGTAATGAAGAGTTTGGCATGAGAAACTTTGTAACATCATAATAATAAGAAAGGATATATTCTATGTACAGAAGGCGACGAAGAAGTAAAAGAAAATTAAGAAAACAGGTCACTGCATGCAACAAAGAAGAAAAAATAAATTAAACCATAAAACCACACTGCTGTCACAGCTTGTCGCGGCAGGCAGTGCAGAATGAAGGCATGAGGGTTATTTTAGTATTTTACCGTGCCGCTAGAAGTGATATAACTGCCGCTACATAGCGGTAGGGAAAAAATGTAATTAATCTGGGCCATTCAATATTGAGATCAATGACTAGGATCATGGTTGCTGGAATAATATCCGTGACAACCTGTTGCCACGGATGAGGACCCTATATATATATATATATATATATATATATATATATATATATATATATATATATATATATATATATCGGTTTTTTCTATGCTATAGCGACGGACACAACCGTCGTTATAACCGGTTCGTTTTTAGCTCGTTCGTTGGGGCATATATATATATATATATATATATATATATATATATATATGTGTGTGTGTGTGTGTGTGTGTGTGTGTGTGCGTGTGTGTGCGTGCGCGCGCATATAACCTGGTGCAATATATCCATATGTGCCTGCAAACGTGCTCCAATTTGATGAATCTAGCTTTAGAATCTTGGCAGTGCCAAAATCTGAAATGCGAGCTTCATAGTCTGAATCAAGAAGGATGTTCTTGCTTGATATGTCTCGGTGAACAATTGGAGGTGTGCAATCATGGTGCATGTAAGACAATGCATGAGCCACACTCTTGATAATTTTCACCCTCTTGTGCCAATCCAATTTCTTGGCAGTTTCTTCTTTGCTCAATACCAATTCCAAGCTCCCCATTTCAAGGTGTTCATAAACCAAAAACGAGTGTCGAGCATGTGAACAAAATCCATAAAGTTTGACAATGTTTCGATGCCTTATCTCTGTCAGTGCCCTTATCTCATTGATGAAACTTTTGCGGTCAGCCATTTCATATGATGAGTGAAACTTCTTCACAGCTAGTACAATTCCTGATTGCAGCTTTGCTTTGTAAACATTTCCAAACCCTCCCTTCCCAATGCAATATGCATCATCAAATTCCTTTGTGGCTTTTATGATTTCGCCATATGTTGCTCTTCCATCGAAAGTGGAAATAGTAAATAGATCTTCATTTTCTCTCTCTTTTTGACCGACTTGCATTTTTCTTCTTCTTCGTTCATAAATAATGAAGAGCCCGATGAATGCACAAAGAAGTAGAAATGCTCCCACTAGAGGGAGTGAAATAAGAAGAGCAAGCTCATGACTCTTTTTCAAACTATGATTGTACAACGTTGAAGAACTTTTGCAAAGTTGTAAGCCCGTTATATTGCCACACAACCCTTTGTTCCCGCGCAATGCCTCAATGGAAGCATTCATAAATGCTTTGCTGTTGGGAATTGGGCCTTCCAACTCATTGTAGGATATGTCGATATACAACAGACCATGCATATCTTCAAAGATATTAGGAATGGAACCAGAGAGTTTATTATGTGAAAGATTCAACTTCTCCAAACTCTGCAAACTGTCGAATTGTGATGGTATCTGCCCTATCAACATATTCTGACTCAAATCAAGCAGCGATAGTTGACTTAACTTTCCCATTTGAATCGGAATTCCCTTGTTGAACATGTTGTTACTCAAGTTAAAATAAAAAAGTTGCAACAAGTTCCCCAAGCTCCCTACAATTGGCCCACTCAGTCTGTTCGACGACAGGTCAAGAAACAAAAGTTTGCCAAGTGACCCAAGCTCTTGAGGTATAGTGCCAGATAGTTGGTTATCGTTCAAAACTAGATTCAACATATTACTCAAATTTCCAAATTCCCTTGGAATCTCCCCAACTAAATGATTTAAAGAAAGATCAAGTCTTTGTAGTAGGGTGATATTTCCAAACTCATGCGGTATGCTACCGGTGATGTTGTTTCCAGCAATTTGCAACGTCGTCAATTTCTTGCACTTGGCCCAGTTGTCAGAGAGCTGCCCGTAAAATTTGTTATAGTTGAGATTAATGAATTCCAAGTCTGGATAGACACCAAAAATTTCAGATATATTTCCAGTAAACTGGTTTCCTTCGAGGTGGACTCTGGTTAAGCTTGAACAGTTTTTCAAGCTTGGGATTGAACCGATGAAATGATTATCGTTTACAGTAATGTTCTCAAGTTTACCACCACGGCAAATTTGTTCTGGCAAATAGCCAGATAACTGATTTTCGTCCAGTTGCACAACAACCAAGTTAAGAGATTCCAGACCATGAGGAATGGGGCCAGAAAGTTGATTGCTACGGAGAAATAAATATTCCAACATGCTCAGATTACCAAGTGAGCCAGGAATTGAACCACTGAGATTATTTTCACTCAGTTCTAGATCATAAAGAGACTGTAAGTTTCCTAATTCACTAGGAATTGAGCCCGAAAGGTTATTTCTATAAAGATGTAAGAGAGTTAGAGAGGTCAAATCACCTAAGGATTTTGGGATTGATCCCGAAAGATTGTTTGTGTGAAGACTTAGACTCTGAAGAGATTTCAGCTTTCCAAGTTCTGGTGGGATGCAACTAGAAAGTTGGTTTTGGAATATGTACAAATAAGTAATATTAGTCAAGTTTCCAAAACTAGACGGAATGGGACCGGTTAAAAGGTTGTTGTCCATGTAAAGCTCAACAAGATTGAAGAGATTTCCGAATTCAAAAGGGATAGAGCCAGAAAGTTCATTTTCATAGAGATAAAGATAGGCCAAGTTGCTCAGATTGCCAATAGAAGCTGGAATTGGACCTTCAAGTTTGTTGGTATACAAAGCAAGGTCATAAAGAGACTTCAAGTTGCCTATCTCTTGAGGAATTGAACCATTCAACATATTCTGAACCAAGTGGAGGGTCCCAAGATTTGTTAGCAACCCAATTTCAGGTGGGATTATTCCATAAAATTGATTGCTTGACAAATCAAGATAGGTTAGTTTGGAAAGATAACCAATTTGAGGTGGAATGGTGCCATAAAACTCGTTGATGGCAAAATCCATAAATGTAAGATTTGGGAGTGATAAGAAGGGGAAACGATAAAGCGTACCTTTGACACTTGACAAAGTGAGGTTCAAGCCATTTACGCTTCCATTGTTGCACGAAACTCCGAACCAAGCACACGGGGAAGTATTCGTGGCGTTGTTGGAAAGAAGCTTCCATGTAAATGATATTGAGTTATTTTGGTTTTGAAAGGTAGCTTTCCAGTTAAGGAGAGCGGTAGCTTCTTCAGCATAAGTAGAGGCAGAAGCAACATATTGGAAATTAGGAATTAAGACAACCAGAAAAAGGGAGAGAATACGGAGAGAGTTCCCTATGGCTATAGAACCCATAATTTATCACTTTGATATGGTGTGAAGTATTGAAAGGTGTAATTTATAGACCGATTATTATCTAGCTATAATTGCAAAGTTTTTGCATCAAGTTCTTTTTAAAAACTCGGCTTAAATTGTTAGAGCAACTCCAGGAGGCCGGCAATTGACTAACGAGAACTGACACGCGTGATATGAAAGGAAATAGTCATCTTAGAATTTGGTGCTATATATAATTATATATTTATGTTGAATGGAAGTTTGATAATTAATGAGGTCATATTGTTATGGGATATTCAATAGTCTAAATATGAGCATCTTCAACAGCAGTAGCACATTTTTTTTTAAATTGAAGTTTGTTGACGTACGTGGCCATATAATATCATTATTTGTTATTTTTATATTTTGTGTATCATCAGTCTCTTCAATTGAATGAGTTGTACATCAAACCCATTAAACAAAATAAATATTTTTAGCCTTTTATAAATATTTTGGAGTGAGAGAGTGATGAGTTGTATATCAAACCTATCAAACAAAATAAATATTTTTAAACTTTTATAAATATTTTGGAGTGAGAGAATGAGGCTACAAATTTGAAGACAAAAAATGAAGTTGCACATTTGATGACAAATGTTGAAAAGGCTGTTAGACATAATTTTTTTGATGTACTTTATCTATATGAGTTTTTTCAAAGTGGTTGAAGTGACTATTGAATATGCTCTAAGACTATCAAAGTTTCAATTCCCTGGACTGTTGGATCTAATAGTGCCTTGAGCGGTCAGGTGTAAACGAGCTTAACCCCTTGCCTATATTAATTTATATATTTGCAAGGATTATAATACATGTAATATATTTTTATGGATTATAATTTCAAGATTATTAATATAATGATTAAATAGTTCTAATCTTATGTTTGTTTATAATGGAATTATTAGTGGATAACTTAACATTATCTCATGTTATGGTTGTTTTATCTAAAAATTACTTAACATATTAGATAAAAAAATTTGTTTGGACTATTACATTTGTACCAATAATACCAAAGAGATCGTATTCATAGTAGCATGAACATAGATTGATAGAATAGAATACACTGATCTTATCTTAAAAAGGTCAAAGTTAATATTGTCTACAATATTTTAATCCTAAATGAAAAGAATTATAATACCTAGTTGAACATAATATTTAATACTCATCCATTTTAAGTCATTTTGGTAGCCTTGATTAATAATCCCCAAGTCTAGTTTTTGAAAAAAAAAATGGATTAGAATTAAATAGTCTAATCTCAATTGCTAAATTTACAAACAAACATAGCTATAAGATGTGATGATACCCTTACATCATCATAGTAAGAATTTTTTTTTTTAAAAAAGGTTACAATAATATTCACAAGTAAAATTATCCATTCAAAAATCATCTCAAACCTGAATGTAACACTATCTCAATATATGTCAAAATTACATTTAGAAATAGCAGTTTACTTGTAAATATATGAATCTCATAATCCCCTAAAAAAAAATACCACCCAAGCAATTGGTTTGAGACTTTGAGTACAAGTCCTCTAGTCACGGTTCACAACCTCTTGATTTTCTGAACTCCTATCCGAGTTACCAAGTCAATGCCCTTTGAAAGAGTCCAATTCAACAGTCCCTTGCCTAGTGCCTACCAATTTGTATCTTAAAACTTTCTATCCAATATTACTAATTACGACTTTACGAGGTTGGTTTTTAAAAAAATAATAATGAATCAAGTGAAAAATAATGTTATAAAATTATAATATACATATATATATATATATATATAGATGTCTAGATTTATTCCTCTAGATCTTTATTATAATGATCTTTTATCTTTTGAAACTCCCATATTCTTTAAGTTCTGAAATTCATGACCTTTGAGTTTTGAAACATCCAAATATTGATGTTGATGTACCTATAAATAGATGTATTGTAAAGAGAATGATACATGTCGACGTCGGAATTTTTGGATGTCCCTTTCCGTTACTTGTTATTTGGTGTTCTCATTTTAGGTGATATTTGTTTGAAAAAACAAGTGAAAAAGGTCCGACATGTATAATGTCGACGATGGACTGTTAAGAGTCGCCAGTTGATTTTTTAAATGGTTGTACCAACACAACCGAGAAAAAAGTTTGCACATTGACCCAGTGATGCGACGCTGCTAAACGGCTCGGTGAAACCGAGATTCATTAGGGTCCGGGGACTTGATTATGCGGGGGCAATGTGTTAGGCACCCCCCGACATCCGTGTTACCACGGTAACCGTCTCTTTTCAAGAAACTATTATCTGAATGTGTGTGTGTAGGTTAATGTACTATTATTTGGAAGTAGTGTGAGGCCTCGTTCGAACCTATATACACAGGGTTTGAATTTATGTGAAAATTCAGTTTTCAGCAAGATATAGCAATGATGTTTTATAAAAAGGTTTTTTCAAACCCAGATGCTTAATAGTAATTGAGACATTATACACTCCCATTTTATTAAATGTGCGGTTTGATTGATTTTATTTTACGAATGCGAGGCATCCGTATAAAAATAATGTACGAAAATAATGCCGACTTCCTCTTGGGTATGGAAACCATCTACGAAAATTCAGACACTGCAGAATAATTTACAAGCTGCTTACAGCTGAAAATTTCTATCACGGGAACCAAATCTAGAATCAATGGGATGAATCTGTGATCACATGATTCCTAGGCTCACAAAATACGACAGTTTATATGAAAGCAGTAAGCAAGTATATATATAAAAGCTGTAAATATATATATATACAGACAGAATCACTAACCACGAAGCACCTCCATGGGGATCAAAATGTAAATAAAGCTGTTACAAGCTATCAACCTCCACGGAGGAAACTCCAGGCGGGATGAAACGTAAATAAAGCTGTAAATACGGTCAACCACCACGAAGGAAACTCCAGGCGGGACAGAATGTAAATAAAGCTGTAAATGCGGTCAACTGCCACGAAGTAAACTCCAGGCAGGACGAAATGTAAAGAAAGCTGTAAAAGGGATCAACCACCACGAAGTAAACTCTAGGTGGGACAAAATATATATATATATATACTGAAATAAAACCACGGACCGAAGTCCGGGAAAAAGCAAGCAACACGACTCTCAACGTGTAGAAGGGTGTGTGCAAAGATGAAGAGAAAGACTCTAAAGTGTGTGAGAAGGCTTACATCTGACTGATAAAAATAGCTTCTATATCTTTAGAGTGGGTAAACACTGACTCTTGTAGGTACAAAAGGGCTATATATGAGCTCACAAGTGTTTAAAAGGGGAAAGTACACTGCATGGGGTGAGTGCAGAGCAAATTGGGCAGGGCTTTCTCGCCTTTTTCTCCTCCAAAATGGGCTGCCTAATCCCTCTATTTATAGGCATTTTAGCCGCAGGTGTACCAGAGGCAACGCGAGTGGGCCCGGGTTTGTCGGGTCAGGTCATCTCGAAGTACGTGCACTCAGGCACTATAATGTCCACTCGAACTTTCAGAAGTGTAATTCGGGCATCCGTTTGAGGTATACAAGACCTATTTCGGACCACTGTTGTTGAGAGTTGTACGATGGCATGGGATTAGAGTTTGTACGAAGTCATTGAAGATGGGACGATGCCCTCCGGTCTACAAGCTTCAACTTTCATCCGTTACCCCGCACAATAGTTACTCGGGGATTGGTTAGTCTTGTGGGACATCATTGCGTAGAGATGTTAAGACGACGTGACGTGGCATCGTGTTGACAAGATGACGATGTTGCCTCTTACCGGTGTTATTTCCAGATTGGGCTGATAAAGCAGACGTTGCTCAGACTTCGCTGAGATTGGACTGCTGCACTTGTTGAAGGTCCTCATTGTCACCTTTGAGATGTGCTTGTCTTCCCGATGTTATTGCCGGGTTGGTGCAGTGTATCTCGTTGTGAGCGCCGAGATTGAAGCTGGTCGCATTTGAAATAAGCATTTCCAGGGTTATCGCCAAAATTGCATTCCTTGGGGTTATCACCAAGGTTGGTGGCTATTCCCATGGTTGGGACTGAGACTGGATACCTCGGGGTTGTCTCCGAGATTAATCGGTCTTCTCCGGTTTATGTTCCGTTATTGGATCTGTATGCCTCGGGGTTATCTCCAAGGTTGGATTTGTTACTCCCAGATTGCGATCCGGGGTTGATGCTGAATTTTCAGTAGTATCCGGTATGGATTTGGATTGTCTTTCAGGGTTCTCTCTTAAAAGACGAATCTGTCCTCCTGCAATGTTAGTGACAATGGTACAGAAAATTTCAAGTGTCTACAATACACATGAAAATAAGAGGAGAATACTCTCTCTTTTCACTAATCATTATTCTTAATATTGGTATTCTTTTAGGACAATCAGTTAATACAGTAGCAAATTGAATCAAAGTCACACCTGAAACGTGAAAGAATGATCAGTGTTAAAGATAAAATTCCCCAAAAGAAGAAAGTACAAGAAAAACAAATTGCATCCTATAAAGAGGTTATACCCATGAAACAAGCTAAAGAAAATATTAATCTATCCAAAATTTATGAACAAAAATCTCCTGTAAATAAAACTCTTGAAGAGTTATCCCTTGAAGAGGATGAGTTATCTCCTGAAGAGGATTAGGTACCTGAAAATAACGAGATCTCGATACATCATGTATATACAGGAGACGTATATATTAGATAGAAATAAAATTATTTTCGACAATATATTTTTATATAAAGTTGTTATTGATAGTACCAGAAGTAACAATCATGAATATGAACCATAAATCATTGAAGAATGTAGAAATGTTTGGCAATGTGGAAAGAAACGATTTAAGCAGAATTAAATTCACTAAGTAAATGTGAAGTTTTAGAACATGTAGTCGAACACCTAAAGGTGTAATGCCTGTTGGATATAAATGGGTATTTGTACGCAAATAAAATGAGAAAAATAAAATTATAAGGTACAACGCGCGACTTGTATTACAAGGGTTATCGCAGAGACCTGATATTAATTATGAAAAAAAAATATATGCTCCTATAATGGATACAATTATATTCAAAATTTTAATTAGCTTGGTAACAATAGAAATTAATGGATGTTGTTACATCATATCTGTATGGATTATTAGATAATTATATTGTCGACGTCAGAATTTTTAGTTATCCCTTTTCGTTACTTGTTCTTTGGTGTTCTCATTTTAGGTGAGATTTGTTTGAAAAAATAAGTGAAAAAGGTTCGACATGTATAATGTCGACGATGGACTGTTAAGAGTTGCCAGTTGGTTTTTTAAATGGTTGTACCAACACAACCGAGAAAAGGTTTACACATTGACCCAGTGATGCGACACTTTTTAACGAGTCGGTGAAACCGAGATTCATTAGGATCTGGGGACTTGATTATGTGGAGGGAAGGTGTTAGGCACCCCCGACATCTGTGTTACCACGGTGACAACCACTTTTCAAGAGACTGTATCTTAAAATGTGTGTGTGGGGGTCAATGTGTTGTTATTTAGAAGTACTGCGAGGCCTTGTTCGCACCTATATACACAGGGTTTGAATTTATGTAAAAATTCAATTTTAATAGGATATGACAATGATGTTTTATGAAAGAGGTTTTTCAAACCCTTGTGCTTAATAGTAATTGAGACCTTTTACACTCCCATTTTATTAAATATCCAGTTTGATTACTTTTATTATTGAGATGCGAAGCATCTATAAGAAAAATAATGTGTAAAAATAATGTCGATTCCCTCGTGGGTATGAAAACCATTTGAGAAAATTCAGACATCGTAGATAAATTTACAAGCTGCTTACAGCTGAAAAGGGTCCATCACGGGAAACGAATCTAGATCCAATAGACTGAATCTATGATCACATGATTCCTAGGCTCACGTGATGCTGTAATTTGTATAAAAGCAGTAAACAGGTATATATATATATATATATATATATATATATATATATATATATATATATATATATATATATATATATATATATATAGAAGCTGTAAATATATGTATACAGACATGATCACCAACCACGAAGCACCTCTTTGGGGGATCAGAAATGTAAATAAAGCAGTAAAAGCTATCAACCACCACGGAGGAAACTCCAGGCGGGACAAAATATAAATAAAACTGTAAAAGCTATTAACCACCTCAGAGGAAACTCCAGGCGGGATAAAATGTAAATAAAGTTGTAAAAGCGATCAACCGCCACGAAATAAACTCCAGCCGAACGAAATATATATATATATATATATATATATATATATTTATATATATATATATATATATATATATTAAAGCAGTAAACGCTTCGGATGTAAAATCCAGGCTCATCGAACAAAGTCCGACAACAGTTAATATATATATATATATATATATATATATATATATATTAAAGCAGTAAACGCTCTGGACCGAAGTCTAGGCTCATCGAACAAAGTTCGACACACAATTCATATATATATAAGTAGATATATATATATATATATATATATATATATATATATATATATATATATATAAAAGAAAATAAACGCTCCAGATCGAAGTTTAGGCTCAATCGAGGCATAACTCGATAATGTTAGTCCATATATATATATATATATATATGTATATATACAAACTAAAATAAAAACACGGACCGAAGTCTGGGCAAATAAACGTAACACGACTCTCAACGTGAAGAAGAGTGTGTGCAAAGATGAGGAGGAAAGCTTTAAAGTGTGTGAGAAGGCTTACAATGGGCTGCCAAAGAAGACTTCTATATCTTTAAAGTGGATGAAACTCGACTCCCGTCAGTACAAGAGTAGCTATATGTGAGCTCACATGTGTTTAAAATGAGAAAGCACTCAGTATATTGCAAGTACGGAGCAAATTTGACAAGGCTTCCTCGCCGTTTCTCTCCTTAAAATGGCCACCACAAGCCCTCTATTTATAGAGGGGGGAGCCGCAGGTGAACCTGCGGCCACCCGCAGGTGTACCTGAGGCTGCCCGGGTTGCCCCGGGTTTCGCAGGTCGGGTCGTCTCGCAATACATGCACGAAGGCCCTGTAGTGTCCGCTTGAACTTTCAGAATTGCAATTCGGGCATCCGACTGAGGTATGTAGGACCTATTTCGGACCTCCGTTGTCGAGATTTATACAATGGCATGTGATTAGAGGTTGTACGAAGTCAGGAAGATGGGATCGTGCCCTCCAGTTTTCAAACTTCAAATACTATTGGTTTTCCTCTATTCTTGTGGGACATTGTTGTGTAGAAATGTGTGTATGAAATGTTGAGACGGCGTGATGTAGCTTCAAAGTGACGAGATGATGACTTTTCCCCTCACCAGTGTTACCGCCGATTTGGGCTGATAAAGCAGACGTTGCTTAAGGTTATCGCTGAGATTGGACTGCTGTAAGTGTTAAAGGTCCTCAGTGTCATCTCTGGGGTGCGCCTGTATTCCCGGTGTTATCTCCAGGCTTTGTACTGAATGCCTTGGTGTGAGTGCCGAGGTTGAAGCTGATTGCATGCACTTGAAACAAGCATTTATAAGGTTATCGCCAGAACTGCATTCCTTGGGGTTATCATCAAGGGTGGTAGCTACTACTCCCAATGTTGGGATTGAGACTGGATACCTCGGGGTTATCTCCGAGATTAATCGGTCTTCTTTAGTGGAATTTTTGGTATTGGAACTGTATGCCTCAGGGTTATCTCCGAGGTTGGAATTGTTACTCTCGAAGTGTGTTTCGGGGTTGAGATTGAACTTCCGGTAGTATCCGGACTTAACGTGAACTGTCTTCCAGGGTTATCTCTGAAAGACGAAACTGCCCTTCGGCAATATCAGTGACAGGTGTGCAGAAAATTTTGAGTGTCTACAGATGCCCCTCTTTATCATACTCATGCAATGCAATGCATGGGTAGGATAAAGAATCATAGACATTGGAAATGCAACATAATGCAAATGTATGATGCATGTGTGTGGGGTTGTTACCCAACATGCTGGGAATGATCGCCGGATCCTTGTAGCTTCTACCGAGGATAGGCAACTATGACCCGATGGGATGTGTGATCCAAATCTGTTATGATGTTGACGTTGGGGCTATCACCAAGGTCCTTAATCCTTGATACAGACTTGATTCCAAAGAGGTGCCTCTTATGTGTAAGAGATCTATGGGGATACATCTTTGTCTGTTTGAGGATGTGTATAACATATTCTATCATCGATCCTCCTTGATGAAGCTAACCTTTCCTGGTTTGTATCGCCAGGATATGTCAAGATTCTGTTGGATTTACTGCCAACAACATATGCTGTCAGGGTTGCTTGACCTTCGTTGATGTGTACTTCACCGATGTGTGAACCAACGGATGAAAACCCTATGTGGTAGACTGTCAAGGCTGCTTGACCTTCACTGATATGTGAATCAATGGTTGATACCCTATTAGGCAGATTGTCAAGGCTGCTTGGCCTTCGCTGACATGTGAATCAACGACTAAAAACCCTGTGGGGGCAGATTGTCAAGGCTGTTTGACCTTCGCTGACGTGTGTATCACTGGAGCATTGTGTTGTGACCCCCGCCGGGGATCTACTGGGGAATATGAATACCAACGAACACAATTATCGAATAACTTTCTATGCATCGATGGGTTTACTTGCCATCGGCTAAAATAACGTCATGGTTGCTTGACCTTCATTGATACGTACACCAATGGAAGATAACACATGGTGACCCCCGCCGGGGAATGCGTTGTAACCCCCACCGGGGTTTGTTTGGATCATCGTTGATGTGGATATCAAAGGTTGTTCATCGGTTAGTTTTCGACGCTTCGTTGGATTTACTCGCCAACGGTCATAATTATGTCAAGGCTTCTTGACCTTCGTTCATATGCGTGTCAACCGATGAACATGCATTGTAACCCCCATCGGGGTACGCATTGTACCTTAGGGTTACGATCATAAATTGGCGGCATCATACCTTCGTCAGATATTTTTGAGCAGGACTTGCAACATTTGAGATCATCGACATAGTGTACCCCGTGTTTGGGTGAATACCAATGAGTGACGTACAAACCCAAGGTTCAATCTGAGAAGACCAGGATTGATGATGTAGATATTGACACCATTGTCTTCTTCTGATGTGTATTATCGTTATCTCTTTTGATAGGCCTCTGTTAGCTATTGGGTGGTTGTGCCCCATTCTCGCTATATATTTTGATAGGCCTCTATTAGTATTAGGGCGTCTGTGCCCCATTTCCCTGTATTTATAGCTGCACAGAGATGATGTATTATATGTTGATATACTTAGGAATGTATGAAACATTTTTCATTCCCTATATCATCTTGCCATCTATAATTATCTGCAGTGCATGTATTATGTTATGCATGTATTACGTTATTTCCAGAGATATTCAGCATTGACCCCTGGATGGTCTTATGACACGGCCCGCACAGATGTCTTCTTCTACAGTTAGTCGTATTGATCATACCCCACCATCATTGGTGGCATCTGGTATGCGATCGTGGTATGATAGCATGTCACCATCAGATAGGGTGACCGTAGATCATTTGTTGCAGCATACTATGACCCTGTTGATATTTCAGGTTCCCACATGATTTGTGGATGGCATGCTAGAGCACTGGGTATCGGAGAGGCAGGTTTTCCGATTTGGGACCCAGGAGTTGACTCCCACTCTGGAGGAGTATGCACGATTGACGATGCTGCTGCCGGACAGACCTTGCATGCATATGGCTTTAGGGGACATGAGTCGACGGTTCATGACCCTCACTGGATTGAGGCAGAGGGTGGTACAAGATGAGCTTACATCTGGCCATGTTATATCCCAACATTTTCTATTTGATAGATTTGGCTCTGAGGATAGTTATACACGACATTCCGAGGATTTCACCACACCGGAGGATCATTGACGTCTAGCCAGGGTGGATGTACTGCTATTGTGTGCACTATCATATGTCTATATGCCACGGTACATGAATGAGATAGACATTGGAGTTATCATGATAGTGAGAGCTCTTTGGGAGAGCTCTTAGGGAGGGTCATACCATCATACCAATGATTATAGCAGAGACTTTGAGGTCGGCTACATACTGTTGCACTTATCCGACAGAGTATTTACGAGTAGCTCGGTCATGCTATACGTGTGGTTTATGTCACACTTGAGACCGATTAGCACTTTTAGACGACATGGATATTGTTTCACCCATGATATAGCCATGTCATACTCCTTTCAGCCATTGGAGTGTACAGAAGCTATGTCTTGGTCTATGTTCTTGGCGGATATCAGTGATCCATTTATCATATTGCCATGTTCGGGGGTCAGCTCACCTTACATCTTTATTACTCATGCTCCAGGCATGGACTATCTCCCCCTGACTAGCTTGAGGGGCATGACTACCTACCACCCGCTGGCCGTGATGTCGTAGTTTGACCAGTTTTAGGATTTTCATCCTTTCGAGGGGGCGCTAGGTCAGCGTTTAGCTTCTCGTTATCTTTCAGCAAAGGACTGATCCCGTGCATATACATGTTGGGAGCAGCGTGAGATAACTGCTTTCTCTGTGAGCCATCCGGGTTATTAATCAAAGTATTTTGTGTGGATGGAGACAGAGATTCTATCGGTTGCGGCAGTATTCACAGTATCAGAAAATGAGACAGATGATGGAGAGTCCATTTCAACTTCTATGGGGAGCACTGCTTCCATCCCATAGGTTAATGCGTAGGGGGTTGCCCCAGTGAAAGTACGCATTGAGGTTCTTGTAGGCTAACAAAGTAAGAGGCAATAAGTCAGGCCATCCTTTGTGATTGGCGGACATCTTTTGCATAATCTTCTTGATAGCACCATTCATCTTTGGACGGTAGATGGCAGAGTTAAGATGCTTGATGTGGAATTTACTGCATAACTCCTCCATCATTTTGTTGTTGAGGTTCTTAGCATTGTCTGATACAATTACCTCTGGTTGTCCATATCGACAAATGACATTGTTTCTGATGAAAGCAATGATGACTTCTTTAAGAACCCTGGGGAAGGAGGCTGCTTCTACCCACTTGGTAAAGTAGTCGATCATGGTGAAGATAAATCGATGTCCATTACTGGCTTTAGGCTCAATGGGACCAATAACGTCCATTCTCCACATTGAGAAGGGCCAAGTTGAACTCATATTATGGAGTTCTCGTGGAGGGGCATGGATAACATTTCCATGAATTTGGCACTGATAACATCTCTTGACATGGTCATCGCAGTCAGCTTTGAGAGAAATCCAATAATGTCCTGTCTTGAGGATCTTCTTAACAAGGAGGGGGCCACTCATGCGTGGGCCACATACTCCACCATGGATCTCAGCCATAAGCCTTTGAGCTTGGTCTTTGTCTAAACATCTGAGGAGACCTTGTCATGCATCTCTCTTATAGAGGGCATCTCCATTCAGTTAGAATTTCATAGCAATTCGATGGATCCGCCTTTTCTCAGTCGGGCTCGCCTCAGCGGATGTAGATCCATCTCGTAGGTATTCCTTGATGCGGCGATACCAAGGATGTTAGATAGGAAATAGATCATCCGATACTTCTCCAACGTAGTTCCCATAAGATGGTGCCTTGTGCAGGGCAATTGTGACACTTGGCAAGTGTCCCTTGTCAGGTATGTGAATCAAGGAGGCCAAAGTTGCTAATGCATCTGCAAAGTCATTCCTATTACGAGGAATGTGTAGAAACTAGATTTCTTCGAACTCCAAAACAATCTGTAAAACTTGTCGATGGTAAGGCAGCAAATGAAGCTCTTTGGTTTGATAGATTCTTGTAGATTGTCTGACCACTAATTCTGAATCTCCAAAGACATTTAACCGCCTGATGCCCATTGAACGGGCAAGTTTTAGCCCTATGAGACAGCCTTCATATTCAGCTGTGTTGTTGGTGCTGACAAACTGTAATTTGATGGCAACGGGATACTACTCCCCCTTACCGGATACTAGAACTGCTCCAGCTCCAGCACCTTCCACATTAACAACTCTATCAAAATACAACTTCCCTGTTTGACAGGTATCGTACTGATGGTGTTGCTGAACTGCCATTACGCACTCATCGGGGAAGTATGTTTTCAAGGGTTTGAAGTCCCCTGAAGGTGCGATGGTCAGTTGATCCACAATTCCTTGACCTTTAATGGACTTTTGAGTCATATAGACGATGTCAAATTGTTGTAGGATCAACTGCCATCTGGATAGCTGACAATTTAATATGGGTTTATTGAACACGTACTTGAAAGGATCCACGCGGGATATGAACGGGGTTATGTGACCATGGAGGTAATGTTGTAATCTTATGGAAGCCCATGCTAAAGCACCACAAGTCTTCTCAATCAGAGTGTACTTGTGTTCACTGCTACTGAATCTTTTGTTGAGGTAATAGATAGCTCGTTTTTGGCCTATATCATCTTTCTGTCCCAGAATGCAGCCCATGGCATTGTCACTTTTGGACAAGTACATGATAGGGGAACATTATCCCTGGGTGGTACCAAAATGGTAGCTTTGACTAGTTGCTCTTTGAATGCAAGGAAGGCCTTCTGGCACTCATCATTCCATTTCATGGAGGAGTTCTTCCTTAACAGCTTGAAGATTGGCTCACAGGTTGCTGTGAGTTGAGAGATGAACCTGTTAATGAAGTTGATTCTTCTCAAAAATCCCCGTATTTCTTTCTCTGTCTGAGGAATGGGAATTTCCGTGATGGCTTGGATTTTGGTAGGATCTAGCTCAATACCTTTATGGCTGACTAAGTATCCTAGCAACTTGCCTGATTTAACGCCAAAGGCGCACTTGACTGGATTCAACTTCAAGTTGTACTTACACAACCTGTTGAATAACTTCATGAGATGGTCTAAGTGGTCTTTGTCCTTCAGGGATTTGATAATGATGTCATCCATGTAGATCTCTATCTATTTGTGCATTAAATCGTGGAAGAGATCCATCATAGCTCGCTGATAGGTGGCTCCAGCATTGATGAGGCTGAATGACAACTGTTTATAGCAAAAAGTTTCCCAAGGCGTGATGAAAGCTGTTTTGTCACGATCTTCCTCAGCAACCATGATCTGATGGTACCCCGCGAAGCAATCAGCAAAGGAGTACATGCAGTATTGAGCAATATTGTCAATGAGAATGTGGATAAATGGCACAAGAAAGCTATCTTTAAGGCAAGCTTTGTTCAAGTCCCGATAATCCACGCAAACTCGCACCTTTCCTCCAGGTTTAGGCACGGGAACGATGTTGGATATCCACTCAGGATATGTGGACACCATGATGATGCTAGCTTGAAACTGTTTCATAATTTCTTCTTTCACCTTTAAACTCCACTAAGGTTTCAGTCGCCTGAGCTTTTGCTTGACTGGCTTGAATTCCTCTTGAATGGGAAGGCGATGAAGGACAATGTCAGTGGACAAACCCACAATGTCTTCACGAGACCATGCAAACAGATCCTGGATTAACTTAGGGTTTTCTAAGGTTTTGAGATTGAAGGAAGTGGTTTGATCAAGGTTGGGTTTAGGTTTGTGTTTGACCCATTCTTGAATTTCTGGAGGAACCTTAATGTCCTCATGTATTTCCATCAAGGCTGAATTCATCTCTACATAAAAGGTAGAATCCTTGTGGAGAAGAGGCACCGTATCAGCAAGTATAGGCACATCTAAATTCAGGGTCCTGAAAAAAAATTATGCTTTCACTTAGTATATATGAAAGAGTTTGATCATACACAGTGTTAGCATATACTGACAAAATAAACTGCTAGTACTGTACAGAAAAATAAGCAGTTATGATATCTATAGGGCATAAAGATTTCCTACCCGTTTTACCCTTATCGACCAATACAAGGAGTGCTGCTCCAATTGGCAAAGTCAAAGTCCGGGTGGACTGCAGTGATAGAGGGGTTTTCATCATCCTCCTCTTCCCGAATGATGGCCATTACGTTTGGGAAATCATCATCTAGGGTGTATCTGTTTGTATGTTCATCATGGACGATGATGCATATGTCTGACATCATCCGGATGACATCTTGCTTGATTCTTCGTTCCTCCTTTTCCACTGCGGGATCTGGAATAAAAATTTCTTTCACCTTCACTGGTACCGGCTTGGGAAATAGCATAACCATTTCATTGGCTGACACCTTTACCGGAGGTTTTGCGGACTCAGCAGTTGTAAGTATAGACAAATGTTGTGTAACTGAAACTGGAGGAATCTGAGGATGTTTGTGTGGATTCCTGTTACGAGAACTGATAGAATAGCCTAGTCCAGCTGTCTCAGTTTGACTGATAACTTTGATGGGGTACCTAATACCCTGATGATCTTTACCCAGCCATTGTCCCGGCTGATGACCCAATGACATCATTTCTTGAGTAGCCGATGTGACGCCCCCAAAATTCGGACACCCATTTCTTAAATTCGGTGCATCACGTACAACTATGAATATCTTACTAAAATCAACAACGGAAATACTAGAATAATTTACATTGATATAATATAAATATTTGCGTCCCAAGGTACCGTAACCATTACTATGACAATTCAGTGATTAACTTAAATATAACTTAATCATTCTTGAATACATCATAACAAGCATAACAATAATAATAATACTTCTAGTCTTAAGGACTAAGTTATTCTGTCGCCTTGCTCTTTCCCTTGTCCTGTTCTGAAGTACCGGCTTGCTCTGCCTTAACTGTAATGTTTTAGGAAGCAAGAATGAGCAACGAGTTTGCCCAGCAAGTAATATAGCCAGAAGAACAAACAGTTATAGCATTCAAATCTTTCAAGGGTATAATAATAATTGGTAGTTCAAGGTTATCAATAAATATCAAGAGTATTCAATAAGTATCTCTATAGACTGAAGGATATCAACAAAATTTCAGGATTTATTCATTTCGAG
Source organism: Panax japonicus (assembly GCA_020205505.1). Lineage (NCBI taxonomy): Eukaryota > Viridiplantae > Streptophyta > Magnoliopsida > Apiales > Araliaceae > Panax > Panax japonicus. The sequence goes on from CM035091.1 coordinate 65,023,483, forward strand.
GTTCAACATGAATGAGTACTGAGCAGTCACTACGGACTAAGAACTCTTACTAGAATTAACAGTATTACACTGTAATCCAATATAAACGAGTACAACATGTTATCAGCCTAAAGTACCCTACGTTATGCATAACATTTAATCATACTCATGTGCGCATGTCGGTTACCCGACAATATATAATTTCCCCTTCAATGAGGGTTGTTCATCTCAGTAGATTTATGATAGTCCGCACCAAGTCAATCGGTTTGGATAGCTTTTTAACACATAATAATAGTCTAGTCGAATCAAAGACATAGACATTTTTTATAATGCATTTAAGAACGATAAGTCTAATGCTTGCAACAACGTCAAGGTATACAAATGATTTTTGAATAGAAACAGATATTTGCTTGATAAAAATATGATTGATATGACAACAATTCAAACGAATACAGTGTGAGAATTAAGGAACTTGCAATCACAATAATAATAGTGTTTGGATACTTGCTCAATGTAAATTTGAATGAGGTTAGGGAACTTGCCTTTAGCGTTGATTACTACTTGTAGCAAAAATCACCTCAATGAACTATGTTTGTCCTATTTATGTAAGTATAGGTATTCATTAGCCAAACACACTTGATATACATATATAAACAACATGTACACATAACACATTTTTTTCTACCTATGTATACTGCTGCACCCATCAAAACTCATAGCTGTACACTAACATGCTCATACTTTTGACCACTGCTAGTTTATTCATAATCTTTCTTCTTCGTAGTTCTAAGAGGTTCATTAGCTTTAAGTAGACCATAACATCTATTAATCCCACCGACCCTTTTCTACGCATGTTTGCAGGCATTAGATTTATTTTCCCGAAGTTAGTAAAATTCTCTACTTAAAACTCATTCCTGTAATAATAGTTTATAGTAGTATAGGAATATTTATTAATCCATTCTTATATCAAGTTATGATGCTGTCTCCGAGTCCCAAGACATCTCGCCCTACCCGAATCTGAAGTCATCTTATCATTTCCGAAGACATCTGGCCATGTCCGAAGCCGAAGACGTCTGGCCATGTCCGAAGCCGAAGACGTCTGGACATGTCCGAAGATATTACGACTTGTTCGAAGACAACACGCTTTGTCCGAAGACATCTCCGAAGTCAGCTCTTTTAGAGACTTCGGTCTACACTATTTCGACAAGGTCTAAGTTTGTCGGGTTAATTTCATTAAGACTTTACTATATGCATACAACCTAAGGGAATTTCTTAATACATGGTCTAACATGACCGAACCCATCAGCTGGTTCCTAAGTACGGTGCAGCTGCACCCCATGGAGTTCAGAAGCAGTGAACATGCTCTATTTTGCAGAGTAACCACAACTTGATTCCAGGCAATTATTAACGTATTCATACACGAAATTAAACTTTCTAAACACCCTATATCATGCTAATTCATCATACTTGACCTATTAATTTAGGAAAACCGAGAATCAAACAAGACTCAAGTTAAGAACGAAGTAGAAATTATACCTTCTCGAGCTTTAACCTTGATATCTCACACACTGATTTGGTAATGCTTAGCAACTAAGAATTCGTTACTCAGATTTCTCCAACACTCTTATCACTATAACAGACTGCCAAGGTAGGTTTGTATTTAAAGAGAAAAACATGGACTAGACACTTGCTTTACACAATATTGGGATTCATGGTGCAATAGAAATGAACAATGGTTATTTAAGGAGTTGTTTAATCACTCCATAGCAGCCACTTAGCTAGCCATGCATGCCTAGGATTAGCAGCTTGAAAGTTTGCGTAAAGAGAGTTTAGGCTACTGTTCCTTGTACTTGCTGACCCCTAATTTGGGACAAGAGAATAGATCTCAGACATAGACAAGGGGCTAGTCGGTCGGGCCCATTGCCCCACGCCACATTTTATTTAACCAACACCTTGTACCATCAGTTAACAATTATGTTGGGTTCCGAATTGGATTTTAAATAACCCAAGCTTATTGGGCTAAATCAAAAGTACATCAATTAATTTATTGGGCTAGACTCCCAATTTGTTATTTGGATTATAAACATTAAATACTTAATTATTATGGCAGCAAATTAATTAATTTAATTTACCCAATAACACTAAATTATACACCACCTTAATAATTATTAATAAGTTGGGTTATTCCACATAATTTAAGTTACTCACTTAATAATAATAAAATGATTTAGTCCATCCAGACAAGCTTTCAAATCAATTCAATGATTTATTATTACTCTGGTATAATTAAATAAATTAATTATATACCACCTCTCTTATTGTCATCTTTTACTTAGTAATGTATTCCTTCTTAATTATTCCTCACTAATTCCATCATTGTGTCACACAAGACATTTCATAAACCTATCATAATTCTCCACATCTTATCAATTCAATTTTTAAAAGTTAAATTTTAATTCAATTGAGTTACTCACCTCATGCCATGTAAGCATTTATAAAATAAATAATCACAGGCTCTATTTAAAAATATTAATATTAAATCCTAAAATTTACGGTTATTACATCCTCTCCCCTTATAAAAATTCCGTCCTCGGAATTGATACAAGGTTACACAAAAAGATGGGGATAGTCTCTCCTCATCCTATCTTCTAATTCCCACGTGGCCTCCTCGACATCGTGGTTTCGTCAAACTACTTTTACAGAAGATATAACTTTGTTTCTTAGCGTTTGCTCTTTCTTCTCTAATATCTGGACATGAATTTCTTCATATGCTAGGTTCTTCTCTACTTGAATGGGCTCATAGGAAATCACATGTTTATAGTCAGACTTATACAGACGTAGTACGGAAATGTGAAACACGTTGTGGATGTGTTCCAGTTCGGGTGGCAAAGCAACTTTGTATGCTACTTCGCCCACTCGCTTCAATATCTCGAATGGCCCTATGAACCTCACACTCAATTTTCCTTTCTTTCCGAATCTGATCTTTCCCTTCCAAGGAGATACCTTCAAAAACACAAAACTACGGACTTCAAAGTCTCGGTTTTGACGATGCAAGTCGGCATACATCTTTTGGCGATCTTGATTAGCTACCAATCTGCCCCTTATTGTTGTTACCACGTCGGCCATTTGCTGGACTAATTCTGGTCCCAAAAGTCGTCGTTCTCCGACTTTATCCCAACATAATGGTGTCCTGTACTTTCTCCCGTAAAGAGCTTCATATAGCGGCATACCGATACTCGCATGATAGCTATTATTGTAAGCGAATTCTACCAATGGTAAATGATCATCCTAATTCCCCTTGAAGTCCATCACGCAAGCTCTCAGCATGTCCTCCAATGTTTATATGGTTCGTTCACTTTGCCCATCAGTTTGAGGGTGATAAGCGGTACTTAATCTCAATTGAGTTCCCATTCGTTCCTGCAAACTTTTCCAAAATTTTGATGTGAAACGCGGATCTCGATCGGAGACAATCGACACCGGCACTCCTTGTCGCGATACGATTTCCTTTATATATAAATTTGCTAACTGGTTTAAATTGAATCGAATCTTGATGGGTAGAAAATGAGCTGTCTTTGTTAGTTAGTCCACAATAACCCAAATGGCATCATAACCCTTATGTGTAACCGGAAGTCCAACCAAGAAGTCCATCGTAATGCGCTCCCATTTCTATTATGGAATTTCCAGCGGTTGAAGTAATCCACTTGGTCTCTGGTGTTCTGCTTTGACTCTTTGACAAGTAAGACATCTACTAACACACTCTGCAACCTCTCTTTTCAAATTAGGCCACCAAAAGTGGTGTCGAAGATCCCGGTACATTTTTGTGCCTCCTGGATGAACAGAATACGCCGTATTGTGTGCTTCGTGTAAGATTTCCCTCCTCAGTTCGATTACAGCTGCCACCCATACTCGACCCTCAAACCTTAATATACCGTCCTTATCTACATTAAACCTTTCTTCCTTATCTTCTACTATTCTCTTCTTTATCTTCTCACATTCTTCATCTTTCTCTTATACTTCCTTTATTCCTTGGAACTTTGTGCAAGCTGACAATAGAATATTGTGCTCGTCATGGTAAATTGATTGGCTCTGGAGCAGCCACTTTCAAAGGATTGTTGCTTCCTCTGAGTTGAATTGTTGGTATAGTTAGCGGTTTGCCAGTGTCATCGGCCTCAGTGGATATAACTACTACCAATCCCTTCCACTTAGTGGGACATGTATTCTCACCATCACGTAGGACAATATCATCGTCTGCTAGTTACAGGACACCACTGTCAATTAGATTCTGGATAAGGTGGCGGAGTGCCCATCATTCTTCTGTGCTGTGACCGCGAGAATGGAAGTGATATTGACATACTCCATCAGAATTGTACCGTCCTGAACGGGGAATGATTGGAGGTAAAAGGGAAGTGATCCTTCCTTCATTGATTAACATATGAAGTATTTCCTCCATAGGTTGGCCCAGGTATGTAAATTCCCTTCTATTGGCAAAATCCCGACGGGCTTTGGCATTCGCTCTCTTTATAACTTTGTTTTCCAGCATTTCATTTTTTGAATGTGACGGGGGAATATTCATGAAAAGAGGAAGGAGACTAGCATGATACTGGCTGACTAACTTGCGTGTCACTTGATGTTGATAAGTCACCAGTTCTGCCAATTGCTCAATCTGCTTGCATAGAGCTTTCATCTTACGTTCCATTACGAACTGGAACTTGGTATAATCCCACTTTTCAACACCGTCTTGGGGGTCTGGGAGGACTCGTAGTTGAAATCGGAACTCTGTCCATTGCTCCAATTAATCATGTTAACTTCTTCTTCTTTGTGTTGAGGAAGAGGATTGTCTTGTACATGAGGTTGATCGGGTTTGGTGACCACGATCTCACCGTTGTCTATCAGGTCTTGGATCTTGTGTTTCAAGGCCCAATAATCATGAGTATCATGTTGAGGTGCCCGAACATGATAAGCACATTTCCGAGCTGCATTGAAACCCCATCCATTAGGGCTAGCTGGTGGAAGAAGATGCGTGATTTTCTTCTGCATTGTCAGAAGAGTGAGAATATTCTCGAGAGAGTCCCCTAAAGGTGTGAACACTTGAGGGCGTTTAACTTCTCCACCTTTTGGCATTGGAGGATTTGAAGACTGTGCTTAAACGGGAGTGTAGGTTTCTCCTCTGGATAGGAATGTTCGGATTGCCTTTTTGACCCTGTAGTATCAGGGAAACATTTTCCTCTTTCTTTTTATGGACCCTCCAGGGGTTGTTTCCATAATTTCTGGATTGGATGTGCTCAGCGACAACTTTAAGGGCTGCTAGTTCTTGAATCTTTCCTGACTTTAATCCCATCTTAGCCATCTCCCCGTGTTTGATCATCTCAGAAAATGGTTTACCGATGCCGGCTAATACTCTTTCATAGAAAGGAGCTTCTTGTATGTCTATGAAGGTCATGACCATTTCTAATTCTTCCATGGAAGGAATTACTTGAGCAGCCATGCGCCTCCACCTTTGGACATACTCTCTGAAAGACTCGTTGGACTGTTTCTTGACCTTGGTAATCTGATACCGATCAGGAGCCATCTGAGACTAGAAGCTGTATTTGTTGAGGAAGGCATGTGCTAGCTCTTCCCAGTTATGGATATTTGAATTGTCTAATCTGGTAAACCATGAACGGGCTTCTCCAGTCAGACTTTTCTGGAACAACTGCATTCTGAGCTTCTCGTCCTCTGCATAAGATCCGAGTTCTCCAAGAAACACCTTCAAATGTGTGAAAGGATCTCCTAACCCATCATATTTTTCGAAGTCAGGAGTTTTATATTTTTCTGGATAATGAACACCAAGGAATACACATAAGTCAGTTTATGAAGCACTCCCGTGTGTTTTAATTCCCTTGATAGCACGAAGGGTTTCTTCCATTTGGAGGACTTTCTTTCTGATGTCACCGGTGTCTGGATCTCCTGTGAGATGGGTAACATCATGAATTTTGTTGGTCGTATCCAACTGCAGTTCAGGTATTGTAATGACCTTGGTTCCCCCTTGTGTAGAGGGTTCAGCATGTACGGGTATCTTTGGACCCTGAGTAGACTGGTGTAGTTCTTTAAGCAGAACAACCAAATCCATAATTTGTTTGCTTAATCCGTCGAATTCTTGGCGAGAAACTGAATTAAGGTCAGTCTGGTCAGATGACGACATGATTGACTGTAGGCTTGCAGCCTTTTTGGATTTTGACAGGGTAGTAGGCCCGATTGGTTCCTTGCAAAAGACTTGCATAGTTTAGTCTTTAGGGAATGTGTGTATAATAACATGCTATATGATGTGTCCGTTTTAGGAATTTTATCCTGCAAAATGGATATCAGCTATTTGTATTATAAGCTAGCATGTTAAATATCTATATGTACACATTTCTTCATATTCCTCATTACATGGAGATGAATATGGAATGAAATTACAAGTAATTGATTTTACAAATAATTTAAAATAAGAAAACATGAAGAGACTTTACTCTGTATTGGGTTTATCAGAGGCTAACCTATCTTAGTTTACTCTCGCGGCTTTTTGGCATGAAGGTTCCCAAATCATCGCAATTTACTCAATGGGAAATTAATCTGGTCCTTCAACTGGAGCGAATTTGGGTGGTGCCTTTCTTGAGCCTCGCGGGAATTACTCTTACTACGAGTCCAATAATCAAACACCGATAGGATAGCCTCCTAGTGGAGGGACCACACAACATACATTCACATACATCGCGTCTCACCGTATGAAAATGATGACATGTGCGAAGCACTAATATCATAAGCAGATATGGTGCGAAGCACTAAGTGCAAAAAAGGTATGCATTCGTACACATTCATCATAAATGTAAAGGCAACATCCACACACAAGCAGATAATAGTTTTGAAAAGATTGTAATAGCAGCTTAAGTCCTCTTACTGGTGTCCCCAGCAGAGTCGCCACCTATCGACGTCGGGATTTTTAGTTGTCCCTTTCGTTACTTGTTCTTTGGTGTTCTCATTTTAGGTGAGATTTATTTGAAAAAACAAGTGGAAAAGGTCTGACATGTATAATGTCGATGATGGATTGTTAAGAGTCGCCAGTTGGATTTTTAAATGGTTGTACCAACACAATCGAGAAAAGGTTTACACATTGACCAAGTGATGCGACACTGTTTAAACGTGTCGGTGAAATCGAGATTCATTAGGGTCCAGGGACTTGATTATGCGGAGGGAAGGTGTTAGGCACCCCCCGACATCTGTGTTACCACGGTGACTGCCACTTTTCAAGAGGCTGTTATCTAAATGTGTGTGTGTTGGTCAATGTGTTGTTATTTGGAAGTAGTACGAGGCCTCGTTTGCACCTATAAACACAGGGTTTGAATTTATGTAAAAATTCAATTTTAACATGATTTGGCAATGATGTTTTATGAAAGAGGTTTTTTCAAACCATTGCCCTCAATAGTAATTGAGACCCTTTACACTATCATTTTATTAAATATCAGACATGATTGCTTTTATTCTTGAGATGCGAAGCATCTATAAGAAAAATAATGTACAAAATTATGTCGATTCCCTCGTGGGTTTGAAAACCATCTGAGAAAATTTAGACATTGCAAATAAATTTACAAGCTGCTTACAGCTGAAAAAGGTCCATCACGGGAACTAAATCTAGATCCAATAGACTGAATCTGTGATCACATGATTCACAGGCTCACATGATGCTGCAATTTGTATAAAAGCAGTAAGCATGTATATATACATAAAAGTTGTATATATATATATATATATATATATATATATATATATATATATATATATATATATATATATATATATATATATACAGACATAATCACCAACCACGAAGCACCTCCATGGGGGATCATAAATGTAAATAAAGCAGTAAAAGCTATCAACCACCACAGAGGAAACTCCAGGCGGGACAAAACGTAAATAAAGCTGTAAAAACGATCAACCACTGCGAAATAAACTCCAGGCGAGACAATATATATATATATATATATATATATATAAGCAATAAACACACCGAATATAAAATCAAGGCTTATCGAACAGAGTTCGACACACAGTTCATATATATTATAAATATATATATATATATATATATATATATATATATATATATATATATATATATATATATATATATATATATATATTAAAGCAGTAAACGCTCCGGATGTAAAATCCAGGCTCATCGAAAAAAGTCCGACAACAGTTAATATATATAAGTGTGTGTATATATATATATATTAATGCAGTAAACGCTCCAGACCGAAGTCTAGGCTCATCTGTAACACCCCCAAATCTGGATACTTAAATTCCACGGGATTTGGTGTTCACGGTACAAATATCATTTAACTATCTACATATAATAAATGCAAACCATGAAATAAATAGAAATAAATCCTCCCCTTATAGGGTTACAACATCTGAATAATAAATACAATCCCAAGTCAAACTAACCTTAAAAATCTATGCGGAACATAAACAAATAAGTCTTAAACATTAAGTCTTTACAAAAACATTCTAAAAATTAAATAATAAGTCTTCATCACTTATTAGCTTTGCCCTTGCCTTTGTTAGTAGAAGGCTCATCATACTTTTCGTTCTTAACTACAATGTTATTATTACGCAAGAGTGAGCATGAATGCCCACAAGTATAAAATGAAATAATAATATATAATAACATGCAAGTACTTGAAACCTAAGTTATCAAGGGTTGTACTTGAAACCTTTAACAGTCATAAGACTATGGACTCTTCTACTCGTACTTAAGGGGATCAACCCTTAGTACCATACTATGTACAATATCTTAACGCTAACGCATAAGTAATCCCTATACAGGGTCGTTCATCTTAGTTTGACATTAGAGTCCGCACCAAAGGAAGTTTGGTTTGGATAAATGAATAAGGGTTTTGAAATTTAGAACGTTCATCAAGTATGGACTAGTCGAATCATAAAGGGTTCGCTAGTCTAACAAGGTTTAACAGTAATTGAATATATTTAACTTGAATAAAATCTAAAAAGGTATACAATAGAATAAGTATTGTATAACAGCATCATGCTTGAAAGATTAATAGGCTATAATATAATAAAGCAGACTTGATCAATAATAATGAGAACTTGCTCAATATAGAAAGGTGAACTCATCACTTTTATAACGATAACAAGTAGGGTTAGGAAAACTTACCTCGTACGTAGATTACACTTTAATAAACACGTTCCTTGAATTTAATCCTACATATCATTTCCATTCACAACTCTAGTTAATTATAACGTAATTAGTCATCATAAGTTCATTCTCTTTATCAAACTTGATTATGACCATACTTAGTTAAATTACTACATTCATTGTCACATAATTTACACTCCACGAATAACAAGCTAATTATGTATTCAATAATTCAATCCACATGCAATTATGTTATTTACATCTTAAACATCTATTTTAACATCTCATTATATTTTTAAGATATTTCTATGTTCCTTAAATTAAGTTGTTATCACATTACTAAACTTGAACATTTTTAAAATTCATTTCTGAACATTCTGGAGAGTGGCGCTGCGGCGCCACTTTTATACTAGATCTTGTAGTGCCATGGCGCTGCGACTTGAGACTTGGCGCTGCGGTGCGGGATTTCAGTTCTGGAGTTGGCACCGCGGCCAGAAACTCCAGATTTTGATTCTCTGTTCGCGAAGAACACAGAGTTCAACGAAATAAACATTACATGATCATTAATTTCACTAATTTAACATACCTACATGCTAGGATTCATACATAATCATTACCCAACAATTATAGAATGATTTTAACCCATTAAAACACGTAATTACAGAAATCAAATATGTAAATTTCATTGTTCTTGATGTTCTTGAAGGTTTTGAATAAAAACATGAAAATTAGCACTACGGATTCGTTATAACACCGAATCCGTTCATTTAAAGTTTGGTGTCTTCGTATTAACATGCATAATAACATACAAGTGTAACTTTTAGAAAACAATTTATGTTTGACATATTAAAATCACGTATAAGGGCCATATGGCCATAACCCATACTCTGTAAATTTTGAAGCAATCATATACGATGTATTTTCATGAAACTGACGATGTGGAAACCTATATAATATATAATTGAATACGATTTGAATCATAACACATACACAACCCATAGTCATTACTCCTTTCCAAAATACAGAGGTTTAAACAAAAACTTTGAAAGCCATTTTTATGAGACTTTGAATAACGTAAATACAACTGGTTAAAGAAATTACCCAAAACATAGTGTAGATTTTAATAGGAGATGAATTCCTTCTCAAATTCTTCTTCAATCACAGACTCACAATTCTCCTCAACAATTATCAATTTCTCTTTGACTAGATTTATCAGACTTAAGAAAAATTAAGAAATAAAGAAGACATCGTATATATCAATTAAACTGACGTGTTAAGGAGGTCAGTTACCCATCACGGGTTAACTTCCCTCAACTTCCACTAATGCCATGTTTAGCTAGCCTAAAAAGGCTTATTCCCATTTAATTTAATAACTCTTTTATCTTATAGTTTAAATAATATCGCATCCAATTATGAAATAAATCAAATATCTTATTTAATTTAATTTAAATTAAATATAATAATTTCTCATTAATTCATATAGTCACATAATTAATTTCTCATTTATTAAAAAAATGTCAAATTATTAAATCTCTAATTAATTATTACGTTAATTAAAATAACATTATGCTTATTAAATATTTCATTTAATTCAATAAGCTCACATAAATACATACTTGAACAATAATTATTCTCCACATTAATTTAATAAATATAACTCATATAATTAAATTAATCTATCATAATTGCATCAATTAATTATTTAATCTAATAATTAAATCATCAAAAATATTTATTTAATTCAATAAGTATTAAGAATTAAATTACAAAAATCTCGTTTATCACATCATCGAAAAAAGTTCGACACACAATTCATATATATATAAGTAGATATATATATATATATATATATATATATATATATATATATATATATATATATATATAAATATATATATACAAATAAACGCTCCAGACCGAAGTCTAGGCTCAATCGAGGCATAACTCGATAATGTTAGTCTCTCTCTCTCTCTCTCTATATATATATATATATATATATACAAACTAAAATAAAACCACGGACCGAAGTCTAGGCAAATAAACGGAACACGACTCTCAACGTGAAGAAGAGTGTGTGCAAAGATGAGGAGAAAAACTTTAAAGTGTGTGAGAAGGCTTACAGTGGGCTGCCAAAGAATACTTTTATATCTTTAAAGTGAATGAAACTTGGCTCCCGCTGGTACAAGAGTAGCTATATTTGAGCTCACAAGTGTTTAAAATGAGAAAACACTCAGTATATTGCAAGTACGGAGCAAATTTGACAGGGCTTCCTCGCCGTTTCTCTCCTTAAAATGGCCACCCCAAGCCCTCTATTTATAGAGAGGGGAGCCGCAAGTGTACCTTCGGCCAGCCGTAGGTGTACCTGAGGCTGCCCGAGTTGCCCCGGGTTTTGCGGGTCGTGTCGTCTCGCATTACGTGCACAGAGGCACTGTAATGTCCACTCGAACTTTTAGAATTGCAATCTGGGCATCCAACTGAGGTATGTAGGACCTATTTCTATCTGTTACCTTGCATAATAGTCACTCGAGATTGGTTTTCCTCGATTCTTGTGGGATATTGTTGTGTAGAAATATGTGTACGAAATGTTGAGACGACGTGATGTGGCTTCAAAGTGGCGAGATGATGACTTTTCCCCTCACCGGTGTTATCGCAAGTTTGGGCTGATAAAGCAGACGCTGCTCAGGGTTATCGCTGAGATTGGACTGCTGCAAGTGTTGAAGGTCCTCAGTGTCATCTCTGAGGTGCGCCTGTATTCCCGGTGTTATCTCCAGGATTTGTACTAAATGCCTCGGTGTGAGTGCCGAGGTTGAAGCTGATTGCATGCACTTGAAATAAGCATTTCCAGGGTTATCGCCATAACTACATTCCTTGGGGTTATCACCAAGGGTGGTAGCTGCTACTCCCAATGTTGGGACTGAGACTTGATACCTCGGGGTTATCTCTGAGATTAATCGGTCTTCTCCGGTAGAATTTTCGGTATTGGAACTGCATGCCTCAGGGTTATCTCCGAGGTTGGAACTGTTACTCTCGGTGTGTGTTCCAGGGTTGAGATTGAACTTCCGGTAGTATTCGGACTTGTCGTGAACTGTCTTTCAGGGTTATCTCTGAAAGACGAATCTACCCTCCTGCAATGTCAGTGACATGTGTGTAGAAAATTTCGAGTGTCTACATATATCTACATGAAAATTCCCGAAGGATATAAAATGTCTGAAGCATAAATTCTATATCTTGAAGTATGTATTCTATCAAGCTACAAAGATTCTTATATGGGTTAAAGTAATCCAGATGCATATTGTAGTATAATCGCCTGAGTGTATATCTTTTGAAAGAAGGATTTGAGAATAATCCAATTTGTGCATGTATTTTTATCAAAAGATCATAATCCGGATTTGCTATTTTTACTGTATTTTTTGATGAAAGATCTTGCTCCAGAAGAGTCGACAAAAACAACAAATTTGAGATGAAAGATATTGGTAAGCCAAATTTTTGTCTTGGCCTACAAATTGAACTATGGAATTCTTGTTCATCAATCAACATACACATAAAAAGTCCTGAATCAACTTTACATGGATAATGTTAATCCTTTGAGTACTCCAATGATTGATTGGTCACTTGATATTAAGAAAGATCCGTTTTGATCACAAGAAAATGATGAAAAAACTTTTGGTCCTGAAGTACCATATCATCGTGAAATTGGTGTTTTGGTTATGAAGTACTACTATATCTTATTGTAATTGGTGCTTTGATGTATCTTACGAATTTCACATGACCTAATATAGCATTTGCAATTAATTTATTAGTATGTAAGATATAGTTATGCACCAATTCAGAGTCATTGGAATAGAAGTAAACTTATTTTTTGATATCTTCGTGGGACTATTGATTTTGAAGTATTTTATCCAAATGGATTAATACCTCAATTAGTTGGATATGATGATTTCATACAAAGATCATTTATTGAAATACTGCTATTTTATGGAGATCTGTTAAGCAAAAAATTTCTGCTACTCTCTCAAATCATGCAAGGATTATCACAATTCACGAAGCGAGTCGTGAATGTGTTTGTTTAAGATTAGTAATTCAACATATTCATGATAACTAGGATTATCATCAATCATAAATAGTCCAATGATATTATATGAAGATAATACCACTTAAATAACTCAAATTATGGTAGATTATATCAAGAGTGATAGAACCAAACATATTGCACCAAAATTCCTTTATACACATAAGCTAATGATGGTATTGATGTCAAGCAGATACGATCATGTGATAATTTGGCTGATATGTTCGCTAAGCCATTACAAACCGTGACTTTTAAGAAGATTGTGCACAATATTGGCATGTGTCGACTTAAGGATATTTTTATCATGAACAATGGAAATTCTATATACTCATGACTTAAGGATATTTTTATCATGTGTCGACTTAAGCATATGTGCAAATTGTACTCTTTTTCCTTCGCTAAGGTTTTTTTTCCCAGTGGGTTTTCCTTTGCAAGGTTTTAATGTCTCAATCTTAAGGCACTAGAAGTTATAAAAGAATATTATACGCACTGCACTCTTTTTTCTTTAACCAAGGTTTTTTTTTCATTGGGTATTTCCTGGTAAGATATTTAATGAGGCAGTTTTCAATGCGTATGACTATACAATAGACATCCACGGGGGAGTGTTATATATATATATATATATTATATATATATATATATATATATATATATATATATATATATATATGGATAACTAGATTCATTCCTCTCATCTTTATTGTAATGATCTTTGATCTTTTGAAACTCCCATATTCTTTAAGTTTTGAAACTTATGACATTTGAGTTTTGAAACATCTAAATATTGGTGTTGATGTACCTATAAATAGATGCATTGTAAAGAGAATGATACACATGAAAATACAAGGAGAATACTTTTTTTTCACTAATCATTATTCTTAATATTAGTATACTTTTATAATAGTTTAAGATATTTAATTTTTTTTTATAAAAGTCTATAGATGGTCTTATATTTATGGAACATAAGGGTGTAAATAATATGTATAATAGTATAATACATAGCAACCATTATATTTAAAAATTTATTTTGTTAAAATAGATATAAAAATATAGTAGTATTACTCTAATAATTCAAAATAGAAATATTTTTTTTTATAAATTTATTAATTTAAAAAAGAATTCTTTAACAGTTATTAGTTATATAACTAGTGTATTTTGTTAATCAATCCTAGAGGTAATATATATATATATATATATATATATATATATATATATATATATATATATATATATATATATATATTGAAGTTACTTTGTTAAAATAAGTCATCGTCTTTTATTTAATAAATAGTCAACATATTTTTAAATTAAAAATTAAAATTTTATATTATTGTATAGGTACCTTTTTTTATTATTAATTCCTAGTTATTTGATGAGTGCATAATATTCATGTAATTTGATTCCTTTTTATTTAATTTATTGCATTCTTTATTGTATACATGAGCTTATTAGGGTGTTTATCGATTTCAGGTTGAAATGGAGCTGAACGGGTGAAAATGGGATGAATTGGAGCTGATTAGATGGAAAATGAATTAAGAAGTTAGTGTTAGTGTTTATGCCCTAGATGCCAATTATTTGATACAATTGCTTAACATTTTTGATATTATATTTGATTGAATAAATGAATTATCTTATTATAGTTTTATTTATTGCGTTATATAAATGTTAGCATAATAAAAGTCCTTAGAATAGTGATACAAATTATACAGCTTCAAGTATGCGACTTGAATATGAGATTATATATTTACAATTAGTATCATTGCTCTTAAATGTCCCTTATCGAGTATCATTGTTAATGGGACAACAATGATACATTGAGACTACTATGTGGATTGACTGTTGACCAAATCTCATTGGTCATAATTATATGAGATATTAAGTGAATGCATAGGTACATGTTAGAGAACGATGTATTGGACAAACCCACCATGAGAATTCTACGTGGAGCATTATGCAAAGTGTCATTAGTAATTCTCATAGTGACAATGATGTAATGATCCTCCGACATGAAATTACTATATTACTACAAAGGAATTTATGTACTTTGATATCATCTAAGGTCACCTTTAATAGGGTGGACAATAAAGGTGATTATTGAGTGCATTTTATGCTCCATCTCAACATCGGTCCTGTGTTTATGGGCAAGTGCGTTTTACGCTCCATCTCGACCCACCACAAAACTTTCAATATTAACTCTTCTTTTATATTTTATTCTCATTTCATTCAGTTTTTTTATATGTCAACATGCCATAATCAAAGATCCAAAACTGTATAAACGTCTAACTCTTTTATTACCTTGCACAAATGAAAGTTTATAAGAGTGAACAAACTATCAAAAGCAATAAACACGCGAACTAAATTCGAAGAAATAACTAGTTAACACAGTTGGTCGGTGCTTGCTAAGAAGGACGGATCAATAACAGTCTAAACTTATCGATTGAATAACCCCTAGCTCATACATGCTTGACACTACTCTAAGATACAGACAAAATTACTTGGCTCTTGTCATCAGCCACAATAAAAAATTAATGATAAATATAACACCCTTGCTAAATAGCAGCTCAAAATAGGGTAAAAAGGACATTCACATGGCACAAGCATCTAAATCTGTATAAACCCAAAAAAGATGGCTATAAACCACAAACATGCTAATAATAATCAAAGCATTAATAAATAAAAACCAAATACAGTTCATCGCATCCATAATAATAAAAATCCCAACATAATCTCGTAGTTCAAAACGAATGCACCACAATACTGATAAAAAAACATAACAAAGTACTAAATATGACAACCTAACATGGCAGTAGAAAGAAATAAATAGATAATAGCCCAAACATCCCTAAACTTAAGGTGAGCAATGCCCTCATTGCTAAAAATATATCAGTCGATACAAGAGGGCTTCCCTAAAGATCGCTCACTCAGCAGCGACATCGCCCTCATTAGCTATGGCAGGCGGTGATGGTGGAGGTTATGGTGGGAAGATAGGAGGCTCAGGGAACTAGAATGGCGTGAACTCATCATCCTCTCCACTGTACACTGTGTATATACTCTGCATCATGTTGACTAGCTCAGCCTAGTACTACATCACAATGTCATGCCTTTGTGTCGATGCTGCAATGTGCCTCTGCTGCCTCTGCACCTCAACGTTGTGTTTCTGATGCAACAAGGTGAGGGATGCCATGATGTCTGCCAGTAGTCCCTGTGCAGCTGGGCTTGCGTCTTGTGCCTGTGAGGGCTCTGGCTCTGCTGTAGGGGGTGGTGCTATAAGTGGCCCGTAGCCTTCACCTCTGACATGAGATTCTGCCCTATCCCACACATTGAAGCGTGATATCGTCTGATGGACAATGACGGACATGGGAAGCAGAGTAATCTCTTCAGGCCCCCAATGGATACCTGCTCTCTTGCACAGCCGGGTGATCAGGGATGGATGTGGGAGTCCCTCAGCGATGGTGCTCTTGATGGCCTTCATGATGGACTCGTGAATTAGAACACTGATGTCCACGTTCAAGCTCTTGATAATAGCAAATAAGTGGATCACTCTGTCCTTAGTCACGTCGCTCAGATTACGGGTCAGAATCATGTTGGTGCATATGAAGCTGAACCACGCCTTCCTATAGCGACTGAGCGCTGAAGTTGGGAAACTGGTCTTTGTAAGACCCCAACTTTTTGAATAAAGATGAATTTTCTATAAATATTATTTTTGAATATTATGGAGTGAAATTGATATAATGTTATAGTTGTGGGTAATATTTATAAATTTTGCAAAGTACGCAAGTTGTTATATAATATTCGATTGGTCGAGGAATATTCGTTTTAACAGGAAATATTCGTACAACGGCACATTCATTGGTGGACCCCACAACGGAATTATTGTCGGATTGAGAAAACGACAAAAATATTTTATAAAAATAACGGCAGGAAGTTTTACCGTTAATACTGTTGAACTACTCGATAGTAAAAGTACAGTAATATGCATGGTTGCATAGTAGTACACGGTATTGATTATTGATGCTTACGTGATAAGTCACTCAGTTTTGTTGGTATTATTAATGTAATAATATAGAAAATCTTTTTATATAAAACAGAATACTTTTATAAAGTTATTCTATAAATAGAATATATTATATTGTATTATGCATAGTTTTGCATAGTGTCTGTATAGTGTTTTGCATAGTAAAATCTTTTTATACAAAACAGAATACTCTTATAAAGTTATCTATTTTATTAGACAATAATTAGAATATTTTATATTTTATTATGCATAGTAGTTTGCATAGTGCCTGTATAGTGTTTGTATAGTAAAATCTTTTATAAAGTTATTCGTTTTATTAGATTATAAATAGAATATATTATATTTTATTTAAAAGATTTTGCTTTAAATATGGACCGTCAGATTAAAGTAAATCAATCTGGACCGTTCATGAGTTAGTTACTATGCAGTCCATTTTTCTATAAATAGAAGCTCATTCCTTCATTATTTCTTACGAATTCACTGAAACTCTAAAGGGATAAACTATAGAGAGAAAGAAGAAAAATATTCTACTACTTCACAACTTCTATATCCAGTACTCTTCTTTCTAAGGTAGGGAATATTATTTGTTGTACTCATAAGGGGTATTCTTTCTTTCTTATTCATGAAGAGAACTTCTGTTATTCCATTCTTTATTATTATATTGGAATAACATGTATACGCGGGATACCCTATACTTGGTGAAATTCTTCTGTTATTCCATTCTTTATTATTCTGTTGAAATATCCTGTCTGTACGTTTTACGCCGGACCTGGTTCCGTCTTTATTATTATTATGTTGGAATATCCTGTCTGTGCATTTTACGTCAGACATGGTTCCGTCTTTATTAGTTTCCAGTTGGAATAACCTGTCTATGCAAAGTACTACATGCATGGTGATTTCTGTTGTTATTCTATTCTTTATTATTATGTTGGAACATCATGCCGGTGCGAATTTCGCCTGACCTGGTTCCGTTATTATTATTCTGTTGGAATAACCTGTCTATGCGAAGTATCGCATGCATGGTGATTTCTTTTGTTATTCCATTCTTTATTATACTTAGTTGGTTAAAGTTTTGACTTCTATGCTCCATGAAACTAGTGGAATATCCTTGATATTTGCGCTTCACCCGGTATCTTTTCATGAAAATATTCTTCTGAGCATTCTTGAATTTTACTCTACAAAGAAGTATCATGTTGACAATTTTGACGTTATTAGTTCCTGAATAAATTAATTCTTGAACTTGTTTTATTGAATTCTTATATCATTGTCATCATCCTCATGTTTATATTTTTTAAAGTCATCTGTGGCGTGTAGTGCATAGATGGACTTGGTATGATTATGACCATGGATTATTCGGTGTAATCATGACCGTATTGTTACAAATGATGTGGTAAAAGTCCTCATTGGCCCGTAGTGCATTGATGGACAGTTGTTAGCATGATCATGACCATTAATGAATACACAAATATTCTTGGCCCGTAGTGCATGGGTAATTATGGTCGTGATACTAAAGAATATCCTTAGCCTTAGTGCATGGGCGATTTGATGATGTGGATTATTTATTAAGCTGAGTCCCAGCGATAAAAGTCATGAAAAACCTTTTAAATCATAGAAGATAGTATATTTTATTCACTACTTGACTCTTCTAATGGATTGCTTATTCCGCTGCAGTTAAACTTGATGTTTGTTATATTTTATCAGTTTAACACTGTTGAAGGCTAATGATAATTTATTTTGCATTATCTTAGTCATAATATTTCTTACTGGGCTAGTTGAGCTCACCTTTTCTTTCACTGTTCTCTTTAGGAAATGAGAATACAGCTGGGACGAGTTGGTGAACGGAGTGATGGAACGTAGTCCTCACTATTCTATAAATAGTGTGATAATAAATGTAATGAGGACTTATTCTGACAGTGGATATTGTCTAGAAGACAGTATTTGTATTAAAACTCACAGCTCTCTTGCTGTATATTAAAGATTGTATTTGTATTCTTTACCATGTATTTGGCGACTCAAGATAGGTGATGTATACCTATTTTGGGGGCGTCACAATCTTTTCACCCGTATAGTTGTTTTTGTTCCATGCGGTCCCGGCCTTATAGAGACTCCTAATGATATCCTCGAGGTCATAGTTGTAGAGTCCCGACTCCATATAATCATTGCCCTCATAGTTAGGTGTGGCGAACAGTGCGTTGATAGCTTGGCTTCCAAAAACCACTGACTTTCCCCCTGACTTGGACAATAAAAAGACCCTCGGCACTAAGATTGGCGTAGAACTCCCAAACCACAGAAATGATCGTCGATTCGGGTGACCTTGTGAAGTGGATCCATTGGCATCCCGAAATCATGGCCACCAACTCGCCATCCTTTTTGTACGGCCTCAAACCCCGCTCAGGAATCAGATTTTGTGCGGCAAAAGAACTTTTGCACCTTTTCCAAGCCTCTTCACTCATAAATTTGGTGTTGTCCTATACCGTTGGTGCAATGGATGAGGACCCACCGACGCTAAGGCGTTGCCATTTTGAAGCCATTCAGATTTCATAGTAATCGGCTTGAACACAGACAAAATACCCAATTTAAATCCCCCAAACTTCGGCTAGAGTAAACCCCAATGAAATTTCAATGCCACATAGCCCCAAGCAGTCAAATTCTCTCTCAGAAAATTTGTCAAACACCTAACGTGCATTATGAAAATCAAATTACCCATGGTTGACAGTGTTCTAGCCCAATTTCTGTCAGTAGAAATCACCCCAAATCACAGATGGAACCAATCCCAAACAAGGAAATCATAGAAAAAGGACACTAATTTCTGAGAACTAGCCCACTTTACCTTTAAATCCCAAACCCTAGGTTAGAATAATCTTGGCTTAAAGGTCTGACAGGCAATTGATGGCACTTAGTTTTGTTGAAGGATTTCCATTGAAGGCTCTCTGGACTGTGCTATGTAGAGAGTGGGTTTTGTGGAGAAAAGGGATGGTTAGTTTGCTTGTGCTGCCGAATTGTACCGAGAGAAAGGAGAGGAATTGCCTAACTGCTGGCTTAAAACTGCACTTAAAAAATGAAAACTCGTTGCTGACAGTTGCGACGTGGACTGACCTTCATTACACAGCACCGCTGCGCAAATTAGCAGTGGGTAAGGCTTGTTCATGACACCGCGGCGCGACCTGGCTGTTATTCTGTGGTGCTGCAACGCGAGGTACAAAATTTGGATAATGAGTATGGCGCCGTGGCGCGAGGTCCAGTGTATATGCTGGCACTACGGCGTCAACCTTATGTCTGAGAATTGCTGCACATAAACCATGCATTACCCAATAGATGCTAAACAGCATACTAAACAACATGCTGCCTGCAACCTATAATCACAAAAATATGTACAACAGATACAACATTTCAGGGCATTGACTGACAACAATGTTTACAAACTATAAGCAAAAAAAGACTGAATGTAAACTAGACATAAGTAAAGAAAAAAAAGGAAAATTGACACTGAGATGGGGGTACCGCCCCACCAAGCGCTTATTTTAAAGTCGTCAGCTTGACTATTACCGATGTCGCTAAATTCGACTCATAAGTGAAAATGACCATTTCATGCTGCCTATTCGTCAATAACATTGGATTTTTGGCAGATATGAGTGGTTGATCATCCCCATTTTCTTCACCCATCGGCATGAAGAATCTTTCACCGTTGGAATTATCCACTAATTCGCCTTTGTCATCACGTTGAAAGCGTTCTGTGTGCTCTATTGGGCCCTCTAGGGTTTCCACAACCATGAGCGTGGTTTCTAAATGTTGATTACTCTTGACAGTGTACCCACTGTTGATCCTCTCTACTTCTAGTTCAACTTCCGTAGGCTGGTTAGTTTTTACTTTGACATTGTCCTCAATAACTTGGTGAGACTCATTGCCTTCTCCTCGCGTATCCACCGTGCATTGCTCTATTTCTTCACCGTTGAACTCAATTATGACCGATAGAAAGTTTGGCGGTGGATTTGTAATGGCATTGACGAGTTGCCCTAATTGACTTTCGAGGCTCTGTAATGCGACATCTTGGATTGCCATCCGAACCACATTTTTCTCAATAAAGTTGGTAAGAAGCTCTTCAAGCCTGTTTTCTTCTTCTTGTTTCAAATACTCAAAAAAGCTCTCATTGGGTCGAGACGTCAACTCATATTACGGCAGAGACTGATATTCAAACTTATTCGGATAGGAGTAATTCGGATCATGATATTGCTCTTGATTGTAGTCCCAAGAGTTTGGATAACCCTGACAGTTTGGATGATAGGAGATCGGTTCAATGTCAGCTCGTTTCTGACGGTAGGCATTCTGAGTGGACTGATACTCAAGATTATCAAAAAACCTCAAGACATTTGCAATTTGAACTTGCAACTTCTCTAGTCCTTCCGAGCTTGGCTCTGTAACATTCCAGAGTTTTAATTGTAATATTAAATATTTATTGAATTATATAAACATTTATTTGATGTATTTATTGTTGAAATGATGAAATAAATATTTAATGGATGTGTTTATCGTTGAATAAATATTTGTTTAATTGATTTGATTTTATTTGGTTAATTATTTGTTAAATAAATAATAATGAGTTTAGGAAATTATTATTATATTAATATTTTAATTTGATGGTTAATTATTTGTATTGAGTTATGTGATTAAATGATTTATTTTATAAATTGTTATTTGAATTAATTAATTAAGTATGAAAACTTAATTAAATGTAGTGTGACAAATAACTATATTATAAGGAGTATTAAAATAAATTAAAGTAGTTTAAATTGATTTAACCCAAACAAGGCTTAAATATATTAAGTCTTTAATTTTAAAGGGTTTTGCCAAACAACGTCCTATGACTTTTGGATTTCTTTTGAATTTTGAATTATAATAATAATAATAATAAAATAAATAAAATATAAATATATTTATAATTTATACGTTATATGTTGTAACTGATATAATAAGTAGGCTTATTATTGCCATATCAGTTTTATTTTGACGCATACTATTATCAGTTAGTTTACGCTTACTATTGTTAGTACCTAGTCTAATACTGAGACAAGGAAGAAAAGAAAAGGTTTTCAGAGAAGAAAGAGTTGTCTGAGAATTTGAGAGAGAGTCTGAGAAGGAGAAGAAAAAAGAGAAATTTCTGAATTCTTCAAACTATTTTCAGTGATTAACAAGGATTAACCAAACATCAAAAGGTATTTTTCCCATAATCTTAATACTATATACCTATATACGTTTCTCTGAGTTCTGTGTTCTTGAATTTTCAATGACGATAAAGTTCTTTACAAAAATTGTCTGTAAACTATGTTTTACTAAATTGATTATGAAATCTTCTGTTTTGGTAATAACTAGCATGTATATATTTACATATGTCGTATGTTAAATTACGTTCATTGAAAAGAGAACTTGGTTTTACAGTGAAAAATATATACGAACGTATGTTTTGCATGATAACAAAATTAGTATGTGACTGTATGCTAATTATGAAATTGAACGTCATGTATGTTAATTGGATATGAATTTCAGAGAATCGTAGTTTAAAGTAATCAATTTGGTTTATTATTGGTTTACAGTGTTAAAATTTTGTCAAACAACGATAATAGTTTTCATACGAAAACATAAAAATTGAGAAATTAAAATAGTTTTAGTTGTTGTTAAATTGTTCTATGTTGATGAATATGTTAGCAATCATGTTTATGATAGTGATATATTTATTTTATATGTTAATTTCACTATTTGGTGGGTGAAATTCGTGTTAGTTGGGCTAAAAACGACTACTGTTCATGCCGTTTCTGCCTCTGTTTGTGCATCAGCGCAGCTGCGCTGGTGCCAAGGCAAAACACTGCACAGCTGCGCTGTGTGTGGCGCAACTGCGCCATACACTGATCTGAGGCAGAGCCTTCTGCTGCTGCAGCAGATTTTGGGGAAACCTTACCACTTGGTCTAAGGTTATGATTAATTGTCATACATGTAGTAAGAAGGTTAAAACAGAACCATGATATATAATCGATAAATTTAAAGTTTGAATGATTAGTAAGTGATGAACGTGGTATATTAGAACTTAGTGAGTATGATGATTAGTAAACAAGTGTTATGAAGGTTAACACTTGTAATTTCTGATATTTATATGGTAGTTTAAGACTTGTGCTAAAATAATAAGTTTAACTAGAAATGTGTGTTATATTAGAATATGAATGTTAGTATATCTAATAGATGGTGATTCTAAACCTATATGTAGGTGAACGTGAGTTTAATATTATAGCTTACGCTCGAGACACGTTCTTTAACTCTACTTTTTAATAATTGTGCAAGCTTCTAAATCTCATCTATTTATATTGAGCATGTTTTAATATAAAGTTATTGTTGGTCGATTTCGTAATCAATGAATACTTGCAAGTATACACGGTCAACAAGTAATAAAGTGAAAGTAGAGTATCGTTCCCACGAGGAATTATTTAATAAAAATCACCAAGTACTAAATCTTAACCAAACTAATTTTATTTAAACAATCTCAAATCGTGATTTTTCTAATTAAGAAAACTAAATTAACTAATTAACCTGAATTGCTTTATGTCTGAATTTAGATAAATAAAGATTAAGACTTCAATATCCCCAATTATGACCTATAAATCAATTATCCAATTATCCTAATTATTATGCCTACTGAATTGTTAATAGGAATTCTCAAATGCCAAAAGTCCTTTTCCAAGTGATCAATTGACTTCTATTTAATCCAGATTAATCTTGCTATATTCATATGCAAAATAATTGAATTAAACTCCTTCAATTCCAATTCCTTATGTGTTAAATGCGGTGAACAAATATTTCTATTAAATCCATAAACCTAATTATTCACCATGCAAATAACTAAGTCACCTGTTATCACGCCCAGTTCTAACCCTAGATCTCATTTCCCGAATCCTTCTAGAGTAACAAGGTAATTACTGGCCAAATAATTAATCAATAAGCACAAGACAAGATAAACAATTCACTTTGACATAAATAATTAGAATAAATTGAAAAAATAATTTATAGACATAAAAGGTTCAATTGAAATCTTAATAAAAGAGTTAGTTCATAATTAATGAATTAAAACCAAGAATCCACAACTGAATAGACATTTAACTATAAAAGTATGATAAGTGAAGAGAATAAAATTTGTTGTCATCAAATCTGATGCTCCCCTCTTGCTCTTGCTCTTGATCTTTAATGATCTACAAGTTGTTTCAATCTCCAAAACTAATAAGAATTAGGATTAATGTCTAATCTAATCGAGTATATCTCTAATTTAATCTATGTAATTTCCCTCTATTTTATGCCTTACATCATATATTTATAGGTTACAAGTCCAATTTTTAGTTTAGGAACAAACCCAATCCAATTTGGAGTAAACAATGTGTCAAAATTTGCCCCAAAACGCGTCCATGCCTTGCCAATCACTTTCCCAGCGCCCCAACACTGCTCACGGTGCTGGGATTCTTCCCCCTTGCGCCCCAGCGCTGGGCATAGGCCTAAAATGGGTGCCCTGGCGCTGGAACATTTTCTACTCTGACGTCCTTTGGGAAAATGGCCATAACTTCTTCGTCCGAACTCTGATTTTGATGATTCAAGATGTTCCAAAAAGAGGAGACGTAGATCTACAACTTTAATTCTTTAAGTGTTTCGAAATAAGGTCCTGAACAATACTAAAATTGGCCCTGAAGTGACTGCTGTGTAAATGGCAAGCTGAAAACGCGCATCTAGCCACCCTAAACGTCGATCCAAGTAACTTTTGTCCCAATTCCTACAAAACAACATAAAACATGCATGCATAGACATAAACACTTAAAAACATCCAAAAGATTAAGTTCAAGTGCACTCAATTATGAGTATAAAACTCACTCATCAGTTATTATAATTCTAATCATTGTTGGCTTACTCTAACTTGTTTATAGTTAAACAAGTTTCTCTAGTTCATTCGTTTAAAATAAATGTTTCTTGAACCTTAATTCCTTGTGTTGAATGGTTCAATTACTTTGTATAGTTTATACCATATGGACTAAGCATTGGTTCTAGCTTGCTATCAATTAATGCATGTTCGGTAACTAAAATTCTAATTTGGCAAGATCACAGACCTAGCTTATTATTATTCAAGCCAAAGTTTATCATTTTCTTCATTTGATCAATACTTATGCTCTCTAGTTATTTTCAAGCATGAGTCTAGAATATAGTCAGTTCAACTATGATTCTCAAATGTTCTAAGTTATGTTGTTATTAAACAACTATTGTGTTATCAAACATTGTTGATTCAACTAGTTACCTAGTTGATGATCGTTAAACTTCAAATTACCCTTGAAAGCTTATCCAAACCAAATTTTCTTTATTGCTGACTTGTACTCTAAATACTGAGATGAACGACCCTATTATTAGGGGTTTACGCTTAGCATTGAAATGGTTGTGCACAATACATTGTACACAAGGCTGATCCCCCTAAGTACGTGGAGTCCTTATAGTCTTATGAGTGTTAAAGTTAAAGTTGAAAGATTACTTATAACTGTGGACATGGTTCGTAGTCATTAGACCCTCAGTAGTATATTTCAGAATGTTAATAGAACATATCATTCAGTTCTATTGAGCCTATTATTTGGCAAATTTTGTAAAGTTTATCCATTCTTATTTCAAG
This sequence comes from Panax japonicus, assembly GCA_020205505.1. NCBI lineage: Eukaryota > Viridiplantae > Streptophyta > Magnoliopsida > Apiales > Araliaceae > Panax > Panax japonicus. The sequence goes on from CM035091.1 coordinate 65,049,401, forward strand.
TAAGCTTTGTTTGCTCTTTCTTAATTATATAACTATTACAGCTAAGGATGAGAAGGTAGATGTACCTAGCACCAGTAAGGGAAATGGGAAGATGAACAAGTATTGAACACTTGTAATATGTTGACAATTATTTATCAGACTTTAATTTGATTGATGTAATGAACTATTTATTTAATTTCCGCATTTGAATGATTGTACTTAAAGGTTAGATAACCTGGGAGATTTTATTAATGTAATCCCTCGAGGGAAGGTTTATTATTCAATTTTTATTATGATTGGGTAGTTAAATATGAATATTTTGATTAAGTGAACACTAAGAGCTGTCGTTTACACTCCTAAATTAACCTCACTTTCACTTTATAAATTTAAACAATTATCACAATAGTAAGCAAAGATCGATCCCACATAGAGTGATTTGTTTTATATTTATCCTATGATTTCTAATGAAAAGGGGATTTTGAATTAATTAATTAAATTAACAAGAATAAACTAATAAGAATAAATAATGAATAAAAAGCTTCAGTTCTTCAGTTCAGTATCACCTTTTTACAACAATAGATTAATAAAGTGTAACAATATTTACCCTTCAATGAAACTAATAGCCCTAGGTAACAACAAGCTCTGCTGCTCGAAACTCCCCTTAGATTGTCACTCAATGAAACAAGCTCTTCACAAGATTCCAACAATTATATAACCTAAAATAAGCTCTCTAGATTTAATATAATAGCAGCATTAAGAACTAAGGAATTAGACTATTCCAAGCAACAAACACATAAGCTCGGATTGTTTAACTAGTCTTCTGATAATCATAGAAATACTCAAAAGCTTGTCCACAATCAAATATTACTAATTACTACTTGTGATTAGAAACAATATCAATTACACGTAATATTATTCCTTGATCTAGCATATGATATTTGTTAACCAACTCAATCCTGCAGAAATTAAATCAGTTAAGCCAAATAGCATTCAGAAATTAAATCAGATTATCAAGAATTAATTTCATGTGAGAAGGAATAAATAATGAATACTCAATTAACAATTAATTATAAATAAGGTTCAACATCGCTTAGAACTGAATAAAAATAACTTAGCTCATGATTTCAATCCTCCAATGTTGTAGATGAGAGAATGTAGTAGATGATTGAATGACTAAAACCCTAACTCTCATCATCTATTGATAGTGCTAGACAAAGTCCTAAATCCTGTAGGAAGTAGAAATCCAAATCCTTAAAGGAATTACAAATCATAACTAGTTTCCATAAAGAAATAGAATCCAATTTGGAAATAAATCTTAGTCTAAAGATATCCTAATTCTAATAGAAATATCAATCCAATTCAATGTAGAAATCTGTCAAAATATGCTTTTAGAAACTTTCCAAAAATTCAAGATTTCCCAATTTTCCCGCTCAAATTCGCTAGGGCAAATTTCCATTTCCTGCTGCAATGTCCTTTGGTAAAATGAGAATAACTTTTGATCTGGGAAGAGTTACGGGGCCTGCTACCTATCAAAATGAAGATATCGATGAGATATACAACTTTCATTCGTTGATATTAGACAGATTCTGGCTGTATCAAGGTTGAAATCAGGCTCCAAGTGACTGCTATGCAAATTGCAATTTCCAAACTTTGAGGTTCAACTTCCGTTTGTTAAAAAGAGCATAACTTCTTCATACGAACTCCAATTGGGATGATTCAAGATGTTCCGAAATGCTAAGAAAGAGATCTACAATAAAATCCAAGTCCCAAGCCAAGACTATGCTTCCAACTTAATGCTAAAAACCCTGTAATTTTCCTTTTTTCCTCATTTCAGCTCCAATTCCTCCTGAAATCATTAAACACCATAATAAGCTCATATACACATGAAACATGCAATAAAGCTAAATATAATGGAATCAAAATAAATGAATAATATGCATTCATCAAATTCTCCCACACTTAGCCTTTTACACGTCCTCGTGTAAACCAAAAGTTTAATTTCTAGATTTTTTTTTTCAATCATCATGTCAAAAGATTTGAAGGTACAAATCATGATTATCAACACTAAAATTGCAAAAATCTTAATCAATGCCTTATCAGTTAACTCACAATGAATAACCTTACTATTTCACTAATGAATTTCATTAAACAAAATTGTAGCCACATAAGTTACTTTCCCAAAATCTACATACTTACTCAACTTAGTTACCATGGAACAAAAACCGTGCACACTGACTCACACCCAAGAACAAAATTTTCTTGCTTTTTAAGTTTTTTCACAGAACCTTCTTTTTAGCACAGATGAATGTATTTTCATGCTTTTTTCGTATATTTTTTTTCTTTTCTTGACATGTGCAATGTCTCCTTTTCTTAGGCTTTTAAGAGTTACCCATTAGCGAACTTTCCACCAACGACTCCTAAACCAGATGATCTTAGGGCGCTAGGTGTAGAGACACCCCTAAGGCTTACTTATTCAAGTAACAAAGGCTACTAAAGTCGACTAATCAAGCTGCTTTTATCCATTGCACTTTTCAGTGTGGATATCGATGCTTTCCGAGGCTTAGATACCCAGTTATTTCGCACAATGGAAATTGAAGCAGATTTTTTAATTTTTTTTCATTCATCATTTTTTTCACATAATTCTGCAACATAAGCAAGTTAAACAGTTCTAAGTCGTGAAATCAGTGCACGTAGATAACTCCACAAATAACTTTGCCAAATAAACATGCTTCTCATATTGAAGTACTCATGTATCACAAATTAATTCAAATCAATTACTATGGATCATGGCTTAGTTGTCATCATTCATTAACAAATTAAGCATTTAATAGATTCTGAATTTTAGCATCAATTTTCAATATTTGATTTCAACCTTCGAACACATAGGCAAATAGAACAATGGAACCAAAATTTTCAAAAAGTTTCAAAAGCATTAAATTTTTAAATTTCCCATCAAAATTGGATCAATATTCCTAAATAAAATAAAAATCTAAATCTTCCCCACACTCAAACCTTACATTGTCCCCAATGTAAGAAAATCATGCAAAGAAGAAAATACTACTAGCTAACATGCAATAAAAAAACTAAAAAGTGAAGGGATAGAAAAATTAAATTTGAGATCTTGGGTTGCCTTCCAAGCAGCTGCCCTTGTTTATTGTCATTGGATTGACATAATCCTTCTAATTCTATGTAATTGGACTTGTGAACTTCAAATGGACTAGTAACAGCTTCAATTCTTCATTAGGAGCATCCTTCAGATCCTGATTTTGCTCCATTCCAGCACTCAAATCCTCCTTGTATAATTATATTTGATCAAAAGATTCCTGCACTATAGATTCAACAACATCTATAGAAATATAGAATTAATATTACCAATATACCTTTTAACTTCATATATGCTGAACTGGACATGTGTCTCATCCAATTCCATAGTTAAGATCCCATGGTATGTATCATGTAGTGTTTTTATTGCTTGCACTGATGTATCCTCTATATGCTCTTTGTAAATATCTACAGAACTTATCAAATTGCTCTCATCTTCATCTTTTTCATCCTTTTCAGACTTTGAATACCTGATTTCTTCTTCAAATTTAGTAGTAGCCTCAAGCACTTCCAACTGGTTTCCATTAGTGAACTCTTCATCATCTTTAAGTTCTTGTTCCCTATTCAAGATTTCTTCTAGGAATTTTTCATTAGACTCTATATACCACCACATTGAATTCTTTCCAACTTTCCAATTCCTTGTTAGAACTTGGGGAAAAGGTAGTTTCAGTTCAAAAGCTGAAAGAGGTGGAACTTTGTGCTTGAGTACATCACTGTTGCATGTTTCACTATTATCGGACTTGGTTTGTATTGACTTTCCTTGTTGCTGATCCTCTGCACCACATCTCAATGTTATGGCACTTATATTTTCAACAGTTTGAGAAAGTGACCTTCCTACCGTGGTTGCAAACTGACCAACTTGGTTCCTCAGATCTTGAACAGAAGTTCTTCTCTCCTGTTGGAATTATTGTGTCTGATTCATGAATTCCTTGAACATATCCTCCATAGATGTCCCAGAATTGACAGGTACTTATTGGTTTTCTGTGTGGTACTGAGGTTGAGCTTGTTGAAAACCTTGCGCATTCCTTGCAGCCATTTGTCGAACTATAGCTGTTAATTCAGAAAGTTGTTGCTCCAAGTCTCTCGTGCTTAACCCATTTATCCTTTGTGGTGTGTGATCCATCTTAGTTCCATAATGCTGTCATGTTTGCAATTAAGTTCATTGCCACTTCTGGAGTCTTGTCTACCAGTGCTCCTCCACTTGCTACATCAATCATGCTTCTTTCCATTGGTAGCAACCCTTCATAGAAGTACTGGATCAAGTAATGTTCATCAATTTCATGAGGTGGACAGCTGGAACACAACTTCTTGAACCTTTCCCAATACTCATAGAGATTCTCTCCATTGAACTGCCTGATTCCACATATCTCCTTTCTTATATCGGTAACTCATGATGCAGGAAAATACCTCTCCAAGAATAACCTTTGCTTATCATTCCATGATCGTATTGATCCTGAAGGTAGATAGTATAACCAGTCTTTAGCCAAATCTGCTAATGAGAATGGAAAAAGTCTAAGCTTGATCTGCTCCTTTGTCACTCCTTGTGCTTTCATCGTGGAACACATCACATGGAACTCCTTTAGATGCTTATATGGATTTTTACCTGTAAGACCACGAAAAGTAGGCAAAAGATCAATTAGTCTAGAGTTAAGTTCAAAAGCAACATCAAAAGTAGGATACTCAATACAAAATGATGATTGATTAAGATCGAGAGTAGCTAGTTCTTTTAAAGTCTTATTTTTTTTGGCACCGCTATCTTTTCCTCTTCAAGTGATGGAACAAGAGCTTCTTCTATATCTGGAGTTTTCTCTATATCTTGAACAAAACTTTTAAGTTAATGGGGTGAGAGGATTAAGTTATAAAATAAAAATAAAATATTAAAATAAATAAATGAAAACAAAGAATAAACAAAAACAAATAACACTCCCTAGCAACGGCGCCAAAATTTGGGAGCTGTCGTTTACACTCCTAAATTAACTCACTTACACTTTACAAATTTAAATAATTAGCACAATAGTAAGCAAAGATCGATCCCACATAGAGTGATTTATTTTATATTTATCCTACGATTTCTAATGAAAAGGGGATTTTGAATTAATTAATTAAATTAACAAGAATAAACTAATAAGAATAAATAATGAATAAAAAGCTTCAGTTCTTCAGTTCAGTATCACATTTTTACAACAATAGATTAATAAAGTGTAACAATATTTACCCTTCAATGAAACTAATAGCCCTAGGTAACAACAAGCTCTGCTGCCCGAAACTCCCCTTAGATTGTCACTCAATGAAACAAGCTCTTCACAAGATTCCAACAATTATATAACCTAGAATAAGCTCTCTAGATTTAATATAATAGCAGCATTAAGAACTAAGGAATTAGACTATTCTAAGCAACAAACACATAAGCTCGGATTGTTTAACTAGTCTTCTGATAATCATAGCAATACTCAAAAGCTTGTCCACAATCAAATATTACTAATTACTACTTGTGATTAGAAATAATATCAATTACACGTAATATTATTCCTTGATCTAGCATATGATATTTGTTAACCAACTCAATCCTGCAGAAATCAAATCAGTTAAGCCAAATAGCATTCAGAAATTAAATCAGATTATCAAGAATGAATTTCATGTGAGAAAGAATAAATAATGAATACTCAATTAACCATTAATTATAAATAAGGTTCAACATCCCATAGAACTGAATAAAAAGAACTTAGCTCATGTCTTCAATCCTCTAATGTTGTAGATGAGAGAATGTAGTAGATGATTGAATGAATAAAACCCTAACTCTCATCATCTATTTGTAGTGCTAGACAAAGTCATAAATCTTATAAAAAGTAGAAATCCAAATCCTAAAAGGAATTACAAATCATAACTAGTTTCTATAAAGAAATAGAATCCAATTTGAAAATAAATCTTAGTCAAAAGATATCCTAATTCTAATAGAAATATCAATCCAATTCCATGTAGAAATCTGTCAAAATATGCTTTTAGAAACTTTCCAAAAATCTAAGATTTTTTAATTTTCCCGCTCAAATTCACTGGGGCGAATTTCCATTTCCTATTGCAATGTCCTTTGGTAAAATAAGAATACCTTTTGATCTGGGAGGAGTTACGGAGCCTGCTACCTATCAAAACGAAGATATCGACGAGATCTATAACTTTCATTATTTGATATTAGACAGATTTGGGTTGTATCAAGGTTGAAATCAGGCTCCAAGTGGCTGCTATGCAAATTTCAACTTCCAAACTTTGAGGTTCAACTTCCGTCTGGTAAAAAGATCATAACTTTTTCCTACGAACTCCATTTGGGACGATTCAGGATGTTTCGGAAAGCTAAGGAAGCGCTCTACAATAAAATTCAAGTCCCAAGCCAAGATCATTCATCCAACTTAATTCGAAAAACCCTGCAATTTTACTTTTTTCCTCATTTCGGCTCCAATTCTCTTGAAATCATTAAACACCATAATAAGCTCATAAACCCATGAAACATGCAATAAAACTAAATATAATGGAATCAAAATAAATGAATAATATGCACTCATTAAACACAAAATCTTCATGTAATGAAGTACCGAGATTTGGGAGTGTCACAGGTTGTGTCGTCCTCTAATAAGGCCACTGATAACAATGTTCGTATGTAACATTCCAAAATTTTAACTATAATATTAAAAATTTATTGAGTTATATAAATATGTAATGGATGTGTTTATCATTGAATAAATATTTGTTTAATTGATTTGATTTTATTTGGTTAATTATTTGTTAAATAAATAATTAATGAATTAAGGAAATTATTATTATATTAATATTTCAATTTAATGGTTAATTATTTGTATTCAGTTATGTGATTAAATGATTTAGTTAATTAATTGGTATTTGAATTAATTAAATTAAATATTAAAGCTTGATTAAATAAAGTGTGACAAATAACTATATTATAAGGAGTTATTAAAATAAATTAAAGTAGTTTAATTTAGTTTTATCCAAACAAGGTTTAAGGATATTAATTATTTAAATTTAAAGGGTTTTGCCAAACAAGCCTTATGGCTTTTGGATTTCTAATTTTTGAATTTAAATAAAATAAATAGAATAAATAAAATATAATTAAAACAGTAAATATAATATATTTATAATATATACGTTTCTCTTAACTGACGTTAGTTATTAGGATTATTAAGGTTATCAGTTTTTTTTCCTTTGCGCTTAAGTGATACGTGACTTGGTATTTGGCTATATTGAGAAGAGAGTTCAGAGAGCTTGATAGAGCTTGACAGTGTAACTTGAGAGAGATTGAGATGAAGCTCAAGGATTCCAAAGCTAATTCAGTGGGGTTTACAGGGAATTATCACGCTAATTGAAGGTATTTTCCCTAATTATATATTTATGCATATATGAATTCACGGCATGGTTTGTTTGTGTTTTGTGAAATCAAAATTGGTGAATTGTGGATATATACTTGGTAATTGTGATGATACATGCTTATGATGCTAGTGTTATGTTTAAAACAAGAAATTTGTATACTAATTTCCTTTTAACAGTAAAATTTTTGTCACTATATGTATTTTCATATGGTTCATGAAAAATATCAATTGTAGTAGTTAATTAGTATATGAAATTGTAAATTTAAGCTTGATTATGTTAGTTCATTAAGAAATGAGCATAACGTAATTTGAATGAAGTGATTTGGCCAAGTATTGAAGTCATAGTGTTGATTTTTGGGATGAATATCAAAAATGGAGTTTTATATGAAAAACTTAGAATTTGAGAAATTAAAATAGTTAGAAGTGTTGTTAAATTATTTTATATAATGGAAAATGTTATTAATCATGTTTATAATATTGTTATATTTATTTTACATGTTATTATTACTATTTGGTGGGTGAAATTCTTGTTAGTTGGCTTAAGAAAACTGTCGCAGCCATGTTCTACAGAAACTGGAGTCTTTGCATAGCGCGACCGCGCAGTCTCTTGGCGCGGGTGCGCAGCCGCGAGAGGGCGCTGCAATCTAGTTTAAAATTGGCGCGGCCGTTCCAGTGCCCAATTTCAGACAATGAAGTCTGCTAATTTTGCAGACTTTGAACGTTCAATGTAACTTAGCTTAATGTTAGGTAAATGTGAGAATAATGTAACAACAAGGTTAAACAAAGTCATGTTAGGTGGATTGTAAATTCAAAGTTGTAAAAGTGATTAGTAAGTTACGAACGTGTTATGCATAACTTAGTTTAAACAATGAATGTTAGATAAAGTGTTGTGATGTTAACACTTGGGTATTCTGAAAATATATATGGTAGCATAAGACTTGTGCTAAAATAACAAGTTTAGCTAGTAATGCGTTTTATATTGAAAAATGAATATTAGTATGTCTAATAGATGTTGTGGGTTTAATACTGTGTATAGGTGAACGTGAGTTTTAATATTTTAGCTTACACTCGAGGCAAGTTTTCTAACTCTACATTTTCGTTGAGTTAGTTCTATTATTACATTGTGTAACTTCATTCTTTTGATTGAACAAGTTTCTAAACTTCTCTTTTTACATTGAGAAAATTTTGTAACCCTACATTTACATTGAGCAAGTTTTTTACTTTAATCTTTCATTAATCGAATTCTTGTATTCCTCATCATTATTGGAACAAGCTAGCTATGACTTAAACTTTATTCAAACAAGTTTTGACTTCCAATATTTATTGATGTATTCTAACTTGTTTATTGTTAGACAAGTTTCTTTATTGTCCTTCATGTACGATGAATGCAATTTTCTTGAATTCAAATTTCTAATGTTGAATTATCTTAGTTCGTTTACTTGACACAAACCATTCTCATAATGAGCAAGCTTTAATTTCAGCTTGCTATTACTTAACGTATATTCAATAATTATGTTATTATTGATCAACTGTTGTGTTATCAAACACTATTGATTCAACTAGTCCTCTAGTTGATGTTCGTTAAACTTTAAATTACCCTTGAAAACTTATCCAAACCAAACTTTCTTTGGTGCGAACTTGTACTCTAAATACTGAGATGAACAACCCTATTATTAGGGGTTTACGCTTAGCGTTGAAATATTTGTGCATAATACATTGGACGAAGGTTTGATCCTCCTAAGTACGTGGAGTCCTTATAGTCTTATGACTGTTAAAGTTAAAGTTGAAAGATTACTTATAACCGTGGATATGGTTCGTGGTCATTAGACCCTCAGTTGAATGCTGGTACTCTAAATACTGAGATGAATAACCCTATTAGTAGGGGTTTACGCTTTGTTTACACTTTGCGCTGAAATGTTTATGCACAATACATCGTACGAAGGGCTTAACACCCTAAGTACGGAGGTCCATATAGTCTTATGACTTTTAAAGGTTCAAGTCGAGATACTTGATAACCCGGGATGAAGTCGGTGAATCCTTATAAGGAAGGAATGATGTAACAATCCAAGTTTTTAATTATAATATTTAAATATTTATTGAATTATATAAATATTTAATGGATGTGTTTATTGTTGAATAAATATTTGTTTAATTGATTTGATTTAATTTGGTTAATTATTTATTTAATAAATAATTAATGAGTTAAGGAAATTCAAGATAGGAGATAATATTCTAGTTTAATTTAATAATTAAATTAAAGAGTTTATATTGATTAAATGAATGATTATATTGATATTTCATTTTTGATGGGTAATTATTTGTATTGAGTTTTGTGATTTAATGATTTAATTGATAAATTGTTATTAGAATTAATTAATCATGTATGAAAACATAATTAATTAGAAGTATAACAAATAACTATATTATAAGTAGTTATTAAAATAAATTAAAGTAGTTTTGATTTAGTTTGTCAAACAAGGCTTAAATATATTAAGTCTTTAATTTTAAAGAGTTTTGCCAAATAGAACCTTATGGCTTTTGGATTTTTAAATTTGAGTTATTAATAATATAAATTAAATATAATATATATATATATATATATATATATATATATATATATATATATATATATATATATATATATTGGTAACCGATAACTTATTAGTAGTAGTTAATATAGTCGTCAGTTTCTAAGCGTTTGAAAAGTGAGCGTTGGTTTTAGTTTTTACCTATAGTGTATTTTGGGTTAAGCCTAAGAAAGGAAAAAGAGAAGAAAAGAAAAGGGTTTTAAGAGAAGAAAAGAGTTCTCAGAAAATTGAGAGTTTGAGAGAGAAAAGGTTGGGATTCCATTTCAAGCAATTTTCAATGAAGTGAAAGAATTTCTTAAACAACAAAAGGAATGTTTTAAAACATTCGTATATATGTTTTACGTTCTCTATGTTTGTGTTCTTGAAGTTCACCCACCGTGTATAAAGTTTTTACATAATTTCTGTAAATTTAGTTATATAACTGAACTATGGTGATTATGTGGGTTCATGATGTTAGAACAATTGTTTAAACAAGGATTATTATGTTAATTGAGTTTAAAAGAAAGAGAAATAGTTTTTACAGTTATTACATGTACTTGAACATGTTTTGGAGTATAACAAAATTAGTATGTGATTGTATGTTAATTATGAAATTGAACCTTATATATGATTAATTGGTTAAGAACTTAATTAGAACGTAGTTCAAAGGAATGAATTCGATGGATAATTGTGGTTTACAGTGTTAAACCTTGTTAAATAACGTTAACAATGGAGTGTTATTTAAAAATAGTGTTTCAAGGGTTTAACTTCTCTTAAATTATTGTTTAAGTTGTGCTAAATTTGTATATGTATGCTTGGTAACGTGTATGTGTAAAATTATAGGTAATAAGCATGTTAATTTAGATGTTAGCAGTGTTAAATAGACAAAAATTAGTTGTTCTGTTCTCCGATGGTTGGATTCTGCAAGTTTCAGCACCCCAACGCCAAAAATGGAGCCGCGACCTAGAAATTCGCGTTGCAGCACTGAAATTCATGCCCCAGCGCCAATTTTGTGCTGCAGCACCACTAGCTAGCTTAGTCCTCACGCCTTAGCGCCAGAATTGTAGTTTGAGTCGGACTGTTTTGACCTCCTGTAGTAAAATGGTCACAACGTTTTTATACAAACTCCGATTTAGGTGATTCAAGATGATCCGGAACGAGGACGAATAGACCTACAACTTTAGATTTTTAAGGTTTTTCAATTTGAGGGCTGTAACAGTAGTCAAAATGGTCATCTTTAGGACTATTATGTTTTCGGGGGCAATCGGAGGGCGTCGGGCATGCATATGTACTAGTATAGTGCTTCTGACGATAAAAGATGTTATTCTAAGTTATAAAAAATGAATATTAGTAAATATAATGATGCTTCACATTATTAAATGATGTATTAGATAAGTTGTATAAGCATACTAAGCACACACAATAGAGATGAATCGGGCGTGTGACTAATGAACGTCGAAATGATGTGCCAAGTGTTAATGAACTTAAAAAGTATTTAAATTCAATTGAAATGAATATTATAAGATATTGAATGGATTTAATATAAAACCATTAAGTAGTCCTAGCAAGACTTAAGCACTTGAATGAACTGCGAATATGAAATACAGTGAGATATAAGTTGAAAGTTAACACAATTAAGTTGAACATTGTTTATTTATGATAGGAAGGTTTATGAGATGTAGAGTAAAGTTTACATTACAACTACTATGCGTTGCTATATGACTAATACTTAATATGAATGATTAAATAATTGTGTAGGGCACGTGAAGTGCAGATATCTGTAAGCTGTTAAACTATTATTGGTAAACAACAATCAAGACAAGTCTTTCGGTTCCTATTTTCTACGTGGACTTGATGAACTATTTTAAATTGTATAATATGTTATACATGTTAAAATCATGAAATGTTAAAGTCAATTTATGACTGCATTATTTTGGTTAAATAAGGAGGATAGAGTAAGGAACTCAATCTTTATATTTACTATGTGAATTAAAAGCATGTATGCCATGTTACTTTAATTATTATGATATGTATGTTTAGCATATTATTATGTGTTATGTGATGCATGAAAACTGTTAGATTTTGCTGGACTGTCGAGCTCACTCTTGCAAATAATCATTTTTGCAGGTTAAAGATTTAAAGTAAGGATATGTGCTACGTGAATTATAGAGATCCATATTCACGAAGATTACTTATGTTTTTATGGGAAATGTATTTAATATTTTGAATGTAACATGTTGAAATGTAAGTTAAGTTATCCGGTGTATATGGATATATATTTATGATGTAAGACTTTGTATAGTCATTTTATTGTAACGATTCATGATATAAATTTGAATCGAAGAAATGTAATGTAAAGGTTAAGATTTAGGGAAATAAAGAAGGAAATGTATAAAAGTATTAAATTTTCAGCATTTTTAGTGATTTTAATATCGAATAATGATGTAAAGATAGATTAAAGTTGTATTGTTAACGATCGAGAAGGAGAATATTATTGTATGAATTTTGGGGTCGTTACAGTGCCAACCAAAGATATAAGACAGTCAATTTAAATAACAAAGGGTTCCATTATAACATTAGAGTCAATATTCAGTTCATAGCTATTGAACACAATATAAGTAGTAATAAAGACAACATTTATACATTACAAAATCAGAGGAAATAAATGGATAAGAATATACTCTGTCGAGGCTCTTCAGTCTCCAAGCATTTCGTTCCTCTCAAGCTTTCCAGTCCGTGTAGCTCACTGCTCTTGATGCTCCAAGGAAATGCCAAACTTCTCCCTAATCTACCTAATCTATATTTATAGACCTTTACTAAGAGAAAGAAAGAGAAATTATAGAAGAACACTATCCTAAGCTAAACTATCTAATTAAATGATCTGTGATGATATATGATATCCCAGATATGAGATATGCAGAGGCTCCCCTATGTTATATACGCGTTCCTCCTTCAAGTTTGGTCAAAATCAGTCATTTTTGTCTGGGCACTAGAGCTCGCGCTGCGGCGCTGGCAATAGACCTATGGGTGGCGTTGCAGCGCCATTTAAGTTTGGAAAAGCCGGACCTTGCACTGCAGTGCGAGCCCATAAAGGATAAGTGGCGTTGCGGCATGAAGGTGATATCAGCAAGGACTCGGAGGCGGCGCCGCAGCGCGGCTATATGTAAAATGATTATTTTGCTCCTGAATGCTAGAAAACACCTATAAAGCCCTGCAATGCATCGATTAAGCATAATAACACCATAATCATATAAAACTATATAAAATCTACGAGATCAGGCAACTATTTAAGTCACACAGTATCCGATTTGCGGGTATAAATCCCACTCTTCATTGACACAACAGGCTACTTTGTCACCTAACACCTCTGAAACGTCACTATCAGCAGACTAGTTGGTAGACACATTTCTTCTTACTTTTTGATTCTTCTATTAAACCAAGGATGTTGGTGAGGGCGTTGAGTTTCTTAATCATATCAACATTCAAATGTCAGTTGATGATGTCAGTCATTTTTTATTATCAAACTCGATCTTTAACTATTTTTATGCTTACTGATGAGCACTACGATCGTGGTTTTATGATAAGTACTTGCAGGCGATTTATACTTGGCTGCCTCTAATGAGAATCGTAGAGTACTCTACGGTTTTATCTTAGTTTAGACAATGCTTGATTGCCTACGATCTTGATGCTGTTAGCACTCCACGATATAGAGCAGTGTCTACGATTTTGACTTGACTTGACAAGCACTCGGCAAATTGCTTCATGATTCTGATAGGCTTGCTTAACAGACTACGATTCTGGCTTTTGTAATCTCCACAATTTTTTTCTACCTATCTATTACAACTCATAAGATCAACCAAACAAGTAGGATTTTTCTACTATAAGAGATTTTACAGAAAGATAAACATTAAGCTCAGATTAACTTAACAATTTTGATTTTTAATCTAAGTCCTTGTACGTATGATCTAAGGACTTTACAATGTGAAAGATGCATGCACATTTATTTATTCCAACATCAAATTTAAATATGCAACTCCCAACAATCTCCCCCTATTTGATGTTGACATAACCAAGTAGATTGGCTTCATACCATCAATTTTTAATGCAAGTGTTGGGTAGAATCTATATACGCAAAACACGCAAGTATACGTGGTCAACAAGTAATATAGTAATGAATAGAGTATCGTTCTAACAGAGACAAATTAGTAAGAAATTTAACTTCACAATTACCAATTTCCTATTAATCCTAATTCTATTAAACTATTCAATTCAATGATTTAAATTTATAGAAACTAAATTAATAAATAAATAAACTATCACAAAACAATCATAAATATCAAAATCTAGAATTTTCAAACAAATAATGGAGAATTAAACTTATGATTTCACACTAAGTTTCACTCTAATTTTCACACCTTTATTCCAACTTAACTCAATATCCCAATTTATTAACCAATAACACAAATGTAGTACTAGCCACCTCTCGATGCACTAATACCGTATTAACTTAAATCCATAATTTAGATAGAAACAAATTAAACACCTTAATCAACTAACTCACTATATCTCTATATGAATTAAAATTAAAGAAGATTTAAGATTAAGTTCTCTATACAATCACATGTGATGTCAAGCATATCTCTACCTTAACATTCATCAAGATTCTGCTATTCACAAAATTCATGAACACATGCTATATTAACTAAGTCTAGATTCGAATATCCTCTCTCGATTCCATACAAATACATAACGAATTTTTGATCAGGCAATTCATAAATTCATGCTCAAATTAATATAGATAAACTAGAAAATAGCTTTATGAACTGGAAATCAAAGTTTACAAAATTATCGTTTCACTTAAAGATCCATCATAAGCTTAAAAAACGAATTAGTTCATAACGAATGAAATAAAAACTAAATAATTTAAAAAAACATCATTTCAATTACAAATAAAAGACTAAATAGAAGAATAGTGAAAAACACCCTTCACGTAGCCTCAATTTGCAATTGTCCTGAAAATCTCTTCAAAATCTTCCTCTAATGCTTGCTATGAAAAACTAGAATTGATCTTCGTAATATGCCTCGTGTGTTGTTTAATTCGTTGTTAATTGAGTAATAACCATCCCACACACAAGTCCCAGTCAAAATCCTCTGCTTATTAGAGTCCATATGCTATTCAAATGCTCAAAGTTGTATCCTAGCAGAGTTCAAAATACAGCAGGACTGCCCAGATTTCGCTACCCCCTGCCCTTACGGGGGTACATAGGCAAAAAGGGCCCGCCCCGGCGGGGGTAGCTTCTGCAAGATGACTTTGCTAACTTCATGTTTTCTTCTAGAAATTCTCCAAATGGCCTCAATTCTTCCCTCAATGCCACAACAACCACCCTACTCATAAAAGAACACAAAACAAATAAAAATGAACATGAAAACAAGAAGATAGTAATAATTAAGCGTGAAATGGACAACGATTCGTGGATATGAAATCCACTTATCAGAATCACCCAAACTTAAACCGTGCTAGTCCTCGAGAACAAAACATACTACATGCTATGCAATGTAATGTAATGAGATGGAATGAATATAATCTATATGCCTACTAATCCAACAGTATCAAAGAATCAAAATTATCCCATCCGTCTCAGAGAAAACAATCAAACTCTATAATATAAATCACCAAAACCAATCCACAATTCCGTATTAATTCTCAAATCTTAAACCATCATCACAGGTATAGTGTGCGCGTATGTTTAACATCCATGATAACTATTACAGACTCAAATTCAATATATAATCATTTTCTTAAAAGGATTCATACAGAATAAACTCGAAAATTTCAAAAACAAACAAGTTCTAATTCAAATCAACCAATTACCAAGATTAAGGGTCCGAACAAGGTATTCATGCTCATTTCTTTTTGTTTTAATTGACGGGGGCTCTTTGCCCTTATTTCCCATCTTTTCTTTATTTTTCCCTTTCCTTTTTTTTTCTTTTTTTAGATAGATGGTTGGTGAGTGCGTTTTACGCTCCATCTCACTCTTGTGTTTATGGGGAGTGTAGACACTCGAAATTTTCTGTACACCTGTCACTAACATTGCAGGAGGACAAATTCGTCTTTCAAGAGCGAACCCTGGAAGACAGTCCATTCCGGATACTATCAGAAGTTTTGCATCAACCCCAGAACACACATCAGGAGTAACAAATACTAACCTCGGAGATAGCCCTGAGGCGTGCAGATCCAATACCGGAACACACACCGGAGAAGACCGATTAATCTCAGAGATAACCCCGAGGTATCCAGTCTCAGTCCCAATCATGGGAATAGCCCCAAACTTGGTGATAAACCCAAGGAATGCAGTTTCGACGGTAACCCCAAAAATGCTTATTTCAAATGCAACCAGCTTCAATCTCGGCGCTCACAACGAGATACTCAGTACCAACCTGAAGATAACACCGGGAGGACAGGCACTCAAAGATGACACTGAGTACCTTCAACATTTGTAGCGGTCCAATCTCAGTGAAGCCCTGAGAAACGTCTGCTTTATCAGCCCAATCAGGCGATAACACCGGTGAGGGGCAACATCGTCATCTCGCCAACATGATGCCACGCCACGTCGTCTCAACATTTCATACACATCTCTACGAAACGATGTCCCATAAGAATCAAGGATAACCTATCCCAAGTGACTATTGTCCCACAAGAATCGGATGCCCGGATTGCAATTCTAAAAGTTTGAGCGGACATTATAGTGCCTGAGTGCACGTACTACGAGATTACCTGACCCAAGAAACCCGAGGAAACCCGGGTAGCCTCTGGTACAACTGCGGCCCACCTGCGGCTCTGTGATGCCTCCAAAATCGGTATATATCACCTATTCTGAGTCGCCAAATACATGGTATAAAATTCAAATACAACTTAATTATACAACAGTCGTATAAAATACGACTAAATATATGCTGTGAGTTTTAATAAAAATATTGTCATCTAGACAATAAACAAACTCAATGGGGTCCTCATTATATTTATTGTCACACTATTTCATAGAATAGTGAGGACTACTAATGCTATTATTTGGACCATCACTCTGTTTCCCGACTAGTCCCTACTACATTCTCATTTCATGAAGAGAACAATGAAAGTAAAATTGTGAGCTCAACTATCCCAGTAAGAAATATTATGACTAAGATAATGCAGAATAAATTATCATTAGTCTTCAACAGTGTTGAACTGATAAAATATAACAAACATCAAGTTTAACTGCAGCGGAATAAGCAATCCATTAAAAGAGTCAAGTAGAGAATAAAATATACAATCTTCTATGATTTAAAAGGTTTTTCATGACTTTTATTGCTGAGACTCAGCTTAATAAATAATCCACATCATCCCTGCACTACGGCCAAGGATATTCATTAGTATCACAACCACAAATTATCCATGCACCACAACCAAAGATATTCGTGTATTCATCAATGGTCATGATCATGCCAACAACTGTCCATCAAAGCACTATGGGTCAATGAGGACTTTTTCCACATCATTTGTAATATTATGATCATGATTACACCGAATAATCCCTAGTCATAATCATACCAAGTCCATCTATGCACTACAGGCCACAGATGACTTTCAACATAATATAAACATGAGGATGATGACAATGATATAAGAATTCAATAAAACAAGTTCAAGAATTAATTTATCCAGCAACTAATAATGTCCAAATTGTCAACATGATACTGCTTTGTAGAGTAAAATTCAAAAATGTTCAGAAGAATATTTCCATGAAAAGATACTGGATGAAGCGCAAATATCAAGGATATTCCACTAATTTCATGGAGTATAGAAGTCAAAACTTTAACCAACTGAGTATAATAAAGAATAGAATAACAAAAGAAATCACTAGGCATGCGATAGACCGCACAGACAGGTTATTCTAACAGAATAATAAATAATGAACTAGGTCATGCGTAAACGCACCGACATGATATTTCAACAGAATAATAAATAATGTAACCAGGTCATGCGTAAATGCACCGACAAAATATTCCAACAGAATAATAAATAATGGAACCAGGTCATGCGTAAACGCATAGACAGAATGTTCCAACAGAATAATAAACAACGAAACCAGGTCATGCGTAAACGCACAGACATGATGTTCCAATAGAATAATAAATAATGGAATAACAGAAGAATTTCACCAAGTACAGGGTATCCAAAGTATACAGATTATTCGAATAGAATAATAAAGAATGGAATAACAAAAGAATTTCACCAAAAAGAAAGAAGGAATACCCCTAATATAAGACCCCAAATTTTATGAAATAAAAGTATTCAATTTTTCTTATAATTACTATTCAGTAAATGGTTAAATTGATAAAAGTTAAAGTTAAGGGTGATATATGATTTTTTTTTTTCAAAATACGCAAGTGGTTATAAAATATTCATTGTTGTCGGGGAATATTCGTTTAGTCGTGGAGTATTCTTTCTGTCGGGGAATATTCGTAAGACGGTGCAACCATTTGTGGGCCCCATAACAGAATAACTGTCGGATGAAAAAAAATGATAAATTTGAGTTTTTATATATAACGGCGTAGTTGTTACAGTTAACAGTGTTGGAATACCTGGTGGTTAAAATACAGTAATATGCGTGGTTGCACAGTAGCACACGGTATTGCACAGTATTGTTGAATTATTAATTCTTATGTAAGAAGGCACTACTCAATAATTGTTACAGTAATTACTATTCAATATTTTATTTAATTGATTCAATAATTGCTGCGTTGATATTTTATATTATTGTTGCTCAATAATTGTCATTGCACATCATCTCCATTATCAGATCAATAATTCATATTATTTGGAATAATATTATTAGATATCATTATTGGCAATGTCTAGAAAATTTTGTCAAGGAGAGGTTTTGTCATCTAATTGTGCGCCAGAAATGAGAAATTCTTATTGGAAAGCCCCCTCTTTCTTGGGAACTGCCAGGTTGTCATAATTGTGATTCTGTCATATTATTTATGAATAATTAATTATTGATTTATATGATAAAGAAATATTTATTTTATGTGGATATAAATGATGGATATATTTATTTTATGTGGATAAAAATGAAAGAATTAATACTGAGGTATTTTATCAGTATTTTGTCGGATTGGAAGTATTAAAAATCGTCCGTATGTGGATTTCGGGAATTTTTGGTTTGGAATTTGGAAAAACTCAAAGCTAAAAAGTTGTAGAGAATTCGATTTTAGGCAGAATGGACATAAAATTCATATTTTTCTGATAAATATGCTATTTTCTATGAATTGTTGAAGTTTCGAAAAATAAAATAATTTTTATTAAATTATGGGTGGGACCCACTTTTTGGTTGGTGTTGAATGCACACGGGCTGCTATAATTTTCAGAAATGAGGTTTGGTCTTGATCTTTGAAGCATGAATAGATTTGATAAATTAATATATTATTTTATTAATTTAGTCTCCTTTGGCGTTCTAACATTTTCTTATAAATAGGTGCTTATGTTAGAATTGAAAATCACACCAGAAACACGTTTTCTTTCTCTCTATATTATCAAGCATATTTTTGAGAGTATTTAGACACTTTGAGAGTTGCTATTTAGTAGAAGTTTCCTTCGGTTTTTCATCCGATATTTCAGTCAGAAGTATTGCTCTTTTGAGGTAAGGGATTTTAAGGGTTATTATATTTTTACCAGTTCGTACTTCTTTCGACCTTCAAAAAATTCTGGAAAAATTTGAAATGATAATTTGATGAGTTCTATTGATTGTGTCCAAAAATGGTAATTTTTGGATGTATAGATTAAGAGTTGTGAATTTTATGAGAAAATACTATTTTAAAAGTAACTGCTTATAACTCCTTGTGGTTAACTCCAAAATTAATGAAATTTTTATTGGAAGTATACCTATATAATATCAGTATACTCTGTGAATTTTGGAATTTTTAGATAAAAGTACAATTTGTGGTAAATGTCTAAATATTCGGTGGTTTTGACCATTTGAAAAATAGTAATTGAATTTTAAAAATTCTGAGAAAAATATATGTTCAATATGGGACTATATTCTGCTAAATCCCATAAAAGAAATATTTTTAGAACTGATTTGATATATTTCATAAAAATAGTCTAGTTATGAGTAAATGAATTAAATATGTTATGTGAAGTAAGAAAATGGGAAAATATGATTTTATGGCTTGAGAATCATATACGAGGTATATGCAGATTTTTGATGAGGGTTTTGGTTATTGGTGATGAAATCTTATGAGTTTGGAATTTTAGGATGATTTAATGCATTATTTAGTAAAGTGTAAACAATTAAAATAAATTATTTATAAGTTTAAGAAATGTTATTTCAATATCATTATACCGAAATATTGGTTTGGATTTTATTGTGGAATTTCTACCTTTTTGTGTCGGGTTTACTATTCATGAGTTACTATTCATGAGTTACTATTCACGAGTTACTATTGACGAAGTTACTATTCATGGGTTACTATTCACGAGTTACTATTCATGACAAAATTGGTTTCTTTTTCTAACCGAATTATAGTTGAGTTATGAATATTACTCTTGAGATTAAATCTATATGTTGATTATATTATTTTTATTATCATATATAACATTTTTATAACTCTAATGATGATATTAATTTCTCTTTGACTTGAGTGTAAAGATGGGTAGATTATTGGTATAATCATGACTATGGATTCCCTTTGGCCAGTAGTGCAAAGTTAAATTGTTGACTGGTATGATCATGACCATTGAATTTATAATTGAATATCTTTAGCTTAAGTGCAAAGGTGAAATGATCAACATGGTTATAATTATTGTTTATATAAATTCTGAAATGATTATATTTTTCTTTGAGATATTAATATATTTGGCTTGTAGTGCAAATATGAACCGTTGGTGAATATATTTGGACTGTAGTGCAAATATGAACTGTTGATGAATATCTTTGGCCTGTAGTGCAAATATGAATTATTGATGAATATCTTTGGCCCGTAGTGCAAAGATGACCTGTTGTTGAATATCTTTGGCCTGTAGTGCAAAGATGGTATGTTAATGAATATCTTTGGCCTGTAGTGCAAAGATGAATTGTTGATGAATATCTTTGGCTCGTAGTGCAAAGATGATCTGTTGTTGAATATTTTTGGTCTGTAGTGCAAAGATGTGTTGTTAATGAATATCTTTGGCCCGTAGTGCAAAGATGAAATTGTTAGTATGATTATAAACAGGAACTGTGATTAGGTATAACCATGATCTTTGATATTTCAGGTAAAGACATGTGATGAAAATTATCTTCGTTCTGGGTGCGAAGAGGAATTTATAATCACAATTATGATTACGAGTTATTCATATAATTGTGGAAAGGAAATGTTGAGAGATGTTACAGGGATAAAACACTGTTGGTGGACTTTTAATGTTGAGAAGATAGTAGACTTTATGGTCTATTTGACTCTTCTAATGAATTGCTCGTTCCGCTACAACTATGGTTAAAAAGTTTTATCATCTACCATATGTTCTAAATCTCTAATTTATTACTGATGAAGGCTATTAATAATTTATTTATCTTTAGTCATGATATTCTTTACTGGTCTAGTTGTGCTCACCCTTTTGCTTCACAATTCCTTTCAATAAGAGTGTAGCTGGGTCGAGCGGGGGTCACAGGGGAATAGAACGGTGGTCTCTAGCTGCGGAAGTTCTCCCTAAATAGTATAGAAAAGTGTGTTGAATTTTATACATCATTTAGTAGTTATATTTTGTGAACCAAATAGGGTGAGGCGAACCCAACGTTGGAAGGGTGGTTTGCCACTATCATACAAGATGTCTAATGACATACAACCTCGTGTCATCATAAGATAGGGTTGTGCTCATCCACTTGCTGAGTAAATCTACGAGCACTACCTATATAATCTTGGTGTTTGGTTGAAGTATAACTCTCAATTAGAGACAATGGAGATAATAATTGGTCAAAAGAAGACTCACCTTTGGAAAGAATATGATAGTAATCTTCTCATTTTTCTTTGGGGTCTATTGGGTCAAACAAGGATAATTTTGTGGACATATGATATCTATAATAACCTAGACGCATGGTCTCCTATGTACGAAGGTTTCTTTGAGCACTTCCCAAAGATTCTAATTTCTAAAACAGTTTTTGACTATACCTTTATGTAAGGTGTCGTTTTGACGTGCTATCCAAGGTTGGGATGAGAGTCACAGTTGGTATATATTTGTATCCAAACTCACAGCATATGTGTTGTTGTATTTTGCACGACAATTGTTGTAATAAAATTGTAGTTGTTTTCTGTACCATGTATTTGGCGACTCAGAATAGGTTGGATGAAATGGACCTATTTTGGGGTTGTCACATTTGGTATCAGAGCTTAGGGATATGATCTCTGGCGGAGATCGGGGAATAGAACAAGGAAGGGAGAGAAGAGTAATATCATTCGCTAGTGTGTGTCCTACCTAAGCTGAATTTTCTTACTTAAGTTGACAAATTGTGATATGTCAATTAACATTTGTTTTGAAGCTGTATTCTAGAATGATATCTAAAATACAGGAGGTGAGCAATGGAGAAATCATGATGACATGGAAGATGGAATCTGAAATGAAAGCAAGCTATTCTCAACTCTTTGAAATACCAGGTACGTAAATTTCAGGGACGAAATTCATTAAGGTGGGGAGATTGTAAGACCCCGAATTTTATGCAATAAAAGTATTTAATTTTTTTTATAATTACTATTCAATAAATGGTTAAATTGATAAAAGTTAAAGTTAAGGGTGATATATGATTTTTTTTTAAAATACGCAAGTGGTTATAAAATATTCATTATTGTCGGGGAATATTCGTTTAGTCGTGGAATATTCTTTCTGTCGGGGAATATTCGTACGACGGCGCAATCATTTGTAGGCCCCATAATAGAATAACTATCGGATTTAGAAAATGACAAATTTGAGATTTTATAAATTACGGCGTAGTTGTTACTGTTAACACTGTTGGAATACCTAGAGGTTAAAATAAGTAATACGCGTGGTTGCACAGTAGCACACGGTATTGTACAATATTGTTGAATTATTGATTCTTACGTAAGAAGGCACTACTCAATAATTGTTACAGTAATTATTGTTCAATATTTTATTTTATTGATTCAATAATTGTTACGTTGATAATTTATATCATTGTTGCTCAATAATTGTCATTGCACATCATCTTCATTATCAGATCAATAATTCATATTATTTGGAATAATATTATTAGATAACATTATTGACAATGTCTAGAAAGTTCTGTCAAGGAGAGGTTTTGTCACCTAATTGCGCGCCAGTAAGGAGAAATTCTTATTGGAAAGCCCCCTCTTTCATAGGAACTGTCTGGTTGTCATAATTGTGATTATGTAATATTATTTATGAATAATTAATTATTGATTTATATGATAAGGAAATATTTATTTTATGTGGATATAAATGATGGATATATTTATTTTATGGATAAAAATTAAGGAATTAATACTGAGGTATTTTATTAGTATTTTGTCGGATCGGAAGTATTAAAAATCGTCCGTATGTGGATTTCAGACATTTTAGGTTTGGAATTTGGAAAAACTCAAAGCTATAAAGTTGTAGGAATTCGATTTTCAGGTAGAATGGACATAAAATTCATATTTTTCTGATAAACGGGCTATTTTCTATGAATTATTGAAGTTTTAGAATATAAAATGATGGGCTTTTTGGTTGGTGTTGAATGCACATGGGCTGCTATATTTTTCAGAAATGAGGGATGGTCTTGGTCTTTAAAGCATACACAGATTTGATAAATTAATATATTATTTTATTAATATAGTCTCATTTGGCGTTCTAGCATTTTCTTATAAATAGGTGCTTATGTTAGAATTGAGAATCACACCAGAAACAAGTTTTTTTCTCTATATATTATCAAGCATATTTTTGAGAGTATTTAGATACTTTGAGAGTTGATATTTAGTAGAAGTTTCCTTCGATTTTTCATCCGATATTCCAATCAGAAGTACTGCTCTTTTGAGGTAAGGGATTTTAAGGGTTATTATATTTTTTTTTCAGTTCGTACTTCTTCTGACCTTCAGAAAATTCTAGAAAAATTTAAAATTATATTTTGTTGAGTTTTATTGATTGTGTCCAAAAATGGTGATTTTTGGATGTATATATTAAGACTTATGAATTTTATGAGAAAAGACTATTTTAAAAGTAACCGCTTATAACTCCTTGTGGTTAACTCCAAAATTGATGAAATTTTTATTGGAAGTATATCTATATAATATCAGTGTACTCTGTGAATTTCGGAATTTTTAGATAAAAGTACAATTTGTGATAAATGTCTAAATATTCGGCCGTTTTGGCCATATGAAAAATAGTAAATGAATTTTAAAAATTCTGAGAAAAATATTTGTTCACTATAGGACTATATTCTACTAAATCCTAGAAAAGAAATATTTTTGGAACTGATTTGCTATTTTTTATGAAAATGGTCTAGTTATGAGTAAATGAATTAAATATATTATGTGAAGTAAGAAAATGGGAAACATATGATTTTATGGCTTGAGAATCATATATGAGGTATATGCAGATTTTTGATGAGGGTTTTAGTTATTGGTGATGAAATCTTATGAGTTTGGAATTTTAGGATGATTAAATTTATTATTTAGTAAAGTGTAAACAATTAAAATAAATTGTTTATAAGTATAAGAAATGTTATTTCAATATCATTATACCGAAATATTGGTATGAATTTTATTATGGAATTTTTACATTTTTGTGTCGGGTTTACTATTCATGAGTTACTATTCACGAGTTACTATTCATGAAGTTACTATTTATAGGTTACTATTCACGAGTTACTATTCATGACAAAATTGGTTTCTTTTTCTAACCGAATTATATTTGAGTTATGAATATTACTCTTGAGATTAAATCTATATGTTGAGTATATTACTTTTATTATCATATATAACATTTTTATAACCCTAATGATGATATTAATTTCTCTTTAACTTGAGTGTAAAGATGGGTAGATTATTGGTATGATCATGACTATGGGTTCCCTTTGGCCAGTAGTGCAAAGTTGAATTGTCGACTGGTATGATCATGACCATTGAATATATAATTGAATATTTTAACTTAAGTGCAAAGGTGAAATGATCAACATGGTTATAATTATTGTTTATATAAATTCTGAAATGATTATATATTTCTTTGAAATATTAATATATTTGGCTTGTAGTGCAAATATGAACTGTTGATGAATATATTTGGCCTGTAGTGCAAATATGAACTGTTGATGAATATATTTGGTATGTAGTGCAAAGATGAATTGTTGATGAATATCTCTGGCCCGTGGTGCAAAGATGACCTGTTATTGAATATCTTTGGCCTGTAGTGCAAAGATGGTCTGTTGATGAATATCTTTGGCCTGTAGTGCAAAGATGAATTATTGATGAATATTTTTGGCCCGTAGTGCAAAGATGACCTGTTGTTGAATATCTTTGGCCTATAGTGCAAAGATGGTCTGTTAATGAATATCTTTGGCCCGTAGTGAAAAGACAAAATTATTAGTATGATTATAAACAGGAACTGTGATTTGGTATAACCACGATCTATGATGTTTCAGGTAAAGACATATGATGAAAATTATCTTCGTTCTAGGTGCGAAGAGGAATTTAGAATCACAATTATGATTATGAGTTATTTATGTAATTGTGAAAAGGAACTATTGAGTGATGTTACAGGGATAAAACATTGTTGGTAGGACTTTTAATGTAGAGAAGATAGTAGACTTTATGGTCTATTTGACTCTTCTAATGAATTGTTCATTCCGCTGCAACTTTGGTTGAAAAGTTATATCATCTACCATATGTTCTAAATCTCTGATTTATTACTGATGAAGGCTATTGATAATTTATTTATCTTTAGTCATTATATTCTTTACTGGGCTAGTTGTGCTCACCCTTTTGATTCACAATTCCTTTCAGGTAATAAGAGTGTAGTTGGGTCGAGCGGGGGTCACAGGGGAATAGAACGGTGGTCTCTAGCTGTGGAAGTTCTCCCTAAACAGTATAGAAAAGTGTGTTGTATTTTATACATCTTTTAGTAATTATATTTGGTGAACCAAATAGGGTGAGGCGAACCCAACGTTGGAAGGGTGTTTTGCCACTATCATACAAGATGTCTAATGACATACAACCCCGTGTCATCATAAGACAGGGTTATGCTCATCCACTTGCGGAGTATATCTACGAGCACTACTTATATAATTTTGGTGTTTGGTTGAAGTATAACTCTCAATTAGAGACAATGGAGATAATGATATGTTCAAAGAAGACTCACCATTGGAAAGAATATGATAGTAATCTTCTCGTTTTTCTTTGGGGACTATTGGGTAAACCAAGGATTATTCTATGGACATATGATATCTATAATAACCTAGACGCATGGCCTCCCATGTACGAAGGTTTCCTTGAGCACTTCCTAAAGATTCTAATTTCTAAAACAGTTTTTGACTATACCTTTATGTAAGGTGTCGTTTTGTATATATTTGTATCCAAACTCACAGCATATGTGTTGTTGTATTTTGCACGACAATTGTTGTAATAAAATTGTAGTTTTTTTCTGTACCATGTATTTGGCGACTCAGAATAGGTTGGATGAAATGGACCTATTTTGGGGTTGTAACACCTAACGAGTACAACAAATAATATCCCTTACTATAAAAGAAGAGTATTTTGAGTGGTAGGGCAAGGATATACTCAAAGAAAACTTGCACTACGCTCAAAGCTTTCTTAAACTCTAAAGAAATACGCTCAAGATTATAGAAGAACTCTCTCTATAGCTTCTTTCTCTAGAGTTTCAGTGAATTCGTAAGAAATAATGAAGGAATGAGCTTCTATTTATAGAAGAATGGACTGCATAGTAACTAATTCATGAACGGTCCAGATTGATTTACTTTAAACGGACGGTCCAGATTGGTTTATAATAAAATATAATATATTCTATTTATAATCTAATAAAATGAATAACTTTATAAAAATTTTACTATGCAAACACTATACAAACACTATGCATGCACTATACAAACACTTTGCATAATAAAATATAATATATTCTAATTATTGTCTAATAAAACAGATAACTTTATAAAAGTATTCTGTTTTAAATAAAAAGATTTTACTATTAGTCTAATAAAACGAATAACTTTATAAAAGTATTCTGTTTTATATAAAAAGCTTTCTGTTTTATTACATTAATAATACTAATAAAACAAAACTCATCATCATTATTATAATTCACAATATTAATCGACCAGGTCGTTCCCAGAAAAGAGGGGGCTTTCCAATAAGAATTTCTCCCCATTGGCGCGCAATTAGGTGACCAAACCTCTCATTGACAGAACTTCTAGACATCGTTAATATTGCAAATAATAATATTAATGACTTTGTCATCTCAATTATTGATTATAAAATATAGATAATAATTGAATCAAATAACGTGAGATACTATGCAATAATTACTGTAATAATAATTGGACAATACTGAGTGACTTCTCACGTAAGCATCAATAATCAATACCGTGTGCTACTGTGCAACTACGCATATTACTGTACTTTTAACACCAGGTGTTTCAACAGTTAACGGTAAAACTTCTGCCGTTATTTTCATAAAGTATTTTTGCCGTTTTCTCAATCCGACAATAATTCCATTGTGGGGTCCATCAATGATTGTGCCGTTGTACAAATATTCCCTGCTAAAATGAATATTCCCCGACCAATCGAATATTATATAACAACTTGCGTACTTTGCAAAATTTATAAATATTACCCACAACTATAACATTATATCAAATTCATTCCATAATATTCAAAAATGATATTTATAGAAAATTCATCTTTATTCATAAAAGTTAAGGTCTTACAACCTCCCCTTCTTATGAAATTTTTCCCTCGAAATTAGGGTACGTACCTGGTATGTCGAAGAGGTAAGGATACCTTGATTTCATTTCAGATTCTAACTCCCAGGTCATTTCCTCAACATCGTGGTTTCTCCACAAACTTTAACTTGAGGTATAACCTTGGAGTGTAGAATATGTTCCTTCTTATCCAAGATTTGAACAAGAACCTCTTCATACGTCAAATCTTATGCTATTTCATCCGGTTCTAACTCAATAATGTGGTTCGGGTCTTCCACATATTTACGTAACATGGATACGTGAAAAACGTTATGAACACGAGACATACTTGGCGGTAAAGCGAGTCTATAGGCCACCGTTCCTACTCGATTGAGAATTAAAAATGGGCCGATGAATCGAGGATTGAGCTTTCCTCTCTTTCCAAATATCATAACTCCTTTTCATGGAGCAACACGTAACAACATATGATCTCCTATATTGAATTCCACGTCCTTTCGATGAAGATCAGCATAAATCTTTTGTCGATCTTGTGAGGTTTTTATATGTTGTCGGATCGTTTGAATCTTTTCCGTAGTCATATGTACCAACTTCAGTCCCAACAACGTTGCTTCACCCACCTCATCCCAGCATACTGGTGAACAACACTTTCTTCCATACAACGCCTCAAATGGAGCCATGCCAATACTTGTTTGATAACTATTGTTATAGGAAAACTCCACCAATGGTAAGAACTTATACCAACTTCCCTTAAAGTCAAGGACACAGAGTCTTAATAAATCTTCAAGAGTTTGAATAGTCCTCTCTGACTGTCCATCAGTCTAAGGATGATTTGCCGAGCTAAATTATAAATCTATGCCCATAGCTTTCTGCAAACTAACCCAAAATCGTGAAGTGAATCTTCTGTCTCGATCAGAAACTATGGATACTGGCATACCATGCAGTCTAACAATCTCGTTTATGTACATACGAGCAAGATGTTTATCGACATCGGGATATTTGGATGTCCCTTTCCGTTACTTCTTCTTTGGTGTTCTCATTTTAGGTGAGATTTGTTTGAAAAAACAAGTGAAAAAGGTCCGACATGTATAATGTCGACGATGGACTGTTGAGAGTTGCCAGTTGGTTTTTTAAATGGTTGTACCAATATAACCGAGAAAAGGTTTGCACATTGACCCAGTGATATGACACTACTATACGAGTTAGTGAAACCGAGATTCATTTAGGGTCCGGGGACTTGGTTATGCGGGGGGAAGGTGTTAGGCATCCCCTGACATACGTGTTACCACGGTGACCGCCTCTTTTCAATAAACTGTTATCTGAATGTGTGTGTGTGGGTCAATGTGCTGTTATTTGGAAGTAGTGCGAGGCCTCGTTCGAACCTATATACATAAGGTTTGAATTTATGTTAAAATTCAATTAAAAGCAAGATATGGCAGTGATGTTTTATAAAAGAGGTTTTTCAAACCCTGATGCTTAATAGTAATTGAGACCTTTTATATTCCCATTTTATTAAGTTCCCGACTTGATTGATTTTATTTTTTTACGAATGCGAGGCATCCATATGAAAATAATGTACAAAATAATGCCGACTTCCTCGTGGGTATGGAAACCATCTGAGGAAATTCAGACACCGCAGAATAATTTACAAGCTGCTTACAGCTAAAAATGTCCATCACGAGAACCGAATCTAGATTCAATGAGATGAATCTGTGATCAAATGATTCCTAGGCGCACAAAATACTGCAATTTATATGAAAGCAGTAAGCAAGTATATATATAAAAGTTGTAAATATATATACATACATGATCACCAACCACGAAGCATCTCCATGGGGGATCAGAAAATGTAAATAAAGCTATAAAAGCTATCAACCGTCACGGAAGAAACTCCAGGCAGGACAAAACGTAAATAAAGCTGTAAATACGGTCAACTGCCACGAAGAAAACTCCAGACAGGACGAAATATAAATAAAGCTGTAAGAGCGATCAACTGCCACGAAGGAAACTCCAGGCAGGATGAATATATATATATATAAGCAATAAACGCACCGGATATAAAATCCAGCCTCATCGAACAGAGTTCGACCGCAGTTCATATATATAAGTATATATATATATATATAAAAGCAAATAAACGCACCGGATATAAAATCCAGGCTCATCGAACAAAGTTCGACCATAGTTCATATATATAAGTATATATATATATATATATATATATATATATATATATATATATATATATATATATATATATATAATATGTATATATATACAGATTAAAATGAAACATCGGATCGAAGTTCAGGCAAAAATAAGCAACACGACTCTCAACGTGAAGAAGGGTGTGTACAAAGACGAAGAGAAGGACTCTAAAGTTTGTGAGAAGGCTTACAGCTGACTGCCAAAAAAATGCTTCTATATCTTTAGAGTGGGTAAACACAGGCTTTGGTAGGTACAAAAGGGCTATATATGAGCTCACGGGTGTTTAAAATGGGAAAGTACACTGCATAGGGTGAGTGCAGAGCAAATTGGGCAGGGCTTCCTCACCTTTTTCTCTTCGAAAATCAGCACCTTTTCCTCCGGTCTTCAAGCTTCAACTTTTATCCGTTACCTCGCACAATAGTCACTCGAGATTGGTTAGTCTTGTGGGACATTGTTACGTAGAGACATGACATGGAATCGTGTTGACTAGATGACGATGTTGCCCCTCACCGGTGTTATTACCGAATTGGGCTGATAAAGCAGACGTTGCTCAAGCTTCACTGAGATTGGACTGCTGTAATTTGTCTAAGGTCCTCATTGTCATCTTTGAGGTGTGCCTGTCTTCCCGATGTTATCGCCGGGTTGGTACAGTGTATCTTGCTGTGAGCGCTGAGATTGAAGCTATTTGCATTTGAAACAAGCATTTCTGGGGTTATCGCCGAAACTGCATTCCTTGGGGTTATCACCAAGGTTGGTGGCTATTCCCATGGTTGGGACTGAGACGGGATACCTCGGGGTCATCTCCGAGATTAATCGGTCTTCTCCGGTGTGTGTTTCGGTATTGTATCTACAGGCCTCGGGGTTACATCCGAGGTTGGAATTGTTACTCCCGGATTGCGATCCAGGGTTGATGCTGAACTTTCGATAGTATCCGGTATGGATTTGGACTGTCTTTCAAGATTCCCTCTGAAAAGACGAATCTGTCCTTCTGCAATGTTAGTAATAGTAGTATAGAAAATTTCGAGTGTCTACAGATGCCCCTCTTTATCATACTCATGCATGGCGATGCATGGGTAGGATAAGAATCCTAGACACTTGAAACGTAATAAGACGAACATGGTACTATGGATAGCAACATGATGCAAATGTATGATGCGTGTGTACGGGGTTGTAGCCCAACACGCTGGGGATGATTGCTGGCTCCCTGTTACTTCAACTGGGGATTGACAATGATGACCATATTTGATGTGTAATCTGAATCTGTTAGGATGTTGATGTTGGAGTTATCACCAAATTCCTGTGTTTTTGATAATGATTTGATCCTGAAGATGTACCTCTTATGTGTAAGAGATTCGTGGGGATAAAGCTTGGTCTATTTGGGGATGTATATAACATACTCCATCATATATCCTCTTTGATGACGTTGACCTCTCTTGATTAGTATCGCCAGAATATGTCACGATTATGTTGGATTTACGGCCAACAGCAAATGTTGTCAGGGATGCTTGACCTTCGTCGATGTGTGAATCAACGGCTAAAAAATCCTGTGGGATAGATTGTCAAGGTTGCTTGACCTCCGCTGTCATGTAGATCAATGAAACATTGCCTTGTGACCCCCGTCGGGGATATGCTGGGGAATACGAGCAGTTGGGTATGAAAACCTCGAATAGCTCTAGAGCTCTGATAGGTTTAATCGCTATCGGCTGAAATGACGTCAAGGCTGCTTGACCTTCATTGGCACGTGTGTTAACAGTTTGAATGTACGTTATAATCCCATGTCGTGACTTCACGTTGTAATCCCCACCGGGGATCTACTGGGGACGCCATCACATGGATTCCCTACTCAGGGGAACATTTGACCATAAGTTTTGAGGATGGACACCCAATTGGAGTCGAGTATTTGATTTCCACCAGGAGAGTTACTCTATTCACGGATGGAGGCTTGGAGCTATATTGAGGAGAGCGTGCTATTAGGAGCACCACTGGGGAGATCCGTATACCGATCTTGCCTCCTGCCAGGCCTCACTGGCCCATATCACAGTCACTCGTCACTGATATCCCATTGTTGGGGGTTGACGATTTTGCATTATCAAAGGGTCCATGTACTCGGGAAACGTTACAGTGTTGGTGGTTCCCTCGCACTATTAGAGCCCAGTCCCACGCCACACAGTTTATAGAGGATATGGTTCCCGGATCCTTGATGATGAAGAATTGGGTAGCTTGTGTCCGAGCTCCGACTCATATGACCTAGATTGATAGTTTGACCCAGCAGTTGGACCATGCACATATATTTATCTGGCATTTGGGCAGAGATCCAGCAAAGGCAGAGTTATTTGTTCCTTCCAGCTCAGGCACTAGCCCCTCAGACGACCCATTTGGTTTTTCCAGCGCAGATCCTCCTCTTTATAGGTCTGACATCCCTGTTGATAGAGATCCAGTGACTCAAGAGGAGTTACATTAGGTGGACCGGATTGACGATGTGGACATCGAGACCCTAGTCTTCTTCTGATGTATATTCTCATTATATCTTTTGATAGGCCTCTGTTAGATATTGGGTGGCTGTTCCCCATTCTCGCTATATCTTTTGATAGGCCTTTGTTAGTAGTAGAGCGTCTGTACCCCATTTCCCTGTATCTGTAGCTGTACATAGATGATGTATTAGATGATGATATACTTAGGAATGTATCCACCATTTTTCATTCCCTTTATCATATTGCCATCTATTATCTGTTATGCATGTATCATGTTATGTATATGTATATAAGTCCAGAGATATTCAGTATTGACCCCTGGATGGTCTTATGACACGGCCCGTACAGATGTCTTCTTCTGCAGTTAGCCGTATAGATAATACCCCACCGTCAGTGGTGGTATTGGGTATGCGATCGTGGTATGATAGCATGTCACCACCAGATAGGGTGACTGTAGATTAGTTACTGCAGCATACCATGCCTTTATTGATGTTTCAGGTTCCTATAGGATTTGTGGATGGGATGCTAGAGCATTGGCTACTGGATAGGCATATATTCCGATTTGGTACCCATGAGTTGACTCCTACTTTGGAGGAGTACGCACGTGTGACGATGCTTCCTCTAGACAGACCTTGCTTGCATCTGGCTTTGGGAGACATGAGTAGACAATTCATGACTCTCACAGGATTGCGGCGCAGAGTAGTGCAAGACAAGCTAACATCTAGCCACGTGATATCCCAACGTTTTCTGTATGACAGATTTGACTCAGAGGATAGCTACTCACGATATTCTGGGGATTTCACCGCACCGAAGGATTATTGGCGTTTGGCCAGAGTCGATGTATTGATGCTATGTATACTGTCATATGTCTATATGCGACGATATATGGACGAGATAGACATCGGTGTTATCATGGCCGTGAGAGCTCTTAGAATGGTCATACCATTGTACCTATGATTGTAGCAAAGACCCTGTGGTCAGCATCCTACTGCCGTACTTACCCGTCAGGAGTGTTCACTGGGAGTTCGGTCATGCTGTATGTGTGGTTTATGTCACACTTGAGACCGGTTGGTACCCTTAGACGACATGGGTATTGGTTCACCCATGATGTAGCCATGTCATACTCCTTTAAGCCGTCAGAGTGTACAGATGCTCTGTCTTGGTCCGTATTTTTGGCAGATATTAAAGATCCATTTAGCATATTACTGTGCTCGGGGATTTGCTCACCATACAACTTCATTACTCACGCTCCGGGCGTGGACTTCCTCCCTCTGGCTAGCTTGAGGGGCGTGACCACTTATCACCCATTGGCCGTGATGTCGCAGTTCAACCAATTCCAGGATTTTCATCCTTTCGAGGGGGCAACAGGTCAGCGTTCAGCTTCTCGATATCTCTCAGCAGATGACCGATCTCGTGTGTACGCTTGCTGGGATCAGCGTGAGATAGCTGCTTTTTCTATCAGTCATCCAGGTCGTTCTGCAGAGTATTCCGCATGGATGGAGATAAAGGTTTTATCGGCTGCAGTGGTATCTGCAGTACCGGATAGTGATGCAATTGATGTAGATCTCATGGAGGACATCGATACCTACATCAAGGAGGAGCCCGCTGCTGGGTTGCCAGCATTTCTTCCGGATTCTCCTAGTACCAGTACTGTTGTGATTCAGCACTAGACACATTACTTAGAGCAGAGTCTTCATCTGATGACCTTTGAGAGAGATCAGACTTGATCAATGATGTTAACTGCCCTTGATGGGAGGGACACAGCTACTGTTAGAGAGAGACGCAGCATTAGATCACAGAGATGCTGCTGTTATTGAGCTGGATAAGGCCATATCATCCAGAGATGCAGTGATAATTGAGCGGGATAGTGCTATATCTGCCCGGGATGTAGCTATCACAGATAGTACTGCAGTGAGGTCCCTTACCACGGGTATGATCGCAGAGATGAACGTATATATTGATGATCGTATGGTCACCATGTAGATGGCTGCAGATCTATTGGGTCGTGTGGATATTCTCGTACAGGAGACCACAGCTTCGCCTCCTTCTTTTGAGAGGGACGCCATGTTGGGGTTGTAAGATCGCATATACCCTAACTTGTAGATGAGATTGTATTTACCTGCACAGACTAGCTTAGCCATTTTGTCATGTACAATTTACATTGTATATATCAAATAACATTATATATATGACAGGGAAATATATTTTTGGATCACTTCCCTTTTAGATATGCCTTGCTATTTGCTTTATATTTTTCATGCTGCTTCAGGGTTTGTGATCTTGATGTATTCTGAATTCCTCCTGGGTGGATGGACATTGAGTTGTCTCTAGATAGTTCAGAATGGATCATCGATCTATGTGTATCCCTACCATCTTTGGTGTCTTGGGACTGGGTTTTGGATGGAAATGTGGAGAGGAGTGTGGCTTTCCTCTCTGAGATTGACCGCACCACAAATGGTCACCTATACTTCTATTTAGGAGAAGCCTAGTTAATTCCATCTCTTATGGATTGGTGTTGCTCTTCAAGGTATGACCGCAGCTTAAATGGTCGCCGAATCTCCTATTTGGGAGAAGTTCAGGTAATTCCATCCCATTGGTCTGAAGCCGAATGAAATGTAGTGGATTGAAGTTTAATCCCAGTACCAATTGACAAGGGTTTATGTTTTGGTAGGGGGTGAGACCACACCATGAATTTCGGCCTACGTACTTCTATTGAAGAGGAGATCAGGTCTGCGTAGTTCAAACCTTGTGTAAGAGGTTCAACGCCGTATTTGGCAGAAATGGTGTAGGAATGTTTTTGTTGTTTTGTTTTTGTAAAGAGAAGAGGGTAAAAATGTTTTTGTTGTTTTTCTTTTATTGCGACCGGGCCATAAAGATGGTTGCCTACGTACTCCTATTGAAGATGGAGATCTGGTCGACGTAGTTCGCCCCTCAGGGCGAGAAGAAAAGTGTAATTACATGTGCAGGTCAGAGTGCGGGGAAGAGAAAGTTTAATCCTAGGTTGAGCATAAACTGTAGGTATGAGAAGTTTGATCCCAGGTATGGGTAGCCAAATTGCAAACGCAAGAGGTTCAATCCGCGGTGGGATGACCTAAGTTGTATGAGCGCAAAGGAGAAAGCCAGGCTGCTGGCTTGAAAAGTATGTTTCCCTGAGGGGTAAAGTGTAGAAAAGTTGTAGGTGGCAAAGGGTTAAAGAACCGGAATGACTGGTAATCTGATGGTCCGACACCAGGGTGTTTGCGAATTACTTCAGACGTAGTACCGTTTCACAGCGTCTGGGTTGATGAGTTGTGGAAATTCATTGCCGTCCATTTCTTGCAACCCGAGAGCGCCTCCTGTCAATTCTTCCTTGACAATAAATGGGCCTTCCCAGTTAGGAGTGAATTTTCTTTTAGCTTGGTCTTGGTTGTCAAGAATCTTCTTCAAAACAAAGTCATGTTGTTTAAACTGCCGTAGCTGGAATTTTTTGTTGTAGGATTTGGCGATCCTTTGTTGATATAACTGACCATGGAAGATAGCCACGGTTTGCCTTTCGTCTATTAGAGACAATTGATGATACTTGTCTTGTACCCATTGGTCTTCATCCAGCTAAGCGTCTATCAACACTCTGAGGGATTCCATATAAACTTCTATGGGGAATACCGCTTCCATCCCATAGGTTAAAGCATAGGGGGTTGCCCCAGTGGAAGTAAGCATTGAGGTTCTGTAGGCTAACAGAGTCAGAGGCAATAGGTCATGCCAATCTTTGTGGTTGGCAGACATCTTTTGCATATTTTCTTGATGTTTTTGTTAGCCGCTTCAACCGCATCATTCATCTTTGGACGATAGATGACAGAGTTGAGATGTTTGATGTGGAATTTACTACATAATTCCTCCATCATTTTGTTGTTGAGGTTCTTGGCATTGTCTGACACAATCACCTCTGGTTATCCGTATCGACAAACGACATTGTTTCTAGTGAAAGCAATGATGACTTCTTTGGTAAGCCTAGGGATGGAGGCTGTTTCTACCCACTTGATAAAGTAGTCGATCATGGTGAAGATAAATCGGTGACCATTACTGGCTTTGGGCTCGATGGGCCCGATAACGTCCATTCCCTACATTAAGAAGGGCCAAGTGAACTCATATTATGGAGTTCCCTTGGAGGGGCGTGTATAGCATTCCCATGAATATGGCACTGATAGCATCTTTTGATGTGGTCGTGCAATCAGCTTTGAGAGATAGCCAATAATGTCCCGTCGTAAGGACTTTCTTAACAATGAGGGGGCCACTCATGTGGGGGCCACAGACTCCACCATGGATTTCTTCCATAAGCCTTTGGGCTTGATCTTTTTCTAAACATCAGAGGAGACCCAAAACTGCATCTCTTTTATAGAGCACATCTCCACTAAGGTGGAATTTCATAGCAAGTCGATGGATCCGCCTTTTTTTAGTCGAGCTCGCCTCAGCGAGTGTAGATCCATCTCATAGATATTCCTTGAAATGTTGATACCAAGGATGTTGGATGGGAGGTAGCTCATTCGATACTTCTCCTACGTAATTCCCATAGGCTAGGGCCTTGTGCAGGGAAATTGTGACGGTCGGCAAGTGTTCCTTGTCTGATATGCGAATCAAGGAGGCCAAAGTTGCTAATGCATCCGCAAAGTCATTCCTATTACGAGGAATGTGTAAAAAGGAGATTTCTTCAAACTCCAAAGCCATCTTCAAAACCTGTCGATGGTAAGGCAACAAATATAGTTCCTTGGTTTGATAGATTCTGGTGGATTGTCTGATTACCAACTCTGAATCTCCAAAGACAGTCAACCGCCTGATGCCGATTTAACGAGCAAGTTTTAGCTCCACGAGATAGCTTTCGTACTCAGCCGTATTGTTGGTGCTGACAAACTGTAATTTGTTAACAACGGGATACTGCTCCCCTGTATCAGATATTAGGACTGCTCCAGCTCCAGAACCTTCCATATAAACAGCTCCATCAAAATACATCTTCCATGATTGCCGCATATCGTACTGATGGTGTTGCTGCACTATCATTATTCCTTCATCGGGGAACTATGCTTCCAAGGGTTTGAAATCCCCTGAAGGTGTGGCGGCCAGTTGATCCGTGATTCCTTGACCTTTGATGGACTTCTGAGTCACATTTACGATGTCAAATTGTTGTAGGATCAACTGCCATCTGTACAACCTGTAATTTAACATAGGTTTGGTGATCACGTACTTGAGAGGATCCATGCGAGATATGAGATGGATTGTGTGACCATGGAGGTAATTCTGTAACCTCATGGAGGCCCATGCTAAAACACAACATGTCTTTTCGATCAGAGTGTACTTGTGTTTACTGCTGCTGAACCTTTTACTGAGGTAAGAGATAGCTCGTTCTTGGCCTCTATCATCTTTCTGCCCCAGCATGCAGCCCATGGCATTGTCACTTACAGACAAGTACATGAACAGGGGAACATCATCCCTGGGTGGTACCAACACAAGATCATTGATTAGCTGTTTCTTGATTGTGAGGAAGGCATTTTGACACTCATCATTCCACTTTATGGAGGAGTTCTTCCTTAATAGCTTGAAGATTGGCTCACAGGTTGCTGTGAGTTGGGAGATAAACCTGCTAATGAAGTTAATTTTTCCCAAAAATCCTCGTATTTCCTTTTCTGTCTGAGGAATGGGCATTTCCGTGATGGCTTGAATTTTGGCAGGGTCCAGCTCAATCCCTTTGTGGCTGACTAGAAATCCTAGCAACTTGCCTGATTTAACGCCAAAGGCGCACTTGGCTGGATTCAACTTCAAGTTGTACTTCCATAACCTGTTGAATAGCTTCTTGAGATGGTCTATATTGTCATCCTCCTTCTGGTACTTGACAATGATGTCATCCACGTAGATCTCGATCTCTTTATGCATTAAGTCATGGAAAAGAGCCATCATAGCTCGTTGATAGGTAGCTCCGGCATTGATGAGGCCGAATGACAACCGTCCATAGCAAAACATTCTTCAAGGAGTGATGAAAGCAGTCTTCTCACGATCTTCTTCGGCAACCATGATCTGATGATACCCCGTAAAGCAATCAGCAATGGAGTACATGTCGTATTGCGCAATATTGTCAAGTAGAATGTGGATAAATGGCACATGAAAGCTATCTTTTAAGCAAGCTTTGTTCAAGTCCCGGTAATCCATGCAAACTCGAACATTCTACTCAGGATATGTAGACACCATTATGATGCCAGCTTGAAATTGTTTCACAATTTCTTCTTTCACCTTTAAACGCAACTCAGGTTTCAATCGCCTGAGTTTCTGCTTGACTGACTTAAATCCCTCTTTAATGGGAAGGCGATGAAGGATGATGTCAGTGGAAAAACCCACCATGTCTTCATGAGACCATGCAAACACATCCTGGAATTGGGTTAATAGCATAACCATGTCATTCCGTTGGTTTAGGGTAAGGTTTGAACCAATCTGGATTAACTTAGGGCTTTCTAAGGTTCCGAGATTGAAAGAAGTGGTTTGATCGAGGTTGGGTTTGGGTTTGTCTTTGACCCATTCTTGAATTTCTGGAGGCACCTCAATGTCATCCTGTATATCCATCAAGGCTGAATTCATCTATATATCAAAGGTACAATCCTTGTGTAGGAGAGGCATCGTATCCGCAAGTACAGGCACATGTAAATTCATAGTCCTGAAACAAAATATTCTTTCACTTAGTATATATGAAATGTGTTGATTATACACAATGTTAGCATATACTGGCAAAATAAATTGCTAATACTGTACAGAAAAGTAAGCAGTTATTATATCTACAAGGTAGAAAGAGTTTCTGCACGCTTTACCCTTAACGACCAATACAAGGATTGCAGTTCCAATTGGTAATGGCAAAGTCCGAGTGGACTATAGTGATGGAGGGATTGTCATCATCCTCCCTGTCCCGAAAGATGGCCATTACGTTTGGGCAATCATCGTCTGGGGTGTATCTGTTGGTATGTTCATCATGAACGATGATGCGTATACCGGACATCATCCATATGACGTCTTACTTGATCCTTCGTTCCTCTTCTTCCACTGCGGGATTTGGAACAAAGATTTATTTCTCCTTCACCGGTACCGGCTTGGGAAACAACATAGCCATTACCTTGGCTGACACCTTTACAGGAGGTTGTGTGGACTCAGAGTTTGAAGGCGAAGATAAACGCCACATGGTTGAAGCTGAAGGAATCTGCTGATGTTTATGAGAATTCCTGTGACTAGAACTGGAAGAATAGCCTAGCCCAGCTGTTCCAGTTTGCCTGGTTAAGCGAATTG
Organism: Panax japonicus; assembly: GCA_020205505.1. Classification (NCBI taxonomy): domain Eukaryota; kingdom Viridiplantae; phylum Streptophyta; class Magnoliopsida; order Apiales; family Araliaceae; genus Panax; species Panax japonicus. The sequence continues at coordinate 65,089,348 of CM035091.1, forward strand.
GGTACTTGATACCCTGACAATCTTTACCCAACACTTGTCCCGGCTTATAACCCAACAACATCATTTCTCGAGTAGCCGACATTACCTCGGTAGAAATCTTGGGTTCGGGCAATGGCATTCCAATAGTATGGTATTAGGTATTGCTTATTTCCAAAGCATGAAAACTGTCTGGTTCCACATCTGCATTGGCATTGATGAATGGCATGTCTCCGTGTTGAGGAATCTCCGGTTCAGCGTTAGCTGTGACCAGGCTATTGTTGATAATGTATTTCAACTGTTGGTGAATAGTGGAGGGGACTTCCCCTGCCATGTGAATCCGTGGTCGTCCCAAGAGCAGGTTGTATCCCGAATCTATCTTGAGCACATGGAAAGATACGCAGAATGTGTGAGGACCAATTTCAATTGGCAACTCAATTACTCCGACTATATTCAGGCGGGCTCCATCAAAAGCTTTGATGATAGTATGGCTACTCCGAATTCTGTTGAGATTGATATTCATCTTCACCAAGGTAGCGTATGGACAGATATTCAGAGAGGAACCTCCATCTATTAAGACTCCAGCTACCATATATCCGGAGGACAGGACCGCAATGTGCAACGGCTTGCAATGACCGGTCCCTTCGGGCGGTATGTCATCATCAGTGAAGGATATCACATTGTTGTTGAAAATGTGATCAACTAGATGTTCCGTATCCACTGATGTCGAGAGATAGGATTCTTCTAAAACCTTTAACAAGACCTTCTGGTGATTCTCGGAAGTTAGGACCAAGTCCAAAATTGATATTTGTTATGGATCTTCTTTCAAGCTTAAAACCACCGTAGCTTCATTATGACCCACAGTGCGGAGGAATTTTTCAATCTTCTCCATGAGTATTTCCACCTTTAATTTTGTGGTGGGCTTCATCACCCGGTGGGGAAGATACAGTGGATTTTCTTTTGACACTGTAGCAGTTGTATGTGAGGTGGATCCTTAACCTTCTCCATAATTCCACGAAACTGTACGCAAGCTAACAATAGGATATTATACTCTGCACGGCGAGTTGATTGGCTCGGGAGCGGCCACTTTCAAAGGATTGCTGCCTCCCTTGAGTTGAATTGTTTGCGTTGTGAGTAACGTATTAATCCCATCAGTTTCAGTGGATAAGACTGCTACCACACTTTTCCACTTAGTAGGGCCTGCATTCTCACTTGCACGTAACACAGTATCGTCATCCTCTAAGCGCAAGACACCACTGTCGATTATATTTTGAATAAGGTGGTGGAGTGCCCAACATTCTTCTATGCTATGACCGCGAGACTGGGAATGATATTGACACACTCCATAAGAGTTGTACCATCCTGAACGGGGGTTAATTGGAGGTAGAAAGGAACTGATCCTTCCTTCATTGATTAACATGTGAAGGATTTCCTCCATAGGTTGGCCCAGATAGGTGAATTCCCTTTTGTTGGCGAAATCTCGACAGGATTTGGCATTTGCTCTCTTTGTCACTTTGTCTTCCAACATTTCATTTTTTGAAAGTGACGAGGGAATATTCATGACAAGAGGTAGGAGACTGGCATGCTCCTGGCTGATTAACTGACAAGTCATTTGATGCTTATAAGTTACCTGTTCCGCCAATTGCTCAATTTTCTTGCAGAGAGCTTTCATATTTCGTTCCATTGTGAGCTGGAACTTGGCATAATCCCATCTGTCATCACCGTCTTTGAGGGTTTGGGAAGATTCACATCTAAAATCGGAACTTTGTCTGTTGCTCTAATTGATCATATTGAACTCTTCTTCTTTGTGTTGAGGAAGAGGATTGTCTTGAACATGAGGCTGATCTGGTTTGGTGACCACTGTTGGGTAAAATCTAATTACGCACAACACGCAAGTATACGTGGTCAACAATTAATAAAGTGAAAGTAGAGTATCGTTCCCACGAGGAATTGTTTAACAAAAATCACCAAGTACTAACCCGTAACCAACTCAATCTTATTTAAACAAATAAATTTCAAATTATATAAATTAAACTACTATTAAATTCCACTAGTTAAATTAAGATAACGGAGATTTAAGATCACAACTTCACTTATTGCTTCATTTAAGTTAACACACTTCTCATCAATTATTCTCTATCATGAATTGTTAATCAAGAACACTAAAGCAGATAAAACCACCTCTCGATGCATAATACCCATATTAACGTCAATCCACAATTAAGATACAAATCCATTAAACACCTTAATCAACTAACACACTATATCTCTATGTGAATTAAAATTGAAGAAGGTTTAAGAATAAGTTCTCTATCAGATTACATGCGATGTCAAGTGTATCTCTACCTTAACAATAATCAAAAATCTGCTATTGACAAAATTCATGATACATGCTATCATGATAAGATCTAAATCAATACTTCATCTCTCGAGTTCATATAGATTATCACGATAATTGATGGCCAATCAATTAAACAATTAAGTCCAAATCACAATAGACAATCCTCACAATAGAACATAATAATTGATAGCGAAGCATATTAAAATAAACTACACAATAACGTCCATTGTAATATCAAACAAAGAATTAGTTCAAGATTATTGAATTAAAACTAAGAATCCACAATTGAATAAACATTGAAAGATAAAAATAAGAGTAGAGTAAAGAATAAATTTGTTGTCTATAGATCTCCATCTTCCTCAAGCTCCTGCTCTTGATCTTCAATGGTCTTCAAGTTGCTTCAATCTCTAAAACTATTTAGAACTAGTGTTTTGCTCTAATTTACTCTAATCTAACCTAATTGAACCCTCTATCTAGTCTCTCCTCTCCCCTAATCCTTGTGATTCTCCTCCTTTTATAAGTCTCTTCATATGTCTTTAAGTCCTCTTGGAAGTTCTCTTGGAAGTCTTTGTGTCAATCGGATCGAAACAATCCTTTTCGGACTCAAATTTGACAAAATTTCGCATTTTCGCGCATTTTCTGGGCATACCCCCGCCCCGGCGGGGGTCTAGGCTTGTTTTGGGCCCGCACCGGTGGGCTAGGGTTCTGACTTGTGGCTGGTACGCCCACCCCAGCGGCAGTTTTGTGACGGAAAAGTTTCTGCTCTACCGTCCCTTGGGAAAATGGCTATAACTTTTGATCCAGAAAGAGTTACGAGGCATTCTAACCTATCAAATCGAAGATATCAACGAGATCTAAAACATTTATACTTTGAGATTGTAGAAATAACGAATGGATGAAGGTTGAAATTGGGTTGGAAGTGACTACTGTGCAAATGGCCATCCAAAATAGTGACGTTCGACGTCCGTTGGTACAAAGATCATAACTCTTGCATCCGAAATCCGATTAGAATGATTCAAGATATTCTGGAAAGCTAAGAAGAAGCTCTATAATGTAATCCAAGTTCCAAACCAAGAACATGAAATAAACATAAAAGCTCAAACGATGTCCGGATTGCTCTTCTTTGCGTTTTCATACCAATTCTTTGCGGTTTCAACTCCCAAGCATATAATCTACAAAACAAACACAAAATGCATAAAACGTAACTAAGAAATATGAGATTAAGCAAATAATTCATGTAACAGATACCGGATAAGTAAGTATAAAACCTACTTATCAAATACCCCCAAACTTAAACCTTTGCTTGTCCTCAAGCAAAAACACAAAACAACAAATGCTATGCAATACAACTAATCTACATGCCTACGAATACAGCAGTAATGACAGAAACAAGTCTATTCAACTGGCCTTATAAAAATCAAGTAAACACGATAATACATCATATCAGAACTCATAAGTAACTTCTCAATGAATCATCAAATCTTAGACTGTTATCACGAATATAGTGCGTGTGTGCTCCACAACAATGTTAACTGATATAAAATCAAATTTAACACATAACAAAGTCTCTTCGAAAGAATCATTTAATGTAAACTCAAGAAATCCAAAAACATGCTAGATCCAACTAAAATCAAACAATTACCAATATCGAGGGTCAACATGCGATATTTATGCTTTATTTTTCATCTACGGGGACTTTTTGCTGTTATTTCCCATTTTATTCATCATTTTTTTTTCTTTCGAATAATGGATAGTGAGTGCGTTTTACGCTCCATCTCACGCCTGTGTTTATGAGGAGTGCATTTCACGCTTCTTCTTGACCCACCACCGGACTCAATTTATTCAACTCAATATCTTTTTTTTCCTTTTTTTTAGCTTATATACCCCAAATATTCCCCCAAACTTAGGTTCTTGTGTAACTTTAACCATCACTACTTGTTCTTATCATTCTTTCATTCAAACTAGCATTATCCTTTAGAATCCCATTATGTATCAATTTAAACTCAATCATTCAACAAAATGTTTGTATTGTGCTATCCTTATTATACCAGTTTCAAACAGAAAACGACTCAATTCATAACAAGAAATCACATCAAAACTCTAATGGTGAGTACTATACTTGTGTACCAAATTCCAATCTCATCATTGGCCAAAACAAACTATAAACTATCTACCAACTGGATTCATGCAAATGAACATAGTAACTAACTAATAATTTTTTTTGAAATTTTGATTTTTTTTATAGTTATAAATACAAACTATTATGCAACTACTCTACTATGCAAACTATTATGCAATTACACTACATGAATGCAAACATAAATAAACCTAAATTATTCAACTCCCCCAAACTTAACAATTACAATGTCCTCATTGTAAAATAAAGCATGAAGTGGACGAGGACTTCCCTGTAATCATTTAAGCTTGTGGTGATGGTGGCGTTGGCGGCGACGATCATTTTCCTATCCATTGAACGTCCAATACCTGCAATGAAGAGAGACAACATGGATTAGAATAACACTTGGATTCCTATCTACTAAATAAACTAGGAAAGCAAATAAATAAATAAATAAAAATTCTTGGGTTGCCTCCCAGTTAGCGCTTGAATTATAGTCTTTCAGCCTGACTTTGTCTGGTCAACACTATCCAATTCCTCTTTGATAGTTGAGGAACCCTCCATTCATCGGAAATAATGTAGCTTTTGGTAGGTTCCCAATTGTGATATCCATTGCATTAAATTCACCTAACATGCTCTTATTTAGTATGCTCTCAATCAAGAACTTCCCACAGCTAGGTGTTTTCTCCATTGTGTATGTGATCACTTTGGGGCATGAAAGCTTGTCACACACAATGGGCTCTTCGTCTATCTTCTCTTTCTCTTCCCACCATGAATTAAAAATTGTACTTGCTCTTTTATTATCAAGAGCTTCGCCGACGACATTACTACCAAGAGGGCATGCTTTTGCAAATCTGACTGACTCTTTGTTCTTTGGTGGAGACCTATTTAGATCTTCGTCAACCTCTATTTCATTATACCCAATTATCTCCACACTTTCGATATCTTGTGGCTCATCCAGTTGTAGATTTGGCTCGGGCACTTCATCAATCTCGGAATCCTAGTCAAAACACCAATTGTTTCGAGGACAGTTGTTCAAGGCTTTGAGTATTTGATCTATCTGGTTCTGCAGATTGTGAATTGATCGCTCTTGATTTATCCTCATCTCCTCATTTAATGCTATGAACTTGGACAACAATTCCTCCAACTATGACTTTTCTTCTTTTAATAGAGGTTGATATGAGAATACTGGCGTGTATTTGGATCTGGAATAGAGTATTGGTCTTGATAGTTGTAGCTCCATGAAGAATCCGGGTGATACCCCCAAACTTGATCATAATTATCATATGCATACTGATTGAGGTAGTTACCACCATACTGTACCGGCCCAAGATTGATGGTGCATTGATTACTCGGGTGATTGCCAGTATAATAGTCACAAATAACTACAATCCTTCGACTCCATTGGGCTACAAAAATGTCTAACTTCATCGAAAGTTCTTCAATCTGTGCTGACATTAAGGAAAGTGTCACGAGTTTGTCAATCTCCGCTCCCCTTGGCTGAGTCATTCTTACCATCCTTCGACGCCGTTGGGCTCAAATAACCTCCAACGTCTTCGAAGTTGCCTAAATTTGTATTGGCTCTATAGAAGATGTATTAAGTCCATCAATCCATGTTTCCGTTGGTTGAGTCATGTTCGTGTATGGTCATTGATATGCAAAGTCATCCATGGTATCTGAAAAGAGAGAAATATAGGAAGAGAATTAAAAATAAAAATAAAAAATGTTTAAATTAAGACTAATTTGATTGAAATTAATATTGGCAAAGAGATATTACACTAATTCCTCAGCAACGACGCCAAAAACTTATTGGGTAAAATCTAATTACGCACAACACACAAGTATACGTGGTCAACAAGTAATAAAGTAAAAGTAGAGTATCGTTCCCATGAGGAATTGTTTAACAAAAATCACCAAGTACTAACCCGTAACCAACTCATTCTTATTTAAATGAATAAATTTCAAATTATATAAATTAAACTACTATTAAATTCCACTAGTTAAATTAAGATAACGGAGATTTAAGATCACAACTTCACTTATTGCTTCATTTAAGTTAACACACTTCTCATCAATTATTCTCTATCATGAATTGTTAATCAAGAACACCAAAGCAGATAAAACCACCTCTCGATGCATAATACCCATATTAACGTCAATCCACAATTAAGATACAAATACATTAAACACCTTAATCAACTAACCCACTATATCTCTATGTGAATTAAAATTGAAGAAGGTTTAAGAATAAGTTCTCTATCAGATTACATGCGATGTCAAGTGTATCTCTACCTTAACAATAATCAAAATCTGCTATTGACAAAATTTATGACACATGCTATCATGATAAGATCTAAATCAATACTTCATCTCTCGAGTTCATATAGATTATCACGATAATTGATGGCCAATCAATTAAACAATTAAGTCCAAATCACAATAGACAATCCTCACAATAGAACATAATAATTGATAGCAAAGCATATTAAAATAAACTACACAATAAGGTCCATTGTAATCTCAAACAAAGAATTAGTTCATGATTATTGAATTAAAACTATGAATCCACAATTGAATACACATTGAAAGATAAAAATAAGAGTAGAGTAAAGAATAAATCTGTTGTCAGTAGATCTCTATCTTCCTCAAGCTCATGCTCTTAATCTTGAATGGTCTTCAAGTTGCTTCAATCTCCAAAACTATTTAGAACATATGTTTTTCTCTAATTTACTCTAATCTAATCTAATTGAATCCACTATCTAGTCTCCCCTCTCCCATAATCCTTGTGATTCTACTCCTTTTATAAGTCTCTTCATATGTCGTTAAGTCCTCTTGGAAGTTCTCTTGGAAGTCCTTGTGTCAATCGGATCGAAACAATCCTTTTCGGACTCAAATTGGACCAAAATTCACATTTTTGTAAATTTTCTGGGCATACCCCCGCCCCGGCGGGGGTCCAGGCTTGTTTTGGGCCCGCCCCGACGGGATAGGCTTCTGACTTGTGGCTGGTACGCCCACCCCGGTGGCAGTTTTGTGATGGACCTTGGGAAAACGACCATAACGTTTCATCTAGAAATAGTTACGTGGCTTGCCACGTATCAAATCGAAGATATCGACGAGATCTACAACTTTCATTCTTTGAGATTATAGAAATAACGAATGGATGAAGGTTGAAATTTGGCTAGAAGTTACTGCTGTGCAAATGGCCATCCAAAATAGTGACGTTCGACGTCCGTTGGTACAAAGATCATAACTCTTGCATTCGAACTCTGATTGGAATGATTCAAGATATTTTGGAAAGCTAAGAAGAAGCTCTACAATGTAATCCAAGTTCCAAACCAAGAACATGAAATAAACATAAAATCTCAAACGATGTTCGGATTGTTTTTCTTTACGTTTTTATACCAATTCTTTGCGATTTCAACTCCCAAGCATATAATCTACAAAACGAACACAAAATGCATGAAAAGTAACTAAGAAACATGAGATTAAGCAAATAATTCAAGGAACGGATACCGGATAAGTAAGTATAAAACCTACTTATCAACCACGATCTCCCCGTTATCTATCAGGTCCTGGATTTTTTGTTTCAAGGCCAAACAATCTTGAGTATCATGTCCAGGAGCCCCGGCATGATAAGCACATTTCCTAGCAGCATTGAATTCCCGTCCATTAGGGCTAGCCGGTGAAAGAAGATGTGTAATTTTCTTCTGTGTTGTCAGAAGATTAAGAATGTTCTCGAGGGTATCCCCTAAGGGTGTAAACACTCGAGGGCATTTGACTTCTCCACCTTTTGGTATCTGAGGGTTTACAGACTGTGCTTGAAAGGGAGTGTATTTTCTCCTTTGAATAGGCATGTTCTGATTGCCTTTCTGCCCCTGTAGTATCAGGGAAACATCTTCTTCTTTCTTTTTATGGACCCTCCGGGGGTTGATCCCATAATTTCCAGATTGGATGTGATCAGCAACAACTTTGAGTGCAGCTAGGTCTTGAATCTTTCTGGACTTCAATCCTATCTCAGCCATCTCCCCATGTTTGACCATTTCAGAAAATGGTTTGCCGATGTCGACTAAAACTCTCTCATAGAAGGAAGCTTCTTGTATGTCTATAAAAGTCATGACCATCTCTGATTCTGTCATAGAAGGACTAACTTGGGCAGCCAGGCGTCTCCACCTTTGAGCATACTCTCTGAAAGACTCGTTAGATTGTTTCATGATCTTGGTAATTTGATACCGATCAGGAGCCATCTGAGTTTGAAAGCTGTATTGAGTGAGGAAAACATGTGCTAGCTCTACCCAGCTATGTATTTTCTAGTTGTCTAATCTTGTGAACCAAGAACGGGCTTCTCCAGTTAGACTCTTTTGGAACAATTGTATTCTGAGCTTTTCGTCCTCTGCATAAGATCCAAGTTCTCCAATAAACACCTTTAGATGTGTGTAAGGATCTCCTAACCCGTCATATTTTTCAAAGTCAGGAGTTTTAAATTTTTCTGGATAATGAACACCAGGAAAAATACACAGATCAACATATGAAACACTCCCATGTGTTCCAATTCCTTTGATAACACGAAGGGTTTCTTCTATTTGGAGGACTTTCTTTTTGATGTCACCAGTGTCTGGATCTCCAGTGGGATGGGCAGCATCATGAGTTTTGTTTGTTGTATCCAACTGTAGTTCAGGTATGGTAATGAACGGGATTCCTCCTTGTGTGGAGGATTCATCATGTACGGGTATTTTCTGACCGTGTGTAGACTGGTGTAATTCTTTTAGTAGAACAACCAAATCTATAATCTGTTTGCTTAATCTGTTGAATTCTTTGCGAGAAACTGGATTAAGTTCGGTCTGGTCGGATGACGACATGATTGACTATAGGCCTGTTGCCTTTTTGGACTTTGACCGGGTAGTAGGTCCGATTGATTCCCTGCGAAAGACTTGCATAGTTTACTCTTTAGGGGATGTGTATAATAACATGTTATGTGATGTGTCCATTTTAGGAATTTTATCCTGCAAAACGGATGTCAGCTGTTTATAGCATGTTAATTATGTATGTGTACATATTTCTTCATATTTCTCATTACATGGAGATAGATATGGAATGTAATTACAAGCAATTTGTAATGAGAGAATGAAGAGACTTTCCTCCATTTTGGGTTTATCAGAGGCTGACCTATCTTAGGTTACTCTCGCGGCTTTTTGGCATGAAGGTTCCCAAATCATCGCAATCTACTTGACGGGAAGTTAATCCGATCTTTCAACTAGAGCGAATTTGGGTGGTGCCTTTCCTGAGTCTCGGAGAACTAGTCTTCTCACGAGTCCAACAATCAAACACTGACGGGATAGCCTCCTGGTGGAGGGACTACAAAACATACATTCATATACATTGCGTCTCACCGTATAAAAATGATGACATGTACAAAGCACTAATATCTCAAGTAGATATGGTGCAAAAAACTAATATCACAAGCAGTTATGGTACGAAGCACTAAGTGCAATAAGGAAATGCATTCGTACACATTCATTAAATGTAAATGCAACATCCACAGACAAGCAGGTAATAGTTTTGAAACGATTGTAATAGCGGCTTAAGTCCTCTTACTGGAATCCCTAGCAGAGTCGCCACTTGTCGACGTCGGGATTTTTGTATGTCCCTTTCTGTTACTTGTTCTTTGGTGTTCTCATTTATGTGAGATTTATTTGAAAAAACAAGTGAAAAAGGTCCGACATGTATAATGTCGATGATGGACTATTGAGAGTCGCCAGTTGGTTTTTTAAATGGTTGTACCAACACAACCGAGAAAAGGTTTGCACATTGACCCAGTGATATGACACTGCTATACGGGTCAGTAAAACCGAGATTCATTTAGGGTCCGGAGACTTTGTTATGCGGGGGGGAAGGTGTTAGGCACCCCCCGACATCCGTGTTACCACGGTGACCGCCTCTTTTCAATAAACTGTTATCTGAATGTGTGTGTGTGTGGGTCAATGTGATGTTATTTGGAAGTAGTGCGAGGCCTCGTTCGAACCTATATACACAGGGATTTGAATTTATGTAAAAATTTAATTTTTAGTAAGATATGGCAGTGATGTTTTATAAAAGAGGTTTTTCAATCCCTGATGCTCAATAGTAATTGAGACCTTTTACACTCCCATTTTATTAAGTGCCCGACTTGATTGATTTTATTTTTTTACGAATGCGAGGCATCCGTATGAAAATAATGTACAAAATAATGTCGACTTCCTCATGGGTATGGAAACCATCTGAGGAAATTCAGACACCGCAGAATAATTTACAAGCTGCTTACAGCCGAAAATGTCCATCACGGGAACCGAATCTAGATTCAATGAGATGAATTTGTGATCACATGATTCCTAGGCGCACAGAATACTGCAATTTATATAAAAGCAGTAAGCAGGTATATATATATAAAAGCTATAAATATATATACAAACATGATCACCAACCACGAAGCATCTCCATGGGGGATCAGAAAATGTAAATAAAGCTGTAAAAGCTATCAACCGTCACGGAGGAAACTCCAGGCGGGAAAAAACGTAAATAAAGCTGTAAATACGGTCAACTGCCACGAAGAAAACTCCAGGCAAGACTAAATGTAAATAAAGTTGTAAGAACAATCAACTGCCACGAAGAAAACTCCAAGCAGGACGAAAATAAATAAATATATATATATAAGCAATAAATGCACCGGATATAAAATTCAGGCTCATCGAACATAGTTCGACCACAGTTCATATATATAAGTATATATATATAAAAGCAAATAAATGCACCGGATATAAAATCCAGGCTCATCGAACAGAGTCCGACCACAGTTCATATATAAGTATATATATATATATATATATATATATATATATATATATATATATATATATATATATATATATAAAAGCAAATAAACGCAACAGATATAAAATCCAAGCTCATCGAACATAGTCTGACCATAGTTCATATATATATATATATATATATATATATATATATAAGCGAGTAAACGCACCAGACCGAAGTCTAGGCTCAATCAAGGCATAACTCGATAATGTTAGTCAATATATATATATATATATATATATATATATATATATATATATATATATATAATATATGTATATATATACAGACTGAAATGAAACCTCGGACCAAAGTTCGGGCAAAAATAAGTAACACGACTCTCAACGTGAAGAAGGGTTTGTGCAAAGATGAAGAGAAGGACTCTAAAGTGTGTGAGAAGGCTTACAGCTGACTGCCAAAGAATGCTTCTATATCTTTAGAGTGGATAAACACAGGCTTTTGTAGGTACAAAAGGGCTATATATGAGCTGATAGGTGTTTAAAAGGGGAAAGTACACTGTATGGGGTGAGTGAAGAGCAAATTGGGCAGGGCTTCCTCACCTTTTTCTCTTTGAAAATTAGCACCCCAAGCCCTCTATTTATAGGCATTTTAGACGCAGGTGTACCAGAGGCAACCCGTGTGGGGCCGAGTTTTTCAGGTCTGGTCGTCTCGAAGTACGTGCACTCAGGCACTGTAATGTCCACTCAAACTTTCAGAAGTGAAATCTGGGTATCCGTTTGAGGTATACTAGACTTATTTCAGACTGTCGTTGTCGAGAGTTGTACAATGGCATGGGATTAGAGTTTGTACGAAGTCATTGAAGATGGGACGATGCCCTCCGGTCTTCAAGCTTCAACTTTCATCCGTTACCCCGCACAATAGTCACTCGGGATTGGTTAGTCTTGTGGGACATTGTTGCGAAGAGACGTGACGTTGCATCATGTTGATGAGATGATGATGTTGCTCCTCTCCTGGTGTTATCGCCGGATTGGGCTGATAAAGAAGACGTTGCTCAGGCTTCGCTGAGATTGAACTGCTGTAATTTGTTTAAGGTCCTCATTGTCATCTTTGAGGTGTGCATGTCTTCCCGATGTTATCACTGGGTTGGTACAGTGTATCTTGCTTTGAGCGCCGAGATTGAAACTGGTTGCATTTGAAACAAGCATTTCCGGGGTTATCGCCAAAACTGCATTCCTTGGGGTTATCACCAAGGTTGGTGGCTATTCCCATGGTTGGGACTGAGACTGGATACCTCAGGGTCATCTCCGAGATTAATCGGTCTTCTCCAGTGTTTGTTCCGGTATTGTATCTGCAGTCCTCGGGGTTACATCCGAGGTTGGAATTGTTACTCCCGGATTGCGATCCAGGGTTGATCCTGAACTTCCGGTAGTATTCGGTATGGATTTGGACTGTCTTTCAGGATTCCCTCTTAAAAGACGAATCTGTCCTCCTGCAATGTTAGTAATAGTAGTGCAGAAAATGTTGAGTGTCTACAACGTTCAAGTGTATAAGTTTCTCGTATTGGTAAGAAATGAGCAGACTTGGTCAATCTATCAACAATGACGTAAATTGCATTTATGCCTTGAGAAACCTTGGGAACACCAGTAACGAAATCCATGGTAATGTGCTCCCAATTCCATTCTAGAATTTCAAGTGGTTGCAATGGACCTTTTGGTACTTGATGCTCTGCCTTGACTCATTGACACATTAGACACCTTGAGATAAACAGCGCTATCTCTCTCTTCATATAGCCCCAGTAAAATGTATGTCGCAGATCATGATATATTTTGGTACTCCCAAGATGGATTACAAACGGTGTGTTGTGCACCTCCATCATGATTTTATACTTTAAATCAGGGTCGTTAGGAACACTAAGTCTGGAGTTGACTCGAAGTATTCCTTCTTCATCGATTCTTTCTTCCAGCATAGCAGCTTTTCACTTTCTTCCTTATACGCATCAGCTCTAGGTTTGTAGCTTGACCAGCTTTAACTTTATCAAATAAAGTCGGTTCTACTTGTATATTCGCCATCATCACATGGGTCCCTGGAGTCTTTAACTCTATCTCCATCCTTTGCAAGTCACATAAAATGGGCCTTTGTGTTGACAATATCGCACTCGTACTTGCATATGATCTTTTACTCAATGCGTCAGCTACCACGTTCGCTTTTACAGGATGGTATTGGATGGTATGATCATAATCTTTCAATAGTTCAAGCCAACGTCATTGTCACATGTTGAGTTCCTTTTGAGTGAAGAAATATTTGAGGCTTTTATGATCCGTAAAGATCTCCACCTTCTCCTCATACAAGTAATGCCTCCAAATTTTAAGTGCGAAGACAACAACTGCTAACTCTAGGTCATGAGTAGGATAATTCCTCTCATATTCATTGAGTTGTCTTGAGGCATAGGCTATGACTTTCACATGTTGCATGAGAAAACATCCCAACCCTTTGCCCGAAGCATCATTGTAGATGACAAATCCCTCCGAGGTAGATGGTATTGTCAGAACAGGTGCTCAAATAAGTCTTCTTTTGAGTTCTTGGAAACTCTTCTCACATTCTTCACTCCAACCGAACTTTGTATCTTTCTGAGTCAGCTAAGTTAATGGAGTTGCTATTCGAGAAAATCTTTCCACGAATCTCCGATAATAACTAGCTAAGTCGAGAAAGCTACGTACTTCGGTCACTGATTTATGTTGCTCCCAGTTTTTAATTACTTCAATCTTTTTCGGGTCAACAGATATTCCATGACTTGATACTACGTGCCCAAGGAATGCTACTTCCTCAACCCAGAACTCAAATTTCTTCAACTTGGCATAAAGCTTGTATTCACGAAGTTTTTGGAGTGTCAGCCTCAAGTGTTGCTCATGATCTTCACGGCTTTTGGAATAAATAAGGATGTCATCAATAAAGACGACCACAAAGTAATCTACATATTTCTTGAATACTCGGTTCATCATATCCATTAAGGTAGCAGGAGCATTAGTCAATCCAAAGGACATGACTAGGAATTCATAATGTCCGTACCGAGTTCTGAAAGCCATCTTTGGAATGTCATCTGTTCTAATCTTTAATTGGTGATATCTGGAACAAAGATCAATCTTTCAAAAGTATTTGGTTCCTTGTAACTGGTCAAACAGGTCATCAATACGTGCTAATGGGTACCTATTTTTGATGGTGACATGATTCAACTCCCAATAATCAATACAAAGTCGCATACTCCCATCTTTCTTCTTCACGAATAGAACAGGAGCACCCCAAGGAGAAGTACTAGGACAAATAAAGCCAATGCCTAACAATTCCTGCAGTTGGGTCTTTAATTCCTGAAGTTTAATAGTAGTCATTCGATATGGGGCTTTGGAAATGGGTTTTGTACCGGGTTCAAGGTCAATACAAAATTCAATTTCACGCTCTGTGGTAGTCCAGAAAGTTCTTCAAGGAATACGTCAGGGAATTTATTAACAATAGAAATATCTTTCAAAACTGACGTATTTTTGTTTAAATCCGTGACATGAGCTAAGAAAGCTTGACATCCATTTTTCAATAAATGATTAGCTTTATGGCTTGAGATGACCGTGATTGATTTTAATTGTTTGGTTGCTTGAATTTGCATAATAGGTTGATTAGGAATATGAAAGCTAACAACCTTACGAAAACAATCAATTTTAGCATGATTTGTAGTTAACCAATCAATCCCTAGAATCACATCAAATGCAAGTATTTTCAATGAAATAAGATCGATAGGTAATCTGAGGGTACCAATTTAAACCAAACAAGACTTATAAACAGTGGATGTAGTGAAAGTTTCTCCCAACGGAGTTTCCACAGATAAGTCTAAGTCTAATTTTTCTGGAGTCAAATTTAATCGTTGAGCGCAAGTAGGAGAAATAAAAGAATGGGTAGAACCGGTATCAAATAAAGTATAGACTTTTCTAGAGTTTATGATAAGCTTACTCATGATGACCTCATTCGGGTTCCTTGCTTTCTGGGAGGTCACAACAAACACTTATCCCTTGCACTACCGGCTTTGACTTTTTTGGGACGGCCTTTGGTGCCTCTATCCTAGCTGAACTTGTCTTCAGTGAACGACAAAATCGGGCTAAGTAACCTTCTCTTCCACAATTATAACATGCTTTTGATGACATCACGCAGTTTGGACTGATGTGTCCCTCCCCTCTGCATTTGAAGCATATGATAGGTGGTCGTTCTCCTTCCTTAACAACGGGTGCTGGTGCTTACATCTTTCCATCATTGTTGAATCTTCTCTTCTAGAAATGTTCATTCTTATTGTTTTGGCCCTGATTACCACCGAAGTGGTTACCACTTCTGGCCTATTGATTCCCTCCACGCTTGTTGTCACCGCTTCGATGACTGCTCTCACTAGTATTATCATTTTTCTGGTTGCTCTCTTTTGATTGCGTTAACTCGTTATCGCGCTCTACTAACTGAGCCCTATTTATAACATCTGAATAAAAACACAGTTTATAAGAAATAAGATGTTGACGTATCTCCGGCTTTAAACCTCTTAAAAACATTCGCGTCATTCTCTCTTCATTATCCACCAAGTGGGATGTAAACCGAGACAACTCGGCAAACTTAACTTCATACTGCTACACGATCATATTATTCTGCTCCAACTTGATGAAACAAGGTAAAGATATATCATGATGGAAATAGTTTGAATAATAAGCTGGCTATCCTTCACAATGTATTTGTGAATTAGCATGAACAAAGTTTTGACTGAACAAGTATTGAACAGGAACAATAATATATCTGGACCAACTGGTAATGAAGGAGATCAGCCTTTCATACCCGACTTATACATGCAAGATGTACAGAGTACAATTCATAAGCATATCTGTCTGAAACCACTCTTAAAAGAGTTTAAGTAAAAAGAACTTGCCTGAACCGTTGATTACCGTAATGCAATATAATAAGCTTCTCCTGAAGACCTAATATTAATAATATAGATCTCCAATATTAGAATAATATCATCGCCATTATAAAATAACTTAAACACATAACACATAATCCTATCAGTCTATACAGCATATAATACCTATAATAGATCTTTCGGTTAATCATAACATATAGTTAAGTATTAGACATTAGGTTTAAGTCTTAATATTATTATTATACTTTGATATTCTTTTAATCACATCATAACTTGTACTTATAAGTTATTCATTTTTATATGTTATCCTAGTAAATTAGATAACATCTTAGTAAACCGAAATACCATTTCAGTAAGACGGATTTCATTTCAGTATCTTGAAATCACTATTTTTTTTCACGAAAAATACCAAATCAACTTATTATTTTTCTATCCTTTGGACAAACATATATACATGTATTTCATACATAAAAAATATTTTTCCGTAATTTTTCAATTTCTTTTACTATTTTTCAAAAATCATAATTAGTGTGTGACTTAAGAAAATTAGCTACCTCGTGCTTAACTCCAGAGATGTCCATCTTTTGACATAACCTTATATATGTTAACGTGAGGCTTCATTTTAAATTTCGTGGCAATCGGAGTTGTAGAACTCCTGTTATAGCGATTTCTGTCGGAAAATCACAAAAATTAGAATAGTCATAACTTGGCCATTTTAACTCGGAATTAGCTCATTTTTGGACACGTGCTACATAATACCACATGTTTTCATTTCCCAAAAGTCCGGAATTTTTCTCATTAAATAAATGTCCGAAACAGCCCCCGGAAATTTTTTGACAGTTTACTTTTGCACATTTGCAGTTTTGGAGTCCTTTACCAAAACTTAAATAGAATGAAATATATAACTCCGATTAATGATCCGTCAATTTTGTTGGATTTCTATCTTTCCGAACTACAGTTTTCATCTATCACAATCCATATTTGGACATGTTAAGCTCCCAGAAATTAGCCTGGAAGTGGCTGTTACAAACTGTTATTTTAACAGTTTATATTAGCTTTGTGTAGTTTGGGAGAAAACCCATAACTTGCTCATTTTTCAACCTAATTGAGTAATTCCAAAGGGATTTTACCCTTAACGCATATATCTAGCACCACAAATTGACCAAACTTGAAAATTCAAAGTAGAATGAGAGATAAGTTCATTTCCATATCATGCTTGGTTTCTCCAAAAATTTTATTTTCGTAGTTTTGATTATGCTTCTTCCGAACGTCATAACTACTTCATCCGGAGTCCGAATTAGTCCGTTCCGGAGTCTATGGAAAGATTAAACAGGTGTAATACAACATATCAAAAGTCCAGAATTTTTAGACCATCCAAACAAATCCGAAATTTTCTGTTTAGGGGCAGCAGTTACCAATTCATTTAAAAAAAACTGTTTTGGTTCTTCTTCTTTGTTCAAGCTCATCAACCTTAAAAATGGCAAGATCTAACCATAAAATATCATATATCATGTAGTCCTACCCTCATATGATTCAAAAAAATAAGTTCAACACTTGGTCAAAAACAACCATCACAAAACACATAAACTAACTAGAGTTTTGAGTTTAGGAAATTTTTATACCTTTAGTTCCATGGCATATCTTTTTCTTCCAACTATGTTATGGATCTTGGATGTATGAAGATCAAAATCTTTTCTTCTCCTTCTCCTCTTGGAGCTGCCGAATGGTAGCTCTTCTCACTCTCTCATAATTCCATTCCTCCCTTCTCTCTTTCACTCTCTCTCTTTCTCCCTCTTAGTCTTGGACAAGTTTGATAATTAAAGTGAGGCTTTTCTCACTTTTAATCTATATAAGTTATAATTCAAGGAATCTAGTAAATTCTAGATGATTGATAATTGAGCTATAAGTCACATGCTAGGTTATAATTATTTCCCCTTCAATAATTTGCTAGATTTTGCAAGATAACATAGGATTCTCTAGCAATAATTCACCAAAATGGGACAAAAAGGGTAAAATGGACATTTCCATATCAATAATTGATTTTTTTTTATTTAGCTTACCAAATGTCCAATATGTCCCTCCTTAATTGGGCTTAAATTTGGGCCACCATTTCCATCTTTTGGGCTATCAATAAATAATATATTGGACTTAAAAATTTAATTCTTTGGGCCATGTAAATTAACATAGTCCAACACTCTTAATTCTTATCCAACCCAAATCATTTAATTAGGGTTTTCATTTCCTCAATTATAACTTAAATCCTTACTAATGCACATTTATTTCCTTAACCCAATTAGACTTGCTAAAATTAGATTATAAAATTAATTAACTGAGATGTATAAAATAAATCTCTTAGAGTTAGTATATATCTAAATACTATTATTTCCCCCAACTCATAACTCTTAAGTTATTCAATCACTCATTCTTAATATATAATTAGGATTACATTAGTTTATTTTATTTGTTTATATAATAAATAAACAAACACATAATATTCATATTCATTACACACATAACTTTTAATCCCTTAGGGTTTTATACAAAACATTAGGATTTTTAATTTAACAATTAGGGTTATCCCTAATATATAATCAAAAATACTTAAGCCATTATATTTAGCCTTTGACTTCCCAAATTAGGGTTTCAAATATTGAATTAGGGTTTCGGATTCCCGGTACTGAAATTATAGTTTCCAGAACCGATTTCTAGGGTTTCTTATAAATCGTAAAAATTTTATAACTGAACATGGACGTTCTTAATATATACGATTAGGATTTTACACAGGTTTAATTTATCTGGTCAACCCTTGACCCTTAACCACATTCTGCACACATAATACCGTAATCACAGAACATATACTCTTATACCCTTAATCCTGAATAATTCACTAAAAGAAATTTTAAATCCTCAAAATTCCTTTCTGAAAGCATCAAACACATACACTTATTTTCTGTCTAGGTCTATTATTTGACCTTAAATCGATCATTTAAGATTTTAATAAATTTTCTAAATTCTCGGGTTGTCACAATCTCCTGACGTGGTCATTGCAATCAGCTTTGAGAGATAGCCAATAATGTCTTGTTCTGAGGATTTTCTTGACAAGGAGGGGGCCACTCATGTGTGGGCCACAGACTCCACCATGGATTTCATCCATAAGCCTTCGGGCTTGATCTTTGTCTATACATCTGAGGAGACCTAGTTCTGTCTCTCTTTTGTAGAGCGCATATCCTCTCAGGTAGAATTTCATAGCAATTCGATGGATCCGCCTTTTCTCAGTCAGGCTCGCCTCAACGGGTGTGGATCCATCTCGTTGGTATTCCTTGATATGTTGATACCAAGGATGCTGGATGGGAGGTAGATCATCCGATACTTCTCCAACGTAGTTCCTATAGGATGGGGCCTTGTGCACGGAAATTGTGACGTTTGGCAAATGTCCCTTGTCTAATATGCGAATCAAGGAGGCCAAAGTTGCTAACGCATTCGCAAAGTCATTCCTATTACGAGGAACATGTATAAAGGAGATTTTTTTGAACTCCAAAACCATCTGTAAAACTTGTCGATGGTAAGGCATCAAATGTAGTTCCTTGGTTTGATAGATTCCAGTGGATTGTCTGATTACCAACTCTGAATCTCCAAAGACAATTAATCACCTGATGCCCATTGAACGGGAAAGTTTTAGCCCCATGAGACAGCCTTCATACTAAGCTGTGTTGTTGGTGCTGACAAACTGCAATTTGACGGCGACGGGATACTGATCCCCCGTATTGGATACTAGAACTGCTCCAGCTCCAGAACCTTCCATATTAATAACCCCATCAAAATACATCTTCCATGATTGGCGCTTATCGTACTGATGGTGTTGCTGAACTGTCATTACTCCCTCATCGGGGAAGTACATTTCTAAGGGTTTGAAATCCCCTGAAGGTGCGGCGGCTAGTTGATCCGCAATTCCTTGACCTTTGATGGATTTTTGAGTCACATATACGATGTCAAATTGTTGTAGAATCAACTGCCATCTGGACAGCTGGCAATTTAACATGGGTTTATTGAACAAGTACTTGAGAGGATCCACGCGGGATTTGAGATGGGTTGTGTGACCATGGAGGTAATGTTTTAACCTCATGGAAGCCCATGCTAAAGCACAACACGTCTTTTCGATCAGAGTGTACTTGTGTTCACTGCTGCTGAATCTTTTGTTGAGGTAATAGATAGCTCTTTCTTGGCCTCTATTGTCTTTCTATCATAGCATACAGCACACGGCATTGTCATTTATGGACAGGTACATGAACAAAGGAACATCATCCCTGGGTGGTACCAAAACGGGAGTTTTGACTAGCTATTTCTTGATTGTAAGGAAGGTATTTTGGCACTCATCATTCCATTTCATAGAGGAGTTCTTCCTTAATAGCTTGAAGATTGGCTCACAGGTTGCCGTGAGTTAAGAGATAAACCTGCTAATGAAGTTGATTCTTCCCAAAAATCCCCGTATTTGATTTTCTGTCTGAGGAATGGGCATTTCCTTGATGGCCTGGATTTTGGCAGGATCAAGCTCAATCCCTTTGTGGCTGACTAGAAATCCTAGCAACTTGCCTGATTTAACGCCAAAGGCGCACTTGGCTGGATTTAACTTCAAGTTGTACTTACGCAACCTGTTGAAAAACTTTCTAAGATGGTCTAAATGGTCATCCTCCTTCCGGGATTTGACAATGATGTCATCCACGTAGATCTCAATCTCTTTGTGCATTAAGTCGTGGAAGAGAGCCATCATAGCTTGCTGATAGGTAGCTCCGGTATTGATGAGACCGAATGACAACCGTCTATAGTAAAAAGTTCCCCAAGGTGTGATGAAAACAGTTTTCTCACGATCTTCCTCAGCAACCATGATTTCATGGTACCCCGCAAAGCAATCAGCAAAGGAGTACATATGCAGTATTGCGCAGTATTGTCAATAAGAATGTGGATAAATGGCACAGGAAAGCTATCTTTTAAGCAAGCTTTGTTCAAGTCCTGGTAATCCACGCAAACTCGCACCTTCCCTCCCAGTTTAGGCACGGGAACAATGTTGGATATCCACTCCGGATATGTAGACACCATGATGATGCCAGCTTGAAATTGTTTCACAATTTCTTCTTTTACCTTTAAACTCCACTTAAGTTTCAATCGCCTAAGCTTTTGCCTGATTGGCTTAAATCCCTCTTTAATGGGAAGGACAATGTCAGTGGACAAACCCACCATGTCTTCATGAGACCATGCAAACACATCCTAGAATTGGGTTAATAAAGTAACCATGTCATTCCTTTGGTTTGGGGTAAGGTCTGAACCAATATGGATTAACTTAGGGCTTTCTAATGTTCCGAGATTGAAAGAATTGGTTTGGTCAAGGTTGGGTTTAGGTTTGTCATTGACCCATTCTTGAATTTCTGGAGGCACCTCAATGTCCTCATGTATATCCATCAAGGCTGAATTCATCTCTACATCAAAGGTACAATCCTTGTGGAGAAGAGGCACCGTATCAGCAAGTATAGGCACATCTAAATTCAGGGTCCTAAAACAAAATATGCTTTCACTTAGTATATATGAAACGTTTTGATCATACACAATGTTAGCATATACTGACAAAATAAACTACTAATAATGTACAGAAAAGTAAGCAGTTATTATCTACAGGGCAGAAAGAGTTCTGTCCATTTTATCTTTGTTGACCAATGCAAGGAGTAATGTTCCAATTGGCAAGGGCAAAGTCCAGGTGGACTGCAGTGATGGTGGGATTGTCATCATCCTCCCTGTCCCGAATGATAACCATTACGTATGGGCAATCATCGTCTGGGGTGTATCTATTTGTATGTTCATCATGAACAATGATGCATATGCCTGACATCATTCAGATGACGTCTTGCTTGATTCTTCGTTCCTCCTCTTCCATTGTGGGATCTGGAACAAATACTTCTTTCTCCTTCACCGGTACCGGCATGGGAAATAACATAGCCATGATACTGACTCGCACCTTTACAGGAGGTTATGCGGACTCAGAGTTTGAAGGCGAAGATAAACACCGCGCGTTTGAAGCTGAAGGAATCTGCTGATGCTTATGAGGATTCCTATGACTAGAACTGGTAGAATAGCCTAGTCCAGCTATTCCAGTTTGCTTGGTTAATTGAATTGGGTACTTGATACCCTGGAAATATGAGGTAGGAGACTAGCATGCTCCTGGCTGATTACTTGACGTATCATTTGATGCTGATAAGTCACCAATTCGGCTAATTGCTCAATTTGCTTGCCTAAAGCTTTCATCTTTCATTCCATTATGAACTGGAACTTGGCATAATCCCATTTGTTAACACCATCTTTGAGGGTCTGGAGGATTCACAGTTGAAATTGGAATTCTATCCGTTGCTCCAATTGATCATGTTGACCTCTTCTTCTTTGTGTTGAGGAAGAGGGTTGTCTTGAACGTGAGGCTGATCTGGTTTGGTGACCATGATCTCACCGTTGTCTATCAGGTCTTGGATCTTTTGTTTCAAGGCTCAACAATCCTGAGTATCATGTCTATGTGCCCTGGCATAATAAGCACATTTCCGAGCAGCATTGAAACCTCATCCATTAGGGTTGGCTGGTGGAAGAAGATGCGTAATTTTCTTCTGTGTTGTCAGAAGATTGAGAATTTTCTCGAGGGTGTCCCCTAAGGGTGTGAACACTCGAGGGCGTTTGACTTCTACACCTTTTGGTATTGGAGGGTTCGCAGACTGTGCTTGAAAGGGAGTGTAGTTTCTCCTTTGAATAGGCATGTTTTGATTGCCTTTTTGACCCTGCAGTATCAGGGAAACATCTTCCTCTTTCTTTTTATGGACCCTTTGGGGGTTATTTCTATAATTTCCATATTGGATGTGATCAGCAACAGCTTTGAGGGCAGCTAGGTCTTGAATTTTTTCGAACTTCAATCACATCTCAGCCATCTCCCCATGTTTGACCATTTCAGAAAATGGTTTGCCGATGTCGGCTAAAACTCTTTCACAAAAAGGAGCTTCTTGTATGTCTATGAAAGTCATGGCCATCTTTGATTATGTCATGGAAGGAATAACTTGGGCAGCCAGGCGTCTCCACCTTTGCACATACTCTATAAAAGACTCGTTAGACTATTTCTTGATCTTGGTAATTTGATACTAATCAGGAGGCATCTGAGACTGAAAGCTGTATTGAGTGAGGAAAGCGTGTGCTACCTCTTCCCAGCTATGGATCTTTGAGTTGTCTAATCTTGTGTACCATGAATGGGCTTCTCCAGTTAGACTCTTTTGGATAAATTGCATTCTAAGCTTTTCGTCCTCTGCATAAGATCCAAGTTCTCCAATAAACACCTTCAAATGTGTATAAGGATCTCCTAACCCATCATATTTTTCAAAGTAAGGAGTTTTAAACTTTTCTGTATAATGAACACCGGGGAAAATGCAAAGGTCGGCATATGAAACACTCCCGTGTGTTCCAATTCCTTTGATAGCACGAAGGGTCTCTTCCTTTTAGAGGAATTTCTTTTTGATATCACCGGTGTCTGGATCTCCAGTGGGATGGGAAGCATCATGAGTTTTGTTGGTTATATCCAACTGCAGTTCAGGTATTGTAATGACCTGGGTTCCCCCCTATATGGAGGATTCAGTATGTACGGGTATTTTTGGACCCTGAGTAGACAGGTGTAGTTTTTTGAGTAGAACAAGCCAAATCTATAATTTGTTTGCTTAATCCGTCAAATTATTTACGAGAAACTGGATTAAGATCAGTCTGGACAGACGACGACATGATTGACTGTAGGCCTGTAGCCTTTTTGGATTTTGACCGGGTAGTAGGTCTGATTGGCTCCCTGCGAAAGACTTGCATAGTTTAGTCTCTAGGGAATGTAAATTAACATGTTATATGATGCGTTTGTTTTAGGAATTTTATCCTGCAAAACGGATGTCAGCTGTTTGTAGCATGTTAATTTAAATATGTATGTGTACACATTTCTTCATATTTCTCATTACATGGAGATGAATATGGCATGAATATTATAAGTATTGCAAAAGCATGAAGAGACTTTCCTCCGTTTTGGGTTTATCAGAGGCTGGCCTATCTTAGGTTACTCTCGTAACTTTTTGGCATGATGGTTCCCAAATCATCGCAATTTACTCAACGGGAAGTTAATCCGATCTTTCAACTAGACCGAATTTGGGTGGTGCCTTTCCTAAGCCGCGGGGAATTAGTCTTCCCACGAGTCCAGTAATCAAACACCAACGGGATAGCCTACTGGTGGAGGGACCACACAACATACATTCACATACATCGCGTCTCACCGTATGAAAATGATGACATGTGCGAAGCACTAATATCACAAGCAATTATGGTGCGAGGCACTAAGTGCAATAAGTAAATGCATTCGTACACATTCATCACAAATGTAAATGCAACATCCGCACACAAACAGATAACAGTTTTGAAAAGATTGTAATAGCGGCTTAAGTCCTCTTACTGGAGTCCCCAGCAGAGTCGCCACTTGTCGACGTCGGGATTTTTAATTGTCCATTTCCGTTACTTGTTCTTTGGTGTTCTCATTTTAGGTGAGATTTATTTGAAAAAAACATGTAAAAAAGCTTCCGACATGTATAATGTCGACGATGGACTGTTAAGAGTCACCAGTTGGGTTTTTAAATGGTTGTACCAACACAACCGAGAAAAGGTTTGCACATTGACCCAGTGATGTGACACTGTTAAACGGGTCGATGAAACCGAGATTCATTAGGGTCCGGAGACTTGATTATGCGGAGGGAAGGTGTTAGGCAACCCCCGACATCCGTGTTACAACGGTGACCACCTCTTTTCAAGAAACTATTATCTGAATGTGTGTGTGTGTGGGTCAATGTGCTGTTATTTGGAAGTAGTGCGACGCCTCGTTCGCACCTATATACACAGGGATTGACTTTATGTAAAAATTCAGTTTTTAGCAAGATATGGCAGTAATGTTTTATAAAAGAGGTTTTTCAAACCCTGATGCTCAATAGTAATTGAGACCTTTTGATACTTCCATTTTATTAAGTATCCGGCTTGATTGATTTTATTTTCGAGATGCGAAGCATCTGTAAGAAAATAATGTACAAAATAATGCCGACTTCCTCATGGGTATGAAAACCATCTGAGGAAATTTAGACACCGCAGAATAATTTACAAGCTGCTTACAGCTAAAAATGTCCATCACGGGAACCGAATCTAGATCAACTAGGTTGAATCTGTGATCACATGATTCCTAGGCGCACATGATACCACAATTTGTATGAAAGCAGTAAGCAGGTTTATATATGAAAGCTGTGAGTATATATATATATATATATATATATATATATATATATATATATATATATATACAGACATGATCACCAACCATGAAGCACCTCCATGGGGGATCAAAAATGTAAATAAAGCTGTAAAATCTATCAACCGCCACGGAGGAAACTCCAGGCGAGATGAAACGTAAATAAATTTGTAAATACGGTCAACCGCCACGGAGGAAACTCCATGCGGGACAAAAAATATAAATAAAGCTGTAAAGACGATCAACCACCACGAAGTAAACTCCAGGTGTGACGAAATGTAAAGAAAGCTGTAAAAGCGATCAACCACCACGAAGTAAACTCCACGTGGGACGAAATATATATATATATATATATATATATAATAATAATAATAATAAATGCACCGGATGTAAAATTCAGGCTCATCAAACAGAGTTCGACAACAATTCATATATATAAGTGTGTGTGTATATATATATATATAAGCGAATAAACGCACCGGATGTAAAATCTAGGCTCATCGAACAGAATTCGACGCACAGATAATATATATATATATATATATATATATATATATATATATATATATATATATATATATATATATATATATTAAAGCAGTAAACGCTCCAGACCGAAGTTTAGGCTCATTGAACAAAGTTCGACACACAGTTCATATATATAAATATATATATATATATATATATATATATATAAGCCAATAAATACTCGAGACCGAAGTCTAGGCTCATTCGAGGCATAACTCGATAATGTTAGTCCATATATATAAATATATATATATATATATATATATATAAGATATATGTATATACAACCTGAAATAAAACCACGGACTGAAGTCCGGGCAAACGCACGCAACACGACTCTCAATGTGAAGAAGGGTGTGTGCAAAGATGAAGAGAAAGGCTTTAAAGTGTGTGAGAAAGCTTACAGTGGACTGCCAAAGAAGACTTCTATATCTTTAAAATGGATAAACAGTGGCTTTTGTAGGTACAAAAGTAATATATATGAGCTCATAGGTATTTAAAATGAGAAAGCAGTCAGTATAAGGTGAGTACAGAGAAAATTGGACAGGGCTTCCTCGCCGTTTTCTCTTCCAAAATGGCCACCCTAAGCCCTCTATTTATAGAGGGTGGAGCCACATGCGGCTGGGTCGCAGGTGTACCAGAGGCTACCCGGGTTGCCCCGAGTTTCTCGGGTCGAGTCATCTCGTAGTACGTGCACTCGGGCACTATAATGTTCGCTCGAACTTTTAGAATTGCAATCTGGGCATCCGATTGGGGTATACAAGGCCTATTTCGGACTGCCGTTGTCGAGAGTTGTACAATGGGATGGGATTAGAGTTTGTACGAAGTCATTGAAGATGGGACGATGCCCTCCGGTCTTTAAGCTTCAAATTCTATTTGTTACCCCGCACAATAGTCACTCGGGATTGGTTCTCCTTGACTCTTGTGGGACATCGTTGTGTGGAGAGGTGTGTATGAAATGATGAGAAGACGTGATGTGGCCTTGCGTTGGCGAGATGACGATATTACCTCTCACCGGTGTTATTGTCGATTTGGGCTAATAAAGCAGACGTTGCTCAGGGCTTCGCTGAGATTGGACTGCTATAAATGTTGAAGGTCCTCAGTGTTATCTTTGAGGTGCATGTCCTCTCGGTGTTATCTCCGGGTTGGTACTGAGTATCTCGTCGTGAACGTCGAGATTGAAGCTGGTTGTGACAACCCCAAAAGAGGTCCGATCCACCCAACCTATTCTGAGTCACCAAATACATGGTACAAAAAACAACTATAACTTTATTATAACAACTGTCGTGCAAAATACAACAACACATATGCTGTGAGTTTTGATACAAATATATACCAACTTTGACTCACATCCCAACCTTGGATAGCACGTCACAATGGCACCTTACATAAAGGAATAGTCAAAAACTGTTTTAGAAATTATAATCTTTGGGAAATGCTCAAGGAAACCTTCGTACATAAGAGGCCATGCTTCTAGGTTATGATAGATATCATATGTCCACAGAATTATCCTTGGTTGACCCAATAGACCCCAAAGAAAAATGAGAAGATTACTATCATATTCTTTTCAATGGTGAGTCTTCTCTTGACATATCATTATCTCCACTGTCTCTAATTGCAAGTTATACTTCAACCAAACACCAAGATTATATAGGTAGTGCTCATAGATATACTCAGCAAGTGGATGAGCACAACCCTGTCTTATGATGACACAAGGTTGTATGTCATTAGACATCTTGTATGATAGTGGAAAAACACCATTCCAACGTTGGGTTCGCCTCACCATATTTGATTCACCAAATATAACTACTAAATGATGACCACCGTTCTATTCCCCTGTTACCCCAGCTCGACCCAGCTACACTCTTATTACCTGAAAGGAATTGTGAAGCAAAAGGGTGAGCACAACTAGCCCAGTAAATAATATCATGACTAAAGATAATTAAATTATCAATAGCCTTCATCAATAATAAATCAGAGATTTAGAACATATGGTAGATGATAAAAATTTCAACCATAGTTGCAGCGGAATGAGTAATCCATTAGAAGAGTCAAATAGACTATAAAGTCTATTATCTTCTCCACGTTAAAAGTCTACCAACAATGTTTTATCCCTGTAACATCAATCAACAGTTCATTTCCATAATTATATGAATAACTCATAATCATAATTGTGATTCTAAATTCCTCTTCGCACCCAGGACAAAGATAATTTTCATCACCTGTCTTTACCTGAAACATCAAAGATCATGGTTATACCAATTCACAGTTCATGTTCATAATCATACTAATAAGTTCATTTTTGCACTACGGGCCAAAGATATTCATTATCATTTCATCTTTGCACTACAGGCCAAAGATATTCAACAACATGTCATCTTTGCACTACGGGCCAAAGATATTCATCAACAATTCATCTTTATCTTTGCACTATAGGCCAAAGATATTCATCAACATTTCATATTTGCACTACAGGCCAAATATATTAATATCTCAAAGAAATATATAATCAATTCAAAATTTATATAAACAATAATTATAACCATGTTGATCAATTCTACCTTTACACTTAAGCTAAAGATATTCAGTTATAAATTCAATGGTCATGATTATACCAGTCAACAATTCAACTTTGCACTACTGGCCAAAGAGAACCCATAGTCATGATCATACCAATAATCTACCCATCTTTATACTCAAGTGAAAGAGAATTTCAACATCAGGGTTATAAAAATATTATATATGATAATAAAAATAATATGATCAAAATATGGATTTAATTTCAAAAGTAATATTCATAAATCAACTATAATTTGGTCAGAAAAAGAAACCAATTTTGTCGTGAATAGTAACTTGTGAATAGTAACTCATGAATAGTAATTCCGACACAAAAAGCTAGAAATTCAACAATAAAATCCATACCAATATTTTAGTATAATGATATTGAAAGAATAACATTTCTTAAATTTATAAACAAATTATTTTAATTGTTTACACTTTACTAAATAATGCATTTAATCATTCTAAAATGCCAAACTCATAAGATTTCATCATCAATAACCAAAACCCTCATCAAGAATCTGCATATACCTCATATAGGATTCTCAAGCCATAAAATCCTATTTTTCAATTTTCTTACTTCACATAACATATTTAATTCATTTATTCATAACTAGTCCATTTTCATTAAAAATACCAAATCAGTTCCAAAAATATTTCTTTTCTGGAATTTAGCAGAATATAGTCTCATATTGAACATATAATTTTATCAGAATTTTTAAAATTCATTTACTATTTTTCATATGGCCAAAATCGCCGAATATTTAGACATTTATCATAAATTATACTTTTATCTAAAAATTCCAAAATTCATAGAGTACACTGATGTTTTATAGATGTACTCCCAATAAAAATTTCATCAATTTTGGAGTTAACCACAAGGAGTTATAAGTAGTTACTTTTAAAATAGTCTTTTCTAATAAAATTCATAACTCTTAATCTATACATTCAAAAATCGCCATTTTTGGACACAATCTAGAAAACTCATCAAATTATCATTTCAAATTTTTCCAGAATTTTTGAAGGTCAGAAAAATTACGAAACTGAAAAACATAACAACCCTTAAAATCCCTTATCATTCCTTATTATCCGTTACAATCCCTTACCTCAAAATAGCAGCACTTCTGACTGGATATCGAATATGACGCTGAAGGAAACTTGCACTGATGAATAGTAACTCACCAAGTATCTAAATACTCACAAAATACACTCGATAATCTAGAGAGAAAAAGAGAGAAAACTTATGAATTCTGGTGTGATTTTCAATTCTAACTTAGCCCTCTATTTATAGGAAAATATTAGCACGCCAAAACAGACTTGACCTGCTACCTGATGGCTTTACCTGCTACTATTTCACCCACCAAAAATCAGCCATCTCCCCCAACAACCAAAAGTGGGGCCCACCCATTTCTAGAATTTTCCACCAAAATTATTTATAAACCTAATATCTGAATCAGTCACATCTTAAAATTCATAACAAATCATTCGTTCATTTTTAACGGTTCAAAATTTGTGAACATATACTCAACTTATATATGTATAACATATCCAAAAATCAAAACGATCCAACGGTCGGATTAAAAATTATAACTCACACAATAGAGCTGTAAGAACACCGACTTGATCTTTTAATACCTCTAATCTGACAAAATACTGATAAAATGCCTCAACATTAATTCCTTTATTTATAACCACATAAATAAATCCATCATTTATATCCACATCAAATAAATATTTTTTTTATCATATAAATCAATAATTAATTATTCACAAATAATATTATAGAATCACAATAATGACAACCAGACAGTTCCCAGGAAAAGGGGGGCTTTCCAATAAGAATTTCTCCTTACTGGCGCGCAATTAGGTGACCAAACCTCTCCTTGACAGAACTTTCTAGACATTGCCAATAATGTTATCAAATAATATGAATTATTGATCTGATAATGGAGATACTGTGCAGTGATAATTATTGAGCAACAATAATATAAAATATCAACGTAGCAATTATTGAATCAATAAAATATTGAACAGTAATTACTGTAACTATTATTGAGTAGTGCCTTCTTACGTAAGAATCAATAATTCAAAAATACTATACAATACCGTGTGCTACTGTGCAATAACGCGTATTACTTTACTTTACCCACCGGGTATTCAAACAATGTTAACGATAACAATTACGCCGTTATTTATAAAAACTCAAACTTGTCGTTTTCTTCATCTGACAGTTATTCTGTTATGGGGCCCATAAATGGTTGCGTCGTCGTACGAATATTCTCCGACAGCAAGAATATTCACGATCAAACGAATATTCCCCGACAACAATAAGTATTTTATAGCCACTTGCTTATTTTGAAAAAATTCATATATCACCCTTAACTTTAACCTTTTATCAATTTAACTATTTATTAAATAGAAAAATTGAATACTTTTATTTCATAAAATTCGGGGTCTTCCACTGGTTGCATTTGAAACAAGCATTTCCGGGGTTACCGCCGAAACTGCATTCCTTGGGGTTATCACCAAGGTTGGGGCTATTCCCATGATTGGGACTGAGACTGGATGTAAAGTCCCCGAACCCGGATACTTGAAACTCAAACTCGGTACTTCACGAGATCATTTCTATGAGCGGAATTCTACTAATAATAATAACAATAATATATAAATAATCATTTTACAATACTTATTCATCAGAGTTCATCTCCCAAGTACGTAACCTTTAAACATACATTACCAGTCATATTAATAATAAAACATTTTTCATAGACTTCATAATCTTAACTATTACAAGTAATAATAATTGCAGTCAACCATCTATCTTCCCTTTCCCCTTGTTTTTGGCAGAAGCTTCAGGTTGTTCGCTCTTAACTGAAAACATTTAAATTAAGTAAGGATGAGCATTTGAGTGCCCAGCAAGTATTAACAATATATATATATAAACTGAAAGCATTTAAATGTTTTCTATATACTATTCTTCTACAACAAGGCAAAAGTTGTGAAGCAATCTATACTAATAATAACTACATAACTATTTCAAATTTTTGAAACTACGTACAGACTATATAAAGGTTTTATATGACATAGTATGAACATTATTTTCATTTTTGAAAAGGTTAAACAGAAAATTCATCTGTAAACAGTCATAACTTACGAACACGGGGGTGATCAGCCCGTTGTGTCCTGCATTGATCAATACTACATTACAAAAATGGTGTTACCATTTACTTGATCCGCCTTAGGCGCATAAAAGTTTTCCCTGGTAAGGGATGTTCATATTTGTCAGGGTTCCAAGCCAAAGGTTTTATCTTATCCAACAATAGTCTATAATTCAACATATATGTATATCAAAGGGGTATCAACATGCGATTAAATACTATGATTATCCAAGTGGGGACAGTTGTATAATCATTTATAGAAATTAACGAACAGAATATATATCTGAATTATCATATACTAACATGTTGATAATCAATGGGCGTATATAATATAGGCTTTACAATCTGTACAGTAATAATATAACTTTGAAACATTCTTACATTTGTCCAATGCATAAAGAAAATGCAAAGGTATGATACTTGCCTAATGCGCTGCTTTCAAATTCTTAACTTAATTCTACCCTTTTTATCACAACCTATCATTAAGCAAATCAATCATTCGATTAGAACATTATATCATAACACATAATACTGCATATAGCAGTCAGCACATTCCTAATCACGTTGTCACATAACTTAACGACCATTATATCACAATTAAAGAATTTACAAGTCAATCCTATCTAAGTTCAGATCAATTTCTGAAACATGTCGACGTACTGACAGCCTTATCAGGTAATAATCGAGTCTAAGACTCTATTCTGTATCGGAATATCTAAATAAATAACTTAAATAACAGTCGCACTATTTTTCATGACCTTATAATAATTTTAAAACAATTATTACCATTTATCATAATTTTTGAAATATCAGAATCATTATTAAATGTTTTAAATATCAAACAATTTTATTATCATTAATATTCAATTAATATTAAGCTATTAATGAAACCATTGCCAAAATATTAAAGTTATTTATAATAACTCAAAATATTTTTAAAACATTTATATTACCCTTAAATGATTTTTAAAACATTTAAAATCATTCTTAAATAATTACCATTAATTTTAAAATATTAATTTATCATTATCCAAATATTAAAAGTTATGAATTACAACTTAAAATATTTTTAATTCACGTATATCCTTTTTAAATGATTTTTAAATAAATAAAACCATTTTTAAAATATTTATTTAATATAATTATTAAATAAATTAATATCATTATTATTAAATTATTAATGAAATTATCCTTTAAATATTAAAAGTTATAGTTTATAACTTAAAATATCTTTAAACACTTTATTTTCATTTAAAATGATTTTTATAATAATAAAATCATTTTTAAACTAATTTATTTAATATAAATATTAAATAACTTTAATATCATTAATAATCATTAATTAATGAATTTAACCTTTAAATATTAAAAGTTATATTTTATAACTTAAAATATTTTTAAATACCTTATTATTATTTAAAATGATTTTTAAAATAATAAAATCATTTTTAATTTAATTATTTAATTCATTTAGTAAATAACTTAATTATCATTAATATTAATTTATTAATGAAAATTATCAAATAATATTAAAAGTTATTAAAAATAACTTAAAATATTTTCTTATATCATAATAAAATTTTAAATGATTTTTCAAATATTAAAATCATTTTTAAATAATTTATTTAATATTATAATTAAATAAATTAAATACTTTTAATATTCCAAAAATATTAAATATTTATGAAATATATTTAAAATAATTAAAAACTAATTTTCGGAATTTAAAATAATTTTTAATAATTTATTTTGTATTTTTAATAATTAAAAACTATTTTTTTTCTATTTATTAATTTATTTTCGAAAAATAATTTATTTTCTGTCGCTAAAGACCACCTATAGCAACAAAACCGTCGCTATAGGTGTTCTTCATGTTCTTCAAACAAGCCCAGAATTTTAATGTCAGAACCGAGTGACTAGGTTTGACCGTGAATAACTCAATGTGTATCGTGATTCTGGACTCGATTTTGGTCAGATCATGTAATACAAATACAAGACTATAAGATACAACAACCAACATGGACAAATCACATAACACCAAACAAATATAATCGCCTAAACTTACTGTCAGAGGCTGTTCTTCATTTCTGGGTTTCTCAGAATTGAAGAACAGACCGACTGACCACCTTTGATCGCCAGTAACTTGCAACATATTAACTGTTTTTGAGACCTAAGAGTTTTAATGTGTAGACAACCTGTAGGACTATATATTCATTACATAAAATAAACAAAACATCAACAAATCAATCAGTTACAAGTCGGTCAACCACTGCCAGAATCCGTGTTCATGGGTTTTCTGGGTTTTCCAAGAAAATCGAGAACATGCGCTTCCCTACTACTTTAACCAGTCACCAATTCCAGTATATGAAATGTTTTAACGATATAAAAGCATGATTCTATAGTTAATATACTAGACTACAATCTAGCTTCAACAAGCCAAACAAAACAACAACTACCAGCAAGATCCGAAGCCACAAATTTATTGTCAGACGCTGAAAACCATTTCTGGGTTACCCAGATCTCAGCCGGTCAAGCTCGGTCAACGTACTTTGACCTTAAATAACTTTTGATTTGTATCAGATAAGACTTTGCTTCTATTTGCAGATTAAAGACAACATTGATTGATGGCTACTAGTAACAACTTAAAATCAACACAAAACCTCAAGAGCAAGAATCTGTGGTCACTGACATTCATTGTCAGACCACAGAACCAAGCTTTTCCCAGATTTTGTAGATCTTCAATTCTGAGCTTCTAGATGTTATGGATCTAACATCTAACAACCCAGATAATCACTAGATATTAAAACCAACATAATATAACACTTAAACACAAATCCAACAACAAATTATGGACAGATTTTCAAGCTTGAGTTTTATACCTTTCTTGGTTTGATCTTGATTTTAAGCTACTGATTTGATATGGGATTTCGTGGGGCTGAATTTTGAGACTAATCTAACACTGATTTTCGTTGGTTTTAGAGAGAGAATGGCTAGGTGGAGTGTTGGTGAACAAAGTAGCAAAATGAGCACTTTTCTCTTTCTTTAATCTTATATACAAGAGCTATGGAATGATTTACTAATTTAGATGGCTGCCACTTGTTGAATTCAATCTTCAAAATATCAAGAGTTGGTGACCAACTCAAATTATAGCAAGATTCACACTCAACCTACTAGCACATGTGAAAAAGGGCATTAAAGTCATTTTATTAGTAATTTTAATGGAATAAAAAAATAATTTTGACAAAGTATTAGGGTTTAATAACACTAGTATATTTAACCTTGCTAATTTTAGCAATTAGGGTTTATCAATTCAATAACTAGGATTTCTAAAAACACAATTAGGGTTTTCTAATAATTAGAAAATACAATTATAATTGAGGTCTCCAATTTAATACACCTTAAAGTAACACATAAATTTATATCATATAATACAGATATATAACAGTATTAAATCTTATACAGTGAAACTAGGGTTTTCGAATACTATAACACAATTGATCAATTATTATCAGCTCTCGTACATGCAGTTCATATTATAACACTTAAAATATTAAAATATCATAATATTATTATTATTCTTTATCCCAAAACCAGGAATAGGGTTGGTAAAAATATTATTAGGGTTTGGTCGTAATATAATAAAATTGTTCCACACATTAACATTGCACACATAATCATACATATCTATAATACTAACAAATAATAATATAATAATATTATTCTCATTCCCTGATCAAAACCCAAAATTAGGGTTTGGATTCTATATCTGATTTACCTTACATAAATTACATAATTAACTTAATAATCTGAACAAAATTCACATAATAACATAATAATTATTATAATTATTCTAAAAATCATTTCATATATTATTTACATAATATATAATTATATATTCATTTTCATTGAAAAATAGTTAATAAAAACATTCCCAATAAGGAATATAATTGATAATAATCAATGATTCTAAAATAAAATTATCTGTGATAATTCATGTAATAAATATATTTAACTTATCACACAATTAAACATATATATATTACCTTGACACATATCGTACCCATAAAAAAATTTATATGCAAAATTTATGATTTATTTATATAGAAATATCGGGTTGTCACATTCACCCTCCCTTATAAAGATTCCGTCCCCGGAATCACCGCTTTAAAATCTACACATACCGGGCACATAAGATACACAATCATCGTAAGTAGATCTTGATCTTTTCTGATCGAACTGATCTTTCTGATTAAACGGAGATTTGATTTTTTAAAATAACCCAATTTCCTCTTTCAAACTTTATTTATGAAATATTTACTATATATATATATATATATATATATATATATATATATATATATATATATATATATATATATATAAATCATATATATAAGAATATATAATTGATTAGAATAATACCAGGAATTGCATTGCTAGCTGCTATCGTGTCCTGAACCGTCATGTTGAAGACCCTTGATGTTGACTTTGTTGGCTTGCTGGATGTTGTTGGTCCTGTGATTGCTAACGTTCCACTACCCCTGCCAGTATACACACTACCTGTTTCTTCCCTCTTCTTCGGACATTCCTTCACCTTGTGTTCCATTGAACCACAAACAAAACAGCCACTATATTTTCTAGGATTTGGGCAGTTGGGAGAGATGTGGCCCTTCTGCCCGCATTTGAAACACACAGGTTTCCCCTTCAAACATACACCTGAATGGTTCTTCCCACAAGTTTTGCATTGAACTGCCTGCTTTTTCACACCCTCTTGCTTCACCTGTACGTTTTCAAAATAGTTCACTTTTCTCTTTTCGTTTCCTCCCTTACTTCCACTATTAATTTTTCCCTTCTCAGCTGCCTCAACCTTACCTTTGTTCTTCCTCTCCTTGTTATAGAGGCTCATGACCTCACTCCCTTCCTCCGCAATTATCGCCTTTTCCATAAGTGCTGCAAATGTTGGAATCTGCAACACTGCCACCTTGTTATAGAGCCAGAGTTTTAATCCTAACTTGAACCTTCTCGCCTTCCTAGCCTCCGTATCAACTTGACGCGGAGCAAATCTAGCTAACTCATTAAATTTAGCGGCGTAATCCGCAACTGACATATCTCCTTGTTTCAACTCTAAAAATTTTACCTCCATCCTAGCCTTCATACTAGCAGAAAAGTAATTCTCGAAAAATAAAGTCTTAAACCTTTGCCAAGCCACTACACCCTCTCCGCTCTCGCCTGATTCACTTCCCACCTGAAATTCGCCTCACCCTTCATCATATAGGTGGCAAAAGTCGTCTTCTGCCCCTCATCTACTCTAGCTATCACAAACGCCTTCTCAATTTCTTTAATCCAGGTTTGAGCTTCTACAGGATCAGTTGTACCTTTAAATTTCGGTGGTCCTACAGCTTTAAAATATTTGAAATTTGCTAAATGTTTACCCGACTGATTCCCTGCTGCTGGTATTCCTTGTTGTATGGTCTGAGCTATCATATTCGTAAAATGCTATATCGGGTCTACTGGTTGCTGTCCTTCAACGTTGTTGACAGATCCTTCTGCCCTTTGGTTTCGAGTTTGTCGTCTTGGCGGCATTTTCTGGTTAAGTAAAAACCATAAATTAACTTACATTCTAAACCTTATCATACGAGTTTATACTTTTTAAACATAATTCAAACTTAGATTCATATTACTTTAATAGATAATTTACATAGCATAACATAACTGCTTAAAACATCATTCATCCCTTGGTGATTACAGGAGTCGGTATTTACAACCTTACTAACACAAAAGTTTTAGAATATTACATCACACAGACATATTAAGCACACATATTATACTAAACACGCCTACACAACAGAACCTATACTACCTAGTTAATAAGCCCTTTTTCTTGGACAATTCTTTGCCTGATGATCTTTCTTTCCACAAACAAAGCATGCTCCCCGTTCATAATCAGGACAATACAGAGTGGTATGCCCTTCATAACCGCAAAGATAACATATCCTTTTCCATTTCTTCTTCCCAGGTTTTCCTAAATCATGGTCTTCTACCTTCCTTTTTCCCTTATCTCTCGGAGCTGCACACGAAGTGTTGCTTGAGGCTCCCATCTGATTAATTTTGAGTTTAAGCTTATCCTGTTCTTCCATTGTTTCTATTAACACATGACGTAACTAACTATTAAGCAGCTTCTCTATTTCCCACAACTTTTCCAGAGAAGAAATCTGGTTCCTCAAATTCTGTACTTCCATTGATGCTTATCCGGCTTCAATTTTGGGATCTGAATCACTATCTGTCAGCTCCACCATTTCCGGATCTGGTGCTACATTTTCCACGATAACCACCTCATCCGAGTTGGTTTCATTGCGAGCTTCTATTTCAGCTATTGGCTGCGATATTAGCTCTTGTTTTGGGTTTGATCCTTCTTCATGTTATAGGCATACAACAGACCTTTTTCTCCAGACATCTACACACATAAATTATCCTGATTAGTATCTACATGCAACAAGTAATAGTTTTATTTATGTTATCTTTTATTTCGTTTAACGATGGATTTAGTCAATTCATTTCTTTATAAACTCTATATGAGCCACTTATATATCCATATACCACGGTTTAATAAAGACCGACTAAACATCTTACATACTCCTATAAACGCTTAGGACATAAACTGCCCACCACCAACTATCCTTTAATAGACAAAAGTGAGGATTCACGACCACATACCCTTCTACTAAACTATCCCATGCATTCAACAAGGCATAAGGATTTACAACAACTAAACAGTCCCTAATAGAAACACAAAAGGGGGACTATATCTAACATGAGTACAAATCAACGCTTGCTCTCACTACTGGAGGACAGCTCCATCCATTCCGCGTCAAACTTCCTAAAGGCATTGTCTAAAAATTGCTCCAAGGTATATATTTTTGCATCTTTCGCCTCCATCTCAACTTTCATCTGTCCTAACTGTAGCTCTTTCGGCTTCAACCTTCTTCGTAACTCAGCTATCTCTGCCTGTGCTTAATAAGCGACGTCCCTATATTGTTGCTCAAAAATCTGGAGGGTCTGGTTCTTTGCCTCCACCTGCTCAGCCCTGTTCTCTAGCTCAACATTTCTAGCCAACAAATCCCCTATCATTGCAAGCTCCATGGACTCCCTACCAGAGTCCCTTGACTCTTGGTTCACCGAGTAACTATTTGAACCCTCGTCAGCCATCCTACGATCACAATAAATAAT
This sequence comes from Panax japonicus, assembly GCA_020205505.1. NCBI lineage: Eukaryota > Viridiplantae > Streptophyta > Magnoliopsida > Apiales > Araliaceae > Panax > Panax japonicus. The sequence continues at coordinate 65,128,324 of CM035091.1, forward strand.
CAACAACATCATTAGTACCACAATAAAATATATTCATTGATAAAATGAAAAGATATTTTATTCAGTACGATAATACTTGTTGGATCTCATTAAACCCTCCCGTAACTAACACATTCTATAAAAGTTTTCTACTAAGGTTATAATCCTAGGCTTCGCATTCCTAATGTTTATAACCTACAGCTCTGATACCATCCTGTAAAGTCCCCGAACCCAGATACTTGAAACCCGAACTCGGTACTTCACGATATCATTTCTATGAGCGGAATTCTACTAATAATAATAACAATAATATATAAACAATCATTTTACAATACTTATTCATCAGAGTTCATCTCCCAAGTACGTAACCTTTAAACATACATTATCAGTCATATTAATAATAAAACATTTTTCATAGACTTCATAATCTTAACTATTACAAGTAATAATAATTGCAGTCAACCATCTATCTTCCCTTTCCCGTTGTTTTTGGCAGAAGCTTCAGGTTGTTCGCTCTTAACTGAAAACATTTAAATTAAGCAAGGTTGAGCATTTGAGTGCCCAGCAAGTATTAACAATATATATATATAAACTGAAAGCATTTAAATGTTTTCTATATACTATTCTTCTACAACAAGGCAAAAGTTGTGAAGCAATCTATACCAATAATAACTACATAACTATTTCAAATTTTTGAAACTACGTACAGACTATATAAAGGTTTTATATGACATAGTATGAACATTATTTTCATTTTTGAAAAGGTTAAACAGAAAATTCATCTGTAAACCGTCATAACTTACGAACACGGGGGTGATCAGCCCGTTGTGTCCTGCATTGATCAATACTACATTACAAAAATGGTGTTACCATTTACTTGATCCGCCTTAGGCGCATAAAAGTTTTTCCTGGTAAGGGATGTTCATATTTGTCAGGGTTCCAAGCCAAAGGTTTTATCTTATCCAACAATAGTCTATAATTCAACATATATGTATATCAAAGGGGTATCAACATGCGATTAAATACTATGATTATCCAAGTGGGGACACTTGTATAATCATTTATAGAAATTAACTAACAGAATATATATCTGAATTATCATATACTAATATGTTGTTAATCAATGGGCGTATATAATATAGGCTTTACAATCTGTACAGTAATAATATAACTTTGAAACATTCTTACATTTGTCCAATGCATAAAGAAAATGCAAAGGTAGGATACTTTCCTGATGCGCTGCTTACAAATTCTTAACTTAATTCTACCCTTTTTATCACAACCTATCATTAAGCAAATCAATCATTCGATTAGAACATTATATCATAACACATAATACTGCATATAGCAGTTAGCACATTCCTAATCACGTTGTCACATAACTTAACGACCATTATATCACAATTAAACAATTTACAAGTCAATCCTATATAAATTCAGATCAATTTCTGAAACATGTCGACGTACCGACAGCCTTATCAGGTAATAATCGAGTCTAAGACTCTATTCTGTATCGGAATATCTAAATAGATAACTTAAACAACAGTCGCACTATTTTTCATAACCTTATAATAATTTTAAAACAATTATTACCATTTATCATAATTTTGAAATATCAGAATCATTATTAAATGATTTAAATATCAAACAATTCTATTACCATTAATATTCAATTAATATTATGTTATTAATGAAACCATTGTCAAAATATTAAAGTTATTTATAATAACTCAAAATATTTTTAAAACATTTATATTACCCTTAAATGATTTTTAAAACATTTAAAATCATTCTTAAATAATTACCATTAATATTAAAATATTAATTTATCATTATCCAAATATTAAAAGTTATGAATTACAACTTAAAATATTTTTAATTCACATATATCCTTTTTAAATGATTTTTAAATAAATAAAACCATTTTTAAAATATTTATTTAATATAATTATTAAATAAATTAATATCATTAATATTAAATTATTAATGAAATTATCCTTTAAATATTAAAAGTTATAGTTTATAACTTAAAATATCTTTAAACACTTTATTTTCATTTAAAATGATTTTTATAATAATAAAATCATTATTAAACTAATTTATTTAATATAAATATTAAATAACTTTAATATCATTAATAATCATTAATTAATGAATTTAACCTTTAAATATTAAAAGTTATATTTTAAAACTTAAAATATTTTTAAATACCTTATTATTATTTAAAATGATTTTTAAAATAATAAAATCATTTTTAATTTAATTATTTAATTCAATTAGTAAATAACTTAATTATCATTAATATTAATTTATTAATGAAAATTATCAAATAATATTAAAAGTTATTAAAAATAACTTAAAATATTTTCTTATATCATAATAAAATTTTAAATGATTTTTCAAATATTAAAATTATTTTTAAATAATTTATTTAATATTATAATTAAATAAATTAAATACTTTTAATATTCCAAAAATATTAAATATTTAGGAAATATATTTAAAATAATTAAAAACTAATTTTCAGAATTTAAAATAATTTTTAATGATTTATTTTGTATTTTTAATAATTAAAAACTATTTTTTTCTATTTATTAATTTATTTTCGGAAAATATTTATTTTCTGTCGCTAAAGACCACCTATAGCGACAGAACCGTCGCTATAGGTGTTCTTCATGTTCTTCATACAGGCCCATAATTTCAATGTCAGAACCGAGTGACTAGGTTTGACTGTGAATAACTCAATGTGTATCGTGATTCTGGACTCGATTTTGGTTCAGATCATGTATTACAAATACAAGACTATAAGATACAACAACCAACATGGACAAATCACATAACACCAAACAAATATAATCGCCTAAACTTACTGTCAGAGGTTGTTCTTCATTTCTGGGTTTCCCATAATTGAAGAACAGACCGACTGACCACCTTTGATCGCCAGCAACATGCAAAATCTTAACTGTTTTTGAGACCTAAGAGTTTTAATGTGTAGACAACCTGTAGGACTACATATTCATTACATAAAATAAACAAAACATCAACAAATCAATCAGTTACAAGTCGGTCAACCACTGCCATAATCCGTGTTCATGGGTTTTCTGGGTTTTCTAGAAAACCGAGAACATGCGCTTCCCTACTACTTTGACCAGCCACCAATTCCAGTATATGAAATGTTTTAACGATATAAAAGCATGATTCTATAGTTAATATACTAGACTACAATCTAACTTCAACAAACCAAACAAAACAACAACTACCAGCAAGATCCGAAGCCACAAATTTATTGTCAGACGCTGAAAACCATTTCTGGGTTACCCAGATCTCAGTCGGTCAAGCTCGATCAACGTACTTTGACCTTAAATAACTTTTGATTTGTAACAGATAAGACTTTGCTTCTATTTGCAGATTAAAGACAACATTGATGGCTACTAGTAACAACTTAAAAACAACACAAAACCTCATCGAGCAAGGATCTGTGGTTACTGACATTCATTGTCAGACCACAGAACCAAGCTTTTCCCGGATTTTGTAGATCTTCAATTCTGAGCTTCTAGATGTTATGGATCTAACATCTAGCAACCCAGATAATCACTAGATATTAAAACCAACATAATATAACACTTAAACACAAAATCCAACAACAAATTATGGACAGATTTTCAAGCTTGAGTTTTATACCTTTCTTGGTTTGATCTTGATTTTAAGCTACTGATTTGATATGGGATTTCGTGGGGCTGAATTTTGAGACTAATCTAACACTGATTTTCGTTGGTTTTAGAGAGAGAATGGCTAGGTGGAGTGTTGGTGAACAAAGTAGCAAAATGAGCACTTTTCTCTTTCTTTAATCTTATATACAAGAGCTATGAAATGATTTACTAAGTTAGATGGTTGCCACTTGTTGAATTCAATCTTCAAAATATCAAGAGTTGGTGACCAACTCAAATTATAGAAAGATTCACACTCAACCTACTAGCACATGTGAAAAAGGGCATTAAAGTCATTTTATTAGTAATTTTAATGGAATAAAAAAATAATTTTGACAAAGTATTAGGGTTTAATAACACTAGTATATTTAACCTTGCTAATTTTAACAATTAGGGTTTATCAATTCAATAACTAGGATTTCTAAAAACACAATTAGGGTTTTCTAATAATTAGAAAATACAATTATAATTGAGGTCTCCAATTTAATACACCTTAAAGTAACACATAAATTTATATCATATAATACAGATATATAACAGTATTAAATCTTATACAGTGAAACTAGGGTTTTCGAATACTATAACACAATTGATCAATTATTATCAGCTCTCGTACATGCAGTTCATATTATAACACTTAAAATATTAAAATATCATAATATTATTATTATTCTTTATCCTAAAACCAGGAATAGGGTTGGTAAAAATATTATTAGGGTTTGGTCGTAATATAATAAAATTGTTCCACACATTAACATTGCACACATAATCATACATATCTATAATACTAAAAAATAATAATATAATATTATTATTCTTATTCCCTGATCAAAACCCGAAATTAGGGTTTGGATTCTATATCTGATTTACCTTACATAAATAACATAATTAACTTAATAATCTGAACAAAATTCACATAATAACATAATAATTATTATAATTATTCTAAAAATCATTTCATATATTATTTACATAATATATAATTATAGATTCATTTTCATTGAAAAATAGTTAATAAAAACATTCCCAATAAGGAATATAATTGATAATAATCAATGATTCTAAATAAAATTATCTGTGATAATTCATGTAATAAATATATTTAACTTATCACACAATTAAACATATATATATTACCTTGACACATATCATACCCATAAAAAAAATTATATGCAAAATTTATGATTTATTTATATAGAAATATCGGGTTGTCACATTCACCCTCCCTTATAAAGATTCCGTCCCCGGAATCACCGCTTTAAAATCTACACATACCGGGCACATAAGATACACAATCATCGTAAGTAGATCTTGATCTTTTCTGATCGAACTGATCTTTCTGATTAAACAGAGATTTGATTTTTTAAATAACCTAATTTCCTCTTTCAAACTTTATTTATGAAATAATTTACTATATATATATATATAAAAAATCATATATATAAGAATATATAATTGATTAGAATAATACTAGGAATTGCATTGCCAGCTGCCATCGTGTCCTGAACCGTCATGTTGAAGACCCTTGATGTTGACTTTGTTGGCTTGCTGGATGTTGTTGGTACTGTGATTGCTAACGTTCCACTACCCCTGCCAGTATACACACTACCTGTTTCTTCCCTCTTCTTCGGATATTCCTTCACCTTGTGTTCCATTGAACCACAAACAAAACAGCCACTATATTTTCTAGGATTTGGGCAGTTGGGAGAGATGTGGCCCTTCTGCCCGCATTTGAAACACACAGGTTTCCCCTTCAAACACACACCTGAATGGTTCTTCCCACAAGTTTTGCATTGAACTGCCTGCTTTTTCACACCCTCTTGCTTCACCTGTACGTTTTCAAAATAGTTCACTTTTCTCTTTTCGTTTCCTCCCTTACTTCCACTATTAATTTTCCCCTTCTCAGCTGCCTCAACCTTACCTTTGTTCTTCCTCTCCTTGTTATAGAGGCTCATGACCTCACTCCCTTCCTCCGCAATTATCGCCTTTTCCATAAGTGCTGCAAATGTTAGAATCTGCAACACTGCCACCTTGTTATAGAGCCAGAGTTTTAATCCTAACTTGAACCTTCTCGCCTTCCTAGCCTCCGTATCAACTTGATGCGGAGCAAATCTAGCTAACTCATTAAATTTAGCGGCGTAATCTGCAACTGACATATCTCCTTGTTTCAACTCTAAAAATTTTACCTCCATCCTAGCCTGCATACTAGCAGAAAAGTAATTCTCGAAAAATAAAGTCTTAAACATTTGCCAAGCCACTACACCCTCTCCGCTCTCGCCTGATTCACTTCCCACCTGAAATTCGCCTCACCCTTCATCATATAGGTGGCAAAAGTCGTCTTCTGCCCCTCATCTACTCTAGCTATCACAAACGCCTTCTCAATTTCTTTAATCCAGGTTTGAGCTTCTACAGGATCAGTTGTACCATTAAATTCCGGTGGTCCTACAGCTTTAAATTCTTTGAAATTTGCTAAGTGATTACCCGGCTGATTCCCTGCTGCTGGTATTCCTTGTTGCATGGTCTGAGCTATCATATTCATAAAATGCTATATCGGGTCTACTGGTTGTTGTCCTTCAACGTTGTTGACAGATCCTTCTGCCCTTTGGTTTTGAGTTTGACGTCTTGGGCGGCATTTTCTGATTAAGAAAAAACCATAAATTAACTTACATTCTAAACCTTATCATACGAGTTTATACTTTTTAAACATAATTCAAACTTAGATTCATATTACTTTAATAGATAATTTACATAGCATAACATAACTGCTTAAAACATCACTCATCCCTTGGTGATTACAGGAGTTAGGATTTACAACCTTACTAACACAAAAGTTTTAGAATATTACATCACACAGACATATTAAGCACACATATTATACTAAACACGCCTACACAACAGAACCTATACTACCTAGTTAATAAGCCCTTTTTCTTGGACAATTCTTTGCCTGATGATCTTTCTTTCCACAAACAAAGCATGCTCCCCGTTCATAATCAGGACAATACAGAGTGGTATGCCCTTCATAACCGCAAAGATAACATATCCTTTTCCATTTCTTCTTCCCAGGTTTTCCTAAATCATGGTCTTCTACCTTCCTTTTTCCCTTATCTCTCGGAGCTGCACACGAAGTGTTGCTTGAGGCTCCCATCTGATTAATTTTGAGTTTAAGCTTATCCTGTTCTTCCATTGTTTCTATTAACACATGACGTAACTAACTATTAAGCAGCTTCTCTATTTCCCACAACTTTTCCAGAGAAGAAATCTGGTTCCTCAAATTCTGTACTTCCATTGATGCTTATCCGGCTTCAATTTTGGGATCTGAATCACTATCTGTCAGCTCCACCATTTCCGGATCTGGTGCTACATTTTCCACGATAACCACCTCATCCGAGTTGGTTTCATTGCGAGCTTCTATTTCAGCTATTGGCTGCGATATTAGCTCTTGTTTTTGGGTTTGATCCTTCTTCATGTTATAGGCATACAACAGACCTTTTTCTCCAGACATCTACACACATAAATTATCCTGATTAGTATCTACATGCAACAAGTAATAGTTTTATTTATGTTATCTTTTATTTCGTTTAACGATGGATTTAGTCAATTCATTTCTTTATAAACTCTATATGAGCCACTTATATATCCATATACCACGGTTTAATAAAGACCGACTAAACATCTTACATACTCCTATAAACGCTTAGGACATAAACTGCCCACCACCAACTATCCTTTAATAGACAAAAGTGAGGATTCACGACCACATACCCTTCTACTAAACTATCCCATGCATTCAACAAGGCATAAGGATTTACAACAACTAAACAGTCCCTAATAGAAACACAAAAGGGGGACTATATCTAACATGAGTACAAATCAACGCTTGCTCTCACTACTGGAGGACAGCTCCATCCATTCCGCGTCAAACTTCCTAAAGGCATTGTCTAAAAATTGCTCCAAGGTATATATTTTTGCATCTTTCGCCTCCATCTCAACTTTCATCTGTCCTAACTGTAGCTCTTTCGGCTTCAACCTTCTTCGTAACTCAGCTATCTCTGCCTGTGCTTAATAAGCGACGTCCCTATATTGTTGCTCAAAAATCTGGAGGGTCTGGTTCTTTGCCTCCACCTGCTCAGCCCTGTTCTCTAGCTCAACATTTCTAGCCAACAAATCCCCTATCATTGCAAGCTCCATGGACTCCCTACCAGAGTCCCTTGACTCTTGGTTCACCGAGTAACTATTTGAACCCTCGTCAGCCATCCTACGATCACAATAAATAATCAACAACATCATTAGTACCACAATAAAATATATTCATTGATAAAATGAAAAGATATTTTATTCAGTACGATAATACTTGTTGGATCTCATTAAACCCTCCCGTAACTAACACATTCTATAAAAGTTTTCTACTAAGGTTATAATCCTAGGCTTCGCATTCCTAATGTTTATAACCTACAGCTCTGATACCATCCTGTAAAGTCCCCGAACCCAGATACTTGAAACCCGAACTCGGTACTTCACGATATCATTTCTATGAGCGGAATTCTACTAATAATAATAACAATAATATATAAACAATCATTTTACAATACTTATTCATCAGAGTTCATCTCCCAATGTACGTAACCTTTAAACATACATTACCAGTCATATTAATAATAAAACATTTTTCATCGACTTCATAATCTTAACTATTACAAGTAATAATAATTGCAGTCAACCATCTATCTTCCCTTTCCCCTTGTTTTTGGCAGAAGCTTCAGGTTGTTCGCTCTTAACTGAAAACATTTAAATTAAGCAAGGATGAGCATTTGAGTGCCCAGCAAGTATTAACAATATATATATAAACTGAAATCATTTAAATGTTTTCTATATACTATTCTTCTACAACAAGGCAAAATTTGTGAAGCAATCTATACCAATAATAACTACATAACTATTTTAAATTTTTGAAACTACGTACAGACTATATAAAGGTTTTATATGACATAGTATGAACATTATTTTCATTTTTGAAAAGTTTAAACAGAAAATTCATCTGTAAACCGTCATAACTTACGAACACGGGGGTGATCAGCCCGTTGTGTCCTGCATTGATCAATACTACATTACAAAAATGGTGTTACCATTTACTTGATCCGCCTTAGGCGCATAAAAGTTTTCCCTGGTAAGGGATGTTCATATTTGTCAGGGTTCCAAGCCAAAGGTTTTATCTTATCCAACAATAGTCTATAATTCAACATATATGTATATCAAAGGGGTATCAACATGCGATTAAATACTATGATTATCCAAGTGGGGACACTTGTATAATCATTTATAGAAATTAACTAACAGAATATATATCTGAATTATCATATACTAACATGTTGTTAATCAATGGGCGTATATAATATAGGCTTTACAATCTGTACAGTAATAATATAACTTTGAAACATTCTTACATTTGTCCAATGCATAAAGAAAATGCAAAGGTAGGATACTTGCCTGATGCGCTGCTTACAAATTCTTAACTTAATTCTACCCTTTTTATCACAACCTATCATTAAGCAAATCAATCATTCGATTAGAACATTATATCATAACACATAATATTGCATATAGCAATCAACACATTCCTAATCACGTTGTCACAAATAACTTAACGACCATTATATCACAATTAAACAATTTACAAGTCAATCCTATCTAAGTTCAGATCAATTTCTGAAACATGTCGACGTACTGACAGCCTTATCAGGTAATAATCGAGTTTAAGACTCTATTCTGTATCGGAATATCTAAATAGATAACTTAAACAACAGTCGCACTATTTTTCATGACCTTATAATAATTTTAAAACAATTATTACCATTTATCATAATTTTGAAATATCAGAATCATTATTAAATGATTTAAATATCAAACAATTCTATTATCATTAATATTCAATTAATATTAAGCTATTAATGAAACCATTGCCAAAATTTTAAAGTTATTTATAATAACTCAAAATATTTTTAAAACATTTATATTACCCTTAAATGATTTTTAAAACATTTAAAATCATTCTTAAATAATTACCATTAATATTAAAATATTAATTTATCATTATCCAAATATTAAAAGTTATGAATTACAACTTAAAATATTTTTAATTCACTTATATCCTTTTTAAATGATTTTTAAATAAATAAAACCATTTTTAAACTATTTATTTAATATAATTATTAAATAAATTAATATCATTAATATTAGATTATTAATGAAATTATCCTTTAAATATTAAAAGTTATAGTTTATAACTTAAAATATCTTTAAACACTTTATTTTCATTTAAAATGATTTTTATAATAATAAAATCATTATTAAACTAATTTATTTAATATAAATATTAAATAAATTTAATATCATTAATAATCATTAATTAATGAATTTAACCTTTAAATATTAAAAGGTATATTTTATAACTTAAAATATTTTTAAATGCCTTATTATTATTTAAAATGATTTTTAAAATAATAAAATCATTTTTAATTTAATTATTTAATTCAATTAGTAAATAACTTAATTATCATTAATATTAATTTATTAATGAAAATTATCAAATAATATTAGAAGTTATTAAAATATTTTCTTATATCATAATAAAATTTTAAATGATTTTTCAAATATTAAAATCATTTTTAAATAATTTATTTAATATTATAATTAAATAAATTAAATACTTTTAATATTCCAAAAATATTAAATATTTATGAAATATATTTAAAATAATTAAAAACTAATTTTCGGAATTTAAAATAATTTTTAATAATTTATTTTGTATTTTTAATAATTAAAAACTATTTTTTTTCTATTTATTAATTTATTTTCGAAAAATATTTTATTTTCTGTCGCTAAAGACCACCTATAGCGACAGAACCGTCGCTATAGGTGTTCTTCATGTTCTTCATACAGGCCCAGAATTTCAATGTCAGAACCGAGTGATTAGGTTTGACTGTGAATAACTCAATGTGTATCGTGATTCTGGACTCGATTTTGGTCAGATCATGTTAGTACAAATACAAGACTATAAGATACAACAACCAACATGGACAAATCACATAACACCAAACAAATATAATCGCCTAAACTTACTGTCAGAGGCTGTTCTTCATTTCTGGGTTTCCCATAATTGAAGAATAGACCGACTGACCACCTTTGATCGCCAGCAACTTGCAACATATTAACTGTTTTTTAGACCTAAGAGTTTTAATGTGTAGACAACCTGTAGGACTACATATTCATTACATAAACAAAACAAAACATCAACAAATCAATCAGTTACAAGTCGGTCAACCACTGCCATAATCCGTGTTCATGGGTTTTCTGGGTTTTCCAGAAAACCGAGAACATGCGCTTCCCTACTACTTTGACCAGCCACCAATTCCAGTATATGAAATGTTTTAACGATATAAAAGCATGATTCTATAGTTAATATACTAGACTACAATCTAACTTCAACAAACCAAACAAAACAACAACTACCAGCAAGATCCGAAGCCACAAATTTATTATCAGACGCTGAAAACCATTTCTGGGTTACCTAGATCTCAGCCGGTCAAGCTCGGTCAATGTACTTTGACCTTAAATAACTTTTGATTTGTAACAGATAAGACTTTGCTTCTTTTTGCAAATTAAAGACAACATTGATGGCTACTAGTAACAACTTAAAAACAACACAAAACCTCATCGAGCAAGGATCTGTGGTCACTGACATTCATTGTCAGACCACAGAACCAAGCTTTTCCCGAATTTTGTAGATCTTCAATTCTGAGCTTCTAGATGTTATGGATCTAACATCTAGCAACCCAGATAATCACTAGATATTAAAACCAACATAATATAACACTTAAACACAAAATCCAACAACAAATTATGGACAGATTTTTAAGCTTGAGTTTTATACCTTTCTTGGTTTGATCTTGATTTTAAGCTACTGATTTGATATGGGATTTCGTGGGACTGAATTTTGAGACTAATCTAACACTGATTTTCGTTGGTTTTAGAGAGAGAATAGGCTAGGTGGAGTGTTGGTGAACAAAGTAGCAAAATGAGCACTTTTCTCTTTCTTTAATCTTATATACAAGAGCTATGAAATGATTTACTAAGTTAGATGGCTGCCACTTGTTGAATTCAATCTTCAAAATATCAAGAGTTCGTGACCAACTCAAATTATAGCAAGATTCACACTCAACCTACTAGCACATGTGAAAAAGGGCATTAAAGTCATTTTATTAGTAATTTTAATGGAATAAAAAAATAATTTTGACAAAGTATTAGGGTTTAATAACACTAGTATATTTAACCTTGCTAATTTTAACAATTAGGGTTTATCAATTCAATAACAAGGATTTCTAAAAACACAATTAGGGTTTTCTAATAATTAGAAAATACAATTATAATTGAGGTCTCCAATTTAATACACCTTAAAGTAACACATAAATTTATATCATATAATACAGATATATAACAGTATTAAATCTTATACAGTGAAACTAGGGTTTTCGAATACTATAACACAATTGATCAATTATTATCAGCTCTCGTACATGCAGTTCATATTATAACACTTAAAATATTAAAATATCATAATATTATTATTATTCTTTATCCCAAAACCAGGAATAGGGTTGGTAAAAATATTATTAGGGTTTGGTCGTAATATAATAAAATTGTTCCACACATTAATATTGCACACATAATCATACATATCTATAATACTAACAAATAATAATATAATATTATTATTCTCATTCCCTGATCAAAACCCGAAATTAGGGTTTGGATTCTATATCTGATTTACCTTACATAAATAACATAATTAACTTAATAATCTGAACAAAATTCACATAATAACATAATAATTATTATAATTATTCTAAAAATCATTTCATATATTATTTACATAATATATAATTATATATTCATTTTCATTGAAAAATAGTTAATAAAAACATTCCCAATAAGGAATATAATTGATAATAATCAATGATTCTAAAATAAAATTATCTGTAATAATTCATGTAATAAATATATTTAACTTATCACACAATTAAACATATATATTACCTTGACACATATCGTACCCATAAAAAAATTTATATGCAAAATTTATGATTTATTTATATAGAAATATCGGGTTGTCACACTGGATACCTCGGGATTATCTCCGAGACTAATCGGTCTTCTCCGGTATGTGTTCTGGTATTGGATCTGCACGACTCGGGGTTATCTCTGAGGTTGGAATTTGTTACTCCCAGTGTGTGATCTAAAGTTGATGCCGAACTTCCGGTAGTATCCCGAATGGACTGTCTTCCATGGTTCCCTCTTGAAAGATGAATTTGTCCTCCTGCAATGTTAGTGACAGGTGTACAGAAAATTTTGAGTGTCTACATCTTGCATGTAGTATTGATCAATACATGACATAAAGGGTTGATCAGCCCCCCCCCCCCCGCCCCCGCCCCCGCCCCCGCCCCCGTGTCTGTAAGTTATGACGGTTTACAGATGATGTTATGTTTAACCTTTTCAAAAATAAAAAATAATTTTTATAGTCTGTCTACTGATCTCCAATTATACTCAGTACGTAGTTTTAAAAATTTTATATAGATTTGATATGTTGTTATTATTGGTTCAGCTTACTTCACAACAGTTGATTCGTTGTAGAAGTGTCATTCAAAAAAAATATTTAATCCTTTCAACTAATATTTATTGTTGCTATTAGTACTTGCTGGGCACCCAAATGCTCATCCTTACTTAATTTAAATGTTTTCAGCTAAACGTGATCAACCAGAAAGCTCTGCCAAGAACAAAGGGAAAGGAAAGCTGGTAGAATAAGTTTGTGTTCTCTTATGTAATAACTATACTTTATTAAGACGATGATACTTATTAATTATCATGTAATGAATGTTTAAAGGTCGCGTACCTGGGAGTTAAACTCTGATATGTAAATTAAGTTTTGTATTTATATTATTGTTATTATTAGTAGTATTATTCTGCTCATAGAAATGATATCGTGAAGCACTGAGTTCGGATTTCAAATACCTGAATTTGGGGGCGTCACATTTATGGTTTATGGTTTATGGTTTATGGTTTATGGTTTAAAGTGAAAAAAAAATTAGTTTGTTCGAAAATATTGAAAGTGCGACTTGTACACTTGTAAATTTTAAAATTTTATATACTGATTTTAAAAAATTAAAATGTATTTTTAATCTTAAAACAAAGTTAATAAATAATCGAAAATAATTTTACTTTTAGAACATTCACATCATATATAAACGTGTATAAGTTGAATTACCTTTTTTCTTTATAAATAGCTACAGGAAGCATAAGTGGGATAGCTGAAAATTTGTATAAGTAGAATATAATGGTTGGGGTTGGGGGAATAATAAGTTGGAGGTAAATTCGGAATCTCCATTTCCCATCTTAATGTCCGTCTGTATGCTGTATGTCGTTTGCGTGTAGATATACATACATACGTATGTATAATACTATAATGTTTGAACACCGGGTCTTCGTGAAATAAAATACTATCGATTACGAAATATAAATTTTTTAAAATTAATTTTTAAAAAATTAAATTTAAAATTAATAAGACTTTTTTAATTTTAATTAATACAATAATAAGTATTGTAAATTATCTCAAAAGTATAAATTATTATAAAATTTATTTTTTTATATTTTTTAATGAATTATCTCAATTTAAAATTTAAAATTTAAAAATATAAAATATATTAAATTAATTTAAAAAAATTAATAATAATTTTATAATTTAAAACTGAGAAAATACAATTTGTTAATCCAATAAAGTGTTGCAATCATGAAACACGTTTATATTCTTTAAAAGTAAATAATTCTACAATGTGGTCAAATTATATGTTAGGTTGTTTACTATGCTGATAAGACCTGATGATGAGTCATGAGACTTTATCAAAAAGACATTTAAGGTCAAAGAAGATTAAAATAAGCAGTCTGAGAGGGTGAAGCTTATTGGGTGAACACAACAATTATGTCACCAAAAATGAATGAGAAAATAAAATTTTCCATTTCTTATTGTGAGCTTTGACCATAAAAGCATGGTTCCAATTCACAAAGCCTTCACAACATCTTTAATCACATGGTTCATGCGAAGGGCGTGTTGAATATTGTTGGTATATAATAAATATATTATATTGTTTTTATAATTGATAGATGTATTGGTTTAATAGTAAATATATATTTATTAGTTTGAACAAGTTTAACATTGAATCGATGTAATAGTTTAATTTGAGTTACTAGTTTGAATAGATGTGATTGCTAGTTTTTACGGGTATAACATTGAACCGGTGTAATTGTTTGATTTGGGTCAATAGTTTGAACCGGTGTGACACTTAAAAATAGTGGATTTATTTTTCAAATTGAAAATGTGCCTTTAGAAAGGGGTATTTAGAATATTATAAATGGATTAGAAAACTCACTTTTGATAACATTTCATTCACAAGAAATGAATGCATAATTCTTTTAAAAGAATTTTGGAGTTATTATTTTTCTTCTCTCTCAAATTATAGTTTTGAATTAAATATTATTGTGTAAATAGTATTTGGGGTCCTTTACATAAGTATACAACAAATAGAAAGTAATTACAAGAAAAGTGCATCAATCAAGTAATTACAAAAAGAGTGTAATTATGACTCATATAACAAAAATAGTACAATTCACATTAATAAGGAAACCTAAAATCAAGGACAAATACAAATTCAAATACTTGGATCTAACAACAAAAACAAATTCAAAATAATAATTCAAATTTAAATATTCAAATTCAAATCTTCATCTCCCTCACATACACTTTGAAATAATTGTCCACCGCTACACCGGTGCTACACCGCCAGGAATCTCCGTTGTCCAAAACATCAATGAGAATAAAAAGAAGATTCGCCCTACAAAAAGTTTAAAAATAAATAAATGTAACTATTAATATTCTGAATTTTTTTATAACTATTTTGTTACTCATAAATAATAAAATGGTTTCCTTTGTATGAATGGTTGGCTACCAACTCCATCACATTCAAACGAAATTTGTAACTTAATAAAACTGAATTGGTAACCAAACTTGTATACAAGGTAACCAAACTTTTATACCAAGATGACCAATCTACCTTCACACCTGCAGTATGAATTAGTTACATTGGTCTGAAAGTTTGGCAATCAACTGCATGAAGGTTTGGCTACCAACTCTATTACATGCAAAATAAATTAGAAACTTAATAAAACAGAATTGGTTACCTTGGTATGAAGGTTTGGCTACCAAGTGCATTATGAAAAAACTGCAGAAACAGAGCGATGGTAACGTCATAAACAGAGCGATGGTAACATTCTTTCCTTCTCTTTAGTCTCCACCCTCATCCCCATAAATGTGCATCCCAGCAATGAATTATGTCTAAATGATCTACTAAAAGTAGACAAGGTTAGCTAGATTATAACTTTGGTACAAGCAATTTTCAAATTTCTTAAAGTATATATATCACCTTACTACTAATTAACAGGTATTTACATTAATGGTGTACATTTTGATATATATATATATATATATATATATATATGCAGTGCCTTGAGTATGTGTATATATATCAAATATTAGAACCAGTTTGTGCTTCAATGACGAGCTCTTTCGAAGAGAATCTCATAAATCCTCTCCGATTACCAAAATTCGATGAGGAGCCATGATCACTTAACTGCATCACCCATGATCGCTGCTCGCTTTCTTGTCGCTGCTCTCTTTCATCTTCATTATTATTATTAAAAGGTTGAATTTGTTAAATAACTTGAGGAGAGAGAAGAAGAAGCTATAACTAATCCCTAAATTAATGAATTCTAATTGAATTATAATTTCCTAAATTAAGGAATCCTAATTACACTAGAATATGTAAATAAATATGAAAGTGTATTAGTTATGTAAATATTATATGAGTGCACTATTGATGTAATTATTTTTAAAAATGTATTAAAATATGTAATTGTCCCTAGTATTTAATATAAATTAATTTTTGAGTTTATCTTATCTTGGGAGATGGATTCGCTGTAACTATGTGTAGTTTATATACGGGCCAAATACTATCGTAAGGAGAGAGTGAACTTTCATTCGATTCAGATGGTATTATTATTATTTTTCAAAACTTTGGCAACGTTTTACAGTGAAAGTTCCAACAATTATGGAAACACTTACTCGAAATCTCACTTATCATATTCCATTTACATTGTAGAAGACACAATTTTTTCTGAAGAATTCTCTATGATATATTTGATCCATGCATAATATCATGAAAATGGATACAAATTTTTGACTGCTACTTAGACTTAGTATCAACAATAGGTCTAAAAAAGTATCTAAAAATATAAAATTTAGATATATGTACCCTATCGAAGTAAGGAACCATAACATATATGTTTGGAATAGATTTCAGTTTGGGAGAGTTAAAAAAGCACTATCTCGTTGAAAGGTTCTATACATCTGCACTTTCTCAACGCATTTCATTAGACAAAGACTCCATTTTTTTTCTCTTTTCGGATGTTAAATATTTCTCAGAACATGAAGTGAAGTGTGAATCAAACCCATGTTTGAATTGAAATTGAGATACTGATGCGAGTTCTTCCCTTCTGAATCAGATAGGTTCATATCTGAAAGAGGTTGACAATAAGTTCTTTTAAAATTGATTATTTGTCCCTATGTTAAAGGTGTTCCAGAAATGTCTGCGATTGAGTAAATAGCTCTATGAACGAATGGGTCGAATCGACTTAGAAAATGGAAGATTTGTACAAGTTATACGTTTCGTCACCACCACTTTGTGGAAATCGTTAGGTATGAATATGTTAGATACCTATGACTCGATTGGTGAAATAATATCTCTCCCCCAAAAAGCATTTTTTAACCGACGCACAAAGATTTTTTTTTTGTTGTGAATGAACAAGATATTGAGGAATTGTCCATACATAAAATCATAATTATTGATACGAGCCTTTTTCACATAAAAAGAGAATCTTTTATTACAATAGAAGCAGAAGTGATGTGGATTATTCAAGAATCGAAGTCGATTTGCTTTATAAAAAAAGATATTAATGAACTTCTATGAAATGGTTTTACGGGATTTAGCCAATTGTCTTGATCGTGGAATATCGTTGAGAAATAGAAATCCATGCTATCAAAGGATTTTCCTGCGATTATTTCTAGTATGAAATGAGTTAATCATCCACTTTGGTGTTCTATGAAGGACATTCTAAAAAATGATGTTAGCCTGAATATGAAAGGGTGATGAGGCTACATCAAAGAATGATATTTTCTTATAATTGTATGCTCGCGGAAATTATTATTATCTAGGAAGAAATTTCCCAATCAAAGAAACTTCAAAAAAAGAAATGTGAAATCATTGTAAGTGAATTAATTAATTTTTTCATGATAATATATATATTTATTATTTGATAATGTACTATATGTGGCTAAAAATGTATATTTATTTTCTTCCAAGTATAATATATGTGATTATATTATTTAGGAGAAAAATAAAGTAATACATATGGATTATTATATGTGAGAATTTGAGTTCATAATTTAATAAATTATTGAAAATATAATATATGCTTGCTAATTTATTCTTGAAATTATTGCATAAGAATAATTTGCATATATATATATATATATATATATATATTAGATTAATCTTATCAGAATATTTGTATTGGGTTATGTGCTTTAAAATTTATGAATATTAAAATTTACACATATATAATGTTTAATTTTGGGTATCCAAATAGGGCGCCCATAGAGGGTTCGACCCATTTGGTTTGTAAGTCAATTTATCTAACAGACAAAGGTAGTAACACATTTAATTTTAAATGTTAATTTGACTAGGAGTTGGAGAAAATAGGGGAATTTTTAACCAGTTACGCCATTAAAAACCAACGTCTTTGATTATCAGATGAATCAGGTTTCAGAGTTTCAACAGAGAGATAGATAACATACTGCCATTACAGAGAGCTCGTAAATATTGAGTAAATTCTAGTTGCTTCTAACAGTGAAATCGAGCTTCATACTCATCTCACAAGGATTGTAGTTCGGAGACACTATTGGGTTGCATAGTACGTAGAATTGCACTAGATTTTACTGCACCAAAGGCTAACACACTTTAAGAGGTATGTTTTTGGTTCTTTATTATGTGTAAACAAGTAATAGCATGTATGTAATTATTTCTTCGTTGGTATGAGAGCAAGTGTTTTTCAATCATATGTATGCCATGTATGAATTGTTTACACAACATGTCATGAATGTTTGCAAGCTTGAAAAAATCATCAATGGCAACATGTGTTACACTTATTGTTAGGGGCTAATATTGCAGTATGTTGTAGCCTATATATAGTGTATATGATATGCACAATTTAGGTTCAATCGGATATGTACTTTGAAAAAAATTGAACCTAGTTGATGAACTGCCTATTTTGACCAGCCATAACTTTCTGCATAGTTGTCTGTTTCATGTGATATTGGTATGTATGCGTAATAGGTCATGTAAGCTTTCCAACGAAATATTATATGCATGATTCGAATAAAAATTGTGTGATATAGCTTTGCCGAAGTTTGAGTCGTGAACTTGGTTTTTTAGAAATTCTGGCAGTTGAAGGCACGGCGTAATTCCACTCTCAGTAGGACTTGCGTGCGTCACGACACTTATGTGGGAGCTCCTAAAATGATAGTTAAGCTTACCATTAGATTCAAATAATGGAGTCGATCAGAACTATCCAAACTGCGATGTGAACGGAGTCCATGAAGGTGGTGCATGGCTTACGCGCGCGTCGGGGAGCCACAGTGGCCAAGCTCTTGCGAGCGAGCATAATGCGTGACTGCAGCTTCTACAACGCGCGCATATGCTGCACACGTCTGCTAGTTGACCCACACTCTTGACTAACCTGCCCAACCCAAACCCGACTTGTGCGCTTACTCGTTTTGCCAGTTTTTTATTTAATTTCTAGAAAATTGATTTATTAATTAATTGGCAAAACTAATGAAATACCCATTTTAGTTGACATATTTTACTGATTACACCATTGAACTTTTAATTTTTTAAATTACCCCACTAAACTAATTATTATTTTAAAATTGGGTCATTTCGTTAAAAAAAATAACGGACGTTAATTTTTTATCTACAAAACTAATGAATTACCCACTGAAGTTGGCACATTTTACTGATTACACCATTTAACTTTTAATTTTTCAAATTACCACATTAAACTAATTAAAAATTGATTATTTTAAATATTTTTAAAAATAATAATTATTTTTTGTAAAAAATATTAGAAACTTTTTTCATAAAATAAGTAAAGTTTTATAAAATATAGATTCAAAAAAATTAAAGTGATTTTAAATTAAATTAATGTCTACTTAATTTTTTTTAACAAAATGACCCATTCTTAATATTAGAAATTTGAAAAACAAAAACTAGAAATAGAAATTAAAATAAAAAATAGTAAAAGATAAATAAAAAACTAATTTAATTTTTTTTAAAAGAAATTAATAAGTTTTATAAATAAATTTTATTTTCAGGGAAAAAATTAGAAAATTTTTTAGATTTTAAAAAAATGAGAAAAATTTAATAAAATATAGATTCAAAAAAATAAACTTTATTTTGAAAAGAAAAAAATTGAAAATTTAATTTTAAAAAAAATTAGTTTGGTTCCATAAAACTTAATTTTTTTGAATATGTATTTTATGAAACTTTATTCATTTTATGCAAAACACTAAAGTTTCTAATATTTTTTACTGAAAATATTAATTATTTTTAAAAATATTTATACTAATCATTTTTAAATGGAGTAATTTGAAAAATTAAAAGTTCAATGTTGTAATCAGTAAAACGTGCCAACTATAATGGGTAATTTATTAGTTTTGTCGATAAAAAATTAACGTCTATTTATTATTTTTAATGGAATGACTCAATTTTAAAATAATAATTAGTTTAGTGAGGTAATTTAAAAAAATAAAAGTTTAATTTTGTAATCCGTAAAACCTGCCAACTATTGTGTGTATTTCATTAGTTTTGCAATAATTATTTTATACATGAAAATAAATTAATAAATAATTATTGTGATTATTAAATTTTGGAAATTTAATAGAAATTAATTATTGACATAAAATTAATGTTTCCAATGAAATTTTTGGAAAAATTATTACATTTGGATAATTTTAGTTAATTATCAATTTAATTATGTAATAGTTAATTAATTGTGGTAATTAGTATAATTATCAGAAAAATTTCAAAAAACAATACAGTAACCTTTTGTGTTATTAAGCTATAGTTGTAAATTTTTTAGAAGTATTTTAATGTTTTTATATCATACTTGGTATATTAATTGAATAATATTGCCTACTAGATATGTCCCGTGCCTCTGACACTGTATGGACGGTGAGACTTATTTCAAACTTTAGGACGGCCCAGATGATTATTGAGTGAGCGGAAAATTCAAAATCATTTGTATTTTATTAGATAGGCTATTTAATTCTTTTTGTTTATTTTTGAAATATTAATTGTTGGTTCTGAGAATTAAATTATCATACTATAATTACACATGTACCCTTGTTCCTAGTGGGAGTAATTTAGGTAGTAGTAATTAAATTAAATTATTCCATAAATTTAAAGTCTTATGCACTGAAAAATTAAATTTAAATAATTTGACATTTATACGGATTGTGATTCCTAAACTTGACCAAGTATCCCTTCTATATTTATGTCCTATTATTTTCTTGTTAATTTGATTCATGCTGCAAATACTATTTTATATTATGGTAAACAATAAATATTTCTAATTAATTCTCTCGTTTTAGTTCAAAATAGAAATGGCTTCAAAACACATTATCGCATACCTTAACCAAGGAAACAAGTTTAACGGAGATAACTATGATATGTTGTGAGACCCCAAATTTTATGAATATAGATTTAATTTTCTCGAAATAATTTTTTGAATATTATGGTGTGAATTTGATGTAATGTTATAGTTGTGGGTAGTATTTATAAATTTTGCAATGTAAGCAAGTGGTTGTATAATATTCGATTGGTCAGGGAATATTCTTTTTGTTGGGAAATATCTGTACGATGGTACAATCATTAGTGGACCCCGCAACGGAATTATCGGATTGAGAAAACGACAAAAATATTTTATGAAAATAACGGCGGAAGTTTTACCGTTAATACTGTTGAACTACTCGGTAGTAAAAGTACAGTAATACGTGTGGTTGCATAGTAGCACATTGTATTAATTATTGATGCTTACGTGATAAGTCACTCAGTTTTGTTGGTATTAATAATGTAATAATACAGAAAATCTTTTTATATAAAACAGAATACTTTTATAAAGTTATTCTATAAATAAATATATTATATTCTATTATGCATAGTATTGTATAGTGTCTGCATAGTATTTTGCATAGTAAAATCTTTTTATATAAAACAGAATACTTTTAAAAAGTTATCTATTTTATTAGACAATAATTAGAATATATTATATTTTATTATGCATAGTATTTGCATAGTGTCTGCATAGTGTTTGCATAGTAAAATCTTTTATAAAGTTATTCGTTTTATTAGATTATAAATAGAATATATTATATTTTATTTAAAAGATTTTACTTTAAATATGGACCGTCAGATTAAGGTAAATCAATCTGGACCGTTCATCAGTTAGTTACTATGCAGTCTATTTTTCTATAAATGGAAGCTCATTCATTCATTATTTCTTACGATTCACTGAAACTCTAGAGAGAGAAACTATAGAGAGAAAGAAGAAAAGTGTTCTGCTACTTCACTATTTCTATATCCAGTACTCTTCTTCTTAAGGTAGGGGATATTATTTGTTGTACTCGTAGGGAATATTATTTATTGTACTCATAAGGGGTATTCTTTCTATCTTATTCATGAAGAGAACTTCTGTTATTCCATTCTTTATTATTCTTTTGGAATAACCTGTATACCCGGAATACCCTATACTTGGTGAAATTCTTCTGTTATTCTATTCTTATTATTCTGTTGGAATAACCTGTTTATGCGAAGAACCGCATACATGGTGAAATTCTTCTAATATTCTGTTCTTTATTATTCTTTCGGAATATCCTGTTTGTGCATTTACGCCGGACCTGGTTCCATTATTTATTATTCTGTCAGAATATCATGTCTGTGCGTTTACGCCGGACCTGGTTCCATTATTTATTATTTTGTTGGAACATCCTGTCGGTGCTAATTTCGCCTGACCTGGTTTCGTTATTATTATTCTGTTGGAATAATCTGTCTATGCGAAGTACAACATGCATGGTGATTTTTTTTGTTATTCCATTCTTTATTATACTTAGTTGGTTAAAACTTTGACTTCTATACTCCATGAAATTAGTGGAATATCCTTGAAATTTGCGCTTCATCCAGTATCTTTTCATGGAAATATTCTTCTGAGCATTCTTGAATTTTACTCTACAAAGAAGTATCATGTTGACAATTTGGACGTTATTAGTTCCTGGATAAATTAATTTTTGAACTTGTTTTATTGAATTCTTATATCATTGTCATCATCCTCATGTTTATATTATGTTGAAAGTCATATGTGGCCTGTAGTGCATAGATGGACTTGGTATGATTATGACCAGGGATTATTCGGTATAATCATGACCGTAATGTTACAAATGATATGAAAAAAGTCCTCATTGGCCCGTAATGCATTGATGGACAAATTTTGGTATGATTATGGCTATGGATTCTCTTCGGCTAAGGGTGCAAAGATGAATTGTTTTATGGCATGATCAGGATCGTTGATGAAAACACAATTATTTTTTGCCCGTAGTGCATGGATAATTGTTGTCGTGATACTAAAGAAAATCCTTGGCCGTAGTGTAGGGGTGATTCGATGATGTGGATTATTTATTAAGCTGAGTCCCAGCGATAAAAGTGATGAAAAACCTTTTAAATCATAAAAGATAGTAGATTTTATTCTCTACTTGATGTTTGTTATATTGTATCAGTTTAACACTGTTTAAGGCTAATGATAATTTATTATGCATTATCTTAGTCATAATATTTCTTATTGGACTAGTTGAGCTCACCCTTTCTTTCACTATTCTCTTCAGGAAATGAGAACGTAGCTGGGACTAGTCGGGGAACAGAGTGATGATCCTAGATGTTTGCATTAGTAGTTCTAACTATTCTGTGAGATAGTGTGATAATAATTGTAATGAGGACTCCTTTCGAGTTTGTATATTCTTCAGTAGATAATATTTGTAGTCAAACTCACAGTTTATGTTTTGTCGTATTGTACACGACAGTTGTATTATTAAGTTGTATTTGAATTCTGGACCATGTATCTGGCGACTCAAGATGGGTGATGTATACCTAATTTTGGGGGCGTCACATGTGTGGAACCAAAAATTAGGATGCTCTTCAAGGAGTAAGAGGTTGAAGAAACCCTGTTGTCCACGATGACAAAACTAGAGGGGTGTACATGCAAATGATCTAATCAAGGTTGCAGCGTTCGAAAGTTGGCACAAAAAGGACCGCATCGTTCGCATAATGTTGTTGAGCAGCATGGACAATGAAAATTTGTTTGAGTATAAACAATACTCAACGACACACGAAATGTTAGAAGTTCTCAAAATAAAGTTTGGTGGCATCTCGTTGACAAGGCTGAGAAAATTAGCCATAAGATTTGATGGTTATAAAAAATGTGATAACCACACCATGAAACAACACCTTTGAATCAGGGATAATATGATCCGGGAATTAAAATTTGGTGGGACTCAATTGTTAAATGAGCATCATATTTTAGCGGTGGTTCACTCTTTTCTCGAAAGTTGGGAACATATGCGGATTAACATGACCCATAATGAGAATATCAAAAACTTTGAGCGCCTCGAGGTTGTTAAGACCTCCAGGGAATATATAGCTGAATCAAACTATCATAGAGGGTCCAAGCCTAGAAGGGGAAGAAATATGCTAATCCTACTGCGCCTAAGGGGGATGGTTACAAGTGGGGGTGTCGACAAACAAAAAAGAGGCAAGCAATGTTCTTGTAAAAAGGAAAATGCCAAGATAACATGCTACAATTGTGGCAAGGCTGGATGTAAGACCCCGAATTTTATGAAATAAAAGTATTCAAATTTTCTTATAATTATTATCCAGTAAATGATTAAATTGATAAAAAGTTTATGTTAAGGGTGATATATGTAAAATTTTCAAAATAAACAAGCGGTTATAAAATATTCATTGTTGTTGGGGGAATATTCTTTTGGTCGTGAAATATTATTATTGTCGGCCCCATAACGAAATGAATGTCGGATATAGAAAGTGACATAAATAACCTTTTTATAAAAATAACGGCGTAGCTATTACCGTTAACACTGTTGGAATACCCGGTGGTTAGAGTACAGTAATACACGTGGTTGCACAGTAGCACACGGTATTGCACATTATTTTTGGATTATTAATTCTTACGTACGAAGACACTACTCACTAATTGTTACAGTAATTACTGTTTAATATTTTATTTTATTGATTCAATAATTCATACGTTGATATTTTATATTATTGTTGTTTCAATAATTGTCACTGCACAATATTTCCCATTATCAGATCAATAATTCATATTATTTGAATAATATTATTAGATAGAATTATTGGCAATGTCTAAGGAAGTTCTGTCTAGGAAATGGTTTGGTCACCTAATTGCACGCCAATAAGGAGAATTCATTATCGAAAAGCCCCCTTCTTTCTTGAGAACGACATAGTTGTCATTATTATGATTCTGTAATATTTTTGTGAATAATTAATTATTGATTTATTTGATAAGAAAATATTTATTTTTTATGTGGATATAAATGAAGGAATTAACGCTGATGAGTTTTATCAGTATTTTGTCAGAATGAAGGTATTAAAAATCATTCGTATGTGGATTTCGGTCATTTTCTGTTTGAAATTTGGAAAAACTTTCTTCTAAAAAGTTGTAGACAATTAAATTTCCTTTGGAATGGACAAAAAATTTGTATTTTCTAATAAAAGGGCTATTTATTATGAATTATTGAAGTTTCTGAATATTGTTTAAATTTAAAATATTTTGGTGGGATTTTCTAGAAGGTTGGGCCCCACTCTTGTCCTTGTTGGTGTGCTGAGAAATTTCAAAAGTGGTGTGCGTGGAAAATTGTTATAAAAAATTATTTTATTAAATTTTAGTCTGCTTTGGCGTTCTGGCATTTTCTTATAAATAGGGTGCTTTGTTAGAATTAAAAATCACACCTGAATCAAAAGTTTTCTCTCTCTATAATATCGAGGGTATTTTTCTGAGTATTTAGATACTTTGAGAGTTGCTATTCAGTAAAAATTTCTTTCAACATTAAATCTGATATTCCATTCAGAAGTACTGTTCTTTTGAGGTAAGGGATATTAAGGGATGTTATTTTCTTCGTGAATGATGTTATTTTTTTTAATATCGTTATACCGAAATATTGATATGAATTTTAATATGAAATTTTTACCTTTTTTATGTTGAGATTACTATTCACGTATACGATACTATTCACGTATATGACAATATTCATGAATACGGTACTATTCACGGGTACTATTCACGAAGTATGATTTTATTGTGAAATTGCTACCTTTTTGTGTTGGGGTTATTATTCACGTATACGACACTGTTCATGTAACATCACTATTCACGTATATGAAACTATTCACGTATATGACACTATTCATGAATATATGACACTATTTACGTATACATCACTATTTACGTATACGGTACTATTTTATGAATAAGGGGTACTATGCACGTGTTATTATTCACAGGTTACTATTCACGAGTTACTATTCACGGGTTAATATTCACGGGGTATGTGACGGTCCCAAAATAGGTATACATCACCTATCTTGAGTCGCCAAATACATGGTACAAAATTTAAATACAACTTAATTATACAACAGTCGTGTAAAATACGACAAAACATAATCTAAGAGTTTTAATAAGAATATTGTCATCTAGACAATATCCACACTCAATGAAGTCCTCATTATATTTATTGTCACACTATTTTATAGAATACTGAGGACTACTAAAACAACCATCTGGACCGTCAATCCGTTCCCTGACTCGTCCCAGCTATATTCTCATTTCCTGAAGAGAACAGTGAAAGAAACGGTGAGCTCAACTAGCCCAATAAGAAATATTATGACTAAGATAATGCAAAATAATTTATCGTTAGCCTTCAACAGTGTTAAACTGATAAAATATAACAAATATCAAGTTTAACTACAGCGGAAAAAGTAATCCATTAGAAGAGTCAAGTAGAGAATGAAATCTACTATCTTTATGATTTAAAAGGGTTTTTCATCACTTTTATCACTGAGACTCAGCTTAATAAATCATCCACATCATCCTTGCACTACGACTAGTGATATTCATTAGTATCACGACCACAAATTACCCATGCATTACAGGACAAGGATATTCGTGTATTCATCAAAGGTCATGATCATGCCAACAACTGTCCATCAATGCACTACGACAAATGAGAATTTTTACCACATCATTTGTAACATTACGGTCATGATTATACCGAATAATCCATGGTCATAATCATACCAAGTCCATCTATGCACTATAGGCCACAGATGACTTTCAACATATTATAAACATGAGGAAGATGACAATGATATAAGAATTCAATAAAATAAGTTCAGGGATAAATTTTTAAAGATTTATAATTTAATTTATCCAGAAATCAATAATGTCCAAATTGTCAACATCATACTGTTTTGTGGAGTAAAATTCAAGAATACTCAGAAGAATATTTCCATGAAAAGATACTGGATGAAGCGCAAATATCAAGGATATTCCACTAATTTCATGGAGTATAGAAGCCAAAACTTTAACTAACTGAGTATAATAGAATATATGAAACCACAAATGGATTTTTGTCGCTATGCGATAATCCACGTAGACAGATTATTCCAACAGAATAATAAAGAATGGAATAACAGAAGAATTCACTAGGTGTGCGTAATCCGCACAGACAGGTTATTCTAATAGAATAATAAAGAATGGAACCAGGTCATGCGTAACCCACACAGACAGGATATTCCAACAGAATAATAAAGAATGGAACCAGGTCATGCGTAATACGCACCGACAGGATATTCCAACAGAATATTAAATAATGGAATAACAACAGAATTCACCAGGTATGCGATAGACCACACGGACAGGTTATTCCAACAGAATAATAAAGAATGAAATTACAACCATTACGAGTATTGAAAGAAATTTACTCTCTTCATGAATACGAAAGAATAATACCCCTTACCTTAAAAAGGAGAGTATTCCGACGGATAGGGTGGGGATATACTTGAAGAAAACTTGCACTATTTTCTACGCTCAAAGCTTTCTTAAACTCTAAAGAAATACACTCAAGATTATAGAAGAGGAATTCTCTGAATTTCTGGTGTGATTTTTAATTCTAACTAAGCATCCTATTTATAGGAGAATGAAAAAGGATACTATGCTGCACCATGCAATAAAATATAATATATTTTATTTATAATCAAATAAATCAAAACTTTATAAAAAGTATTCTGTTTTATATAAAAAGTTTTTATTATGCAAACACTATGCAGGCACTATGCAAATACTATACATAATAAAATATAATATATTCTATTTAAAATCTAATAAAACAAATAACTTTATAAAAGTATTCTATTTTATATAAAAATATTTTACAATGCAAATATTATGCATAATAAAATATAATATATTCTATTTAAAATCTAATAAAACAAATAAATTTATAAAGTATTCTATTTTATATAAAAAGATTTCTGTTTTATTATATTTATAATAATAATAAAACAACATTTATCACTATTATTATAATTCACAATATTAATAGACCAGGTCGTTCCCAGGAAAGAGGGGGCTTTCCAATAAGGATTTTTCCCTATTGGCGCGCAATTAGGTGACCAAACTCTCCTTGACAGAACTTCTAGACATCGTTAATATTACAAATAATAATATTAATAACTTTGTCGTCTCAATTATTGATTTAATAATATATAAATATTGACAATAATTGAATCAAATAACGTGAGACACTATGCAACAAATACTGTAGCAATAATTGAACAAAACTGAGTGACTTCTCACGTAAGCATCAATAATCAATACCGTGTGCTACTATACAACTACGCGTATTACTGTACTTTTAACACCGGGTGTTTCAATAGTTAACGGTAAAACTTTCGCCGTTATTTTTATAAAAAGATAATTTTGTCATTTTCTAACACCGACAATAATTCTGTCATGGGATCCACCAATGATTGTGTCATTGTACGGATATTCCCTGTTAAAACGAATATTCTCCGACCAATCGAATATTATATAACAACTTGCTTACTTTGCAAAATTTATAAATATTACACACAA
Source organism: Panax japonicus (assembly GCA_020205505.1). NCBI lineage: Eukaryota > Viridiplantae > Streptophyta > Magnoliopsida > Apiales > Araliaceae > Panax > Panax japonicus. The sequence goes on from CM035091.1 coordinate 65,157,504, forward strand.
CTATAATATTATAACAAATTCACACCTTAATATTCAAAAATGATATTTATAGAAAATTCATCTTTATTCATAAAAGTTGGGGTCTTACAGGGTACTAATATTGATAAAATTGATTTCTTTTTCTGATCAAATTATCGTTGATTTATGAATCTTACTCATGAAATTAAATCCATGTTTTGATCATATTGTTTTTATTATCATATATAATATTTTTATAATCCTGGTGATGAAATTTCTATTTCACTTGAGTGTAAAGGTGGGTGGATAATTGATATGATCATGACTATGAGTTCCCTTTAGCCATTAGTTCAAAGTTGAATTGTTGACTGGTATGATCATTGTAACATTCCAGAATTTTAATTATAATATTAAATATTTTTTGAGTTATATAAATATTTAATGGATGTGTTTATCATTGAATATATATTTATTTAATTGATTTAATTTTATTTGGTCAATTATTTATTAAATAAAAAATTAATGAGTTAAGGAAATTATTATTATGTTGATATTTCAAATTGATGGTTAATTATTTGTATTGAGTTATAAGATTAAATGATTTATTTAATTAATTGTTATTTGAATTAATTAAATTAAATATGAAAGCTTGATTAAATAAAGTGTGACAAATAACTATATTATAAGGAGTTATTAAAATAAATTAAAGTAGTTTTAATTTAGTTTTATCCAAACAATGCTTAAGGATATAAACTCTTTAATTTTAAATGATTTGCCAAGCAAAGCCCTATGGCTTTTGTAATTCTTTTTAATTTTGAATTATAATAAACTAAATAAATAATATATATTAAATTGGTAACTGCTAATTTATTAATGTCATTAGTAGGCGTATTATTATTTTTACGTTGGCTAGCCTATCAGTTAGTACGCTTAATAGCTGAAGTCTTATACTTAGGAAAGAAAAGAGAAAAGTTACAGAGGATTTTAGAGAGAATTACAAAAGAGTTTTGAGAGAGAATTGAGAGCTGTGGATTCTAAATAGTTCTAGCAAGAATTTCAAACAAATTGAAGGTATGGTATCTAAACCTTAGTATTATATACATATATATAAATATAAATGTTCTTCGGCAAAACTGTATATTTTCTGTGAATGACAAATGTGTTGAATTGTTGTAGAAAACTGAATTATGGTGAGTATATGTGTTTATGATGCTAGAGTTTATACTTAAACAAGAAATTGCATTCTAATTTTGGGTTACAATAGAAGAAAATTTTGACAGTGTATGTTTGTATGTATTTTTTTATATGGCTCATGTAAGTACCAATGTTGATAGTCAATTTGTATGTTCATGTGTGAATTGAGGCTTGATTATGCTAGTCTATTAAGAAACGCACATAACGTAATTTGAACGAAGTAATTTGGACAAGAATCGAAGTCACAATCTTCATTTTGGTGAAGAAACTCAAAAATAGAGTTTTAGTATAAAAATATGAATTCTGAGAAATTAAAATCGTTAGAAGTGTTGTTAAATTGTTCAAATTGATGGAAAATGTTAGCAATCATGTTTATGATATTTTTATATTTATCTTACATGTAATTATTACTGCTTGCTGGGTGAAATTAGTGTTAGTTTGTTTAAGAAAACTGTCATAGCCATGTTCTGCAGAAACTGGAGTCTGTGCATAGCGCGACCGCGCCAATGCCCAATTTCAGACAGTGAAGTTTGCTAATTCAGCAGACTTTGAACGTTCAATGTAACTTAGCTTAATGTCAGGTTAATGTGAGAATCATGTAACAACAAGGTTAAACATAGTCATGTTAGGTGGATTGTAAATTCAAAGTTGTAAAAGTGATTAGTAAGTTACGAACGTGTTATGCGTAAGTTAGTTTATACAATGAATGTTAGATAAGTGTTGTGATGTTAACACTTGGGAATTCTGAAATATATATGGTAGCTGTAGAAACTCAAAATTTTATGTACTACTGTCACTAACATTGCAGAATGACAAATTCGTCTTTTAAGAGGGAACCCTGAAAGACATTCCATATCCATACCGTATACTACCAAAAGTTCAACATCAACCCCGGAACACACACTGGGAGTAATAGTTCCAACCTCGGTGATAACCCCGAGGCGTGCAGATCCAATACCAGAACACACACCGGAGAAGACCGATTAATCTCGGAGATAACCCCGAGGTATCCAGTCTCAGTCCCAATCATGGGAATAGCCACCAACCTTGGTGATAACCCCAAGGAATGCAGTTTCGGCAATAACCCCGGAAATGCTTTTTACAAATGCAACCAACTTCAATCTCAGTGCTCACAACGAGATACTCCGTACCAACCCGGATATAACATCGGGAGGATAGGAACACCTCAAAGATGACATTGAGGATCTTCAAAAAATGTGTTAGTTCTCAGTAGGCACAATAGATCTAGAAGGGGGAGGGGTTGAATATATCTTTTTTATTTCAAATAATTTTCTCTATTATTTTTTATAGCTATTAAATTAACATATGACAAACATAAGAATCTTTTCAAGCACAACGGAATAAGTAAAAGATCCCCTTCATTGATATATTCATAATCATACATACATTGTTCGTAGAGTAAGTTTAGTTGTAAGCAGTTAAAACATACATAGCAGTTATAGTAGTTATAATACATAATGTAAATGACATAATGTAAAAGACACAAGGGATTTTAAGTGGTTCAGAGACTCAAGCTCCTAATCCACTCGTCTCCTTTCAACTAGCAAGATTTCTACTAAGGAAGGGCAGCACTCTAAATCACTAAGATTCCTTCAAGGCCAGCAGCCTTGGGACTTCAGTTCACTAAGAACTCTTCAAGGCAAGCAGCCTTGGGACTCCTCTAGTTCCCTAGGAACTCTTCAAGCCCAGCAGGCTTGGAACAACGTTTAGTCCCTCCGGACAAGGACCCTGCTGGCCCTGGCTTCATTTAGTCCCTTCGGACAAGGACCCCTCAGGCCCTGGCTTTTGTTGTTTGTTTGTTTGTTGGAGTTGGTGATGAGCTGCTAAGATGTCTTCATGCTCTGAACATCTTCTATACTTAGCAGCTTGGCGTGATCATCCTTGAAATGCAGTTGAGTGTTGCATGATGCTCAGCTTCTTCAGCTACTCAACAACTTCGGAAGATCCCTTGATGACTGCCTTGAAGATCTTTCCTCTTGATACATGATGGTTGCACATGATAGGTTTCCAAGATGACTGTAAGCTCTTCTGCTAGGTACTTAGAAACTTTCTCATGCTTGCCGCCATGTTGATGTTTATGATCTCCCTTCTTGATATTTGATGTCTTCTCATGATGGACTTGCTAAGACGACTGTGAGCTCTTCTCTATTGTACTTAGAGTCTTCCCATGATGGATACCAAGATGACATGATGCTTTTCTTTCTCTTGGCAGTTCAGAACATTCTTCTTGTAGTAGAACTCTCACTTCTACTTCTTCCTTTGCATGAATCTGAGTGTTATTGGTGGATCGTAGAGTGAGCCTTCGGACTCACTATCTTACATGGTTTAGTACAGTCCATCTTCTCTCCAAAATTGGCAACTCCAGCAACCTTCGATCTTTAAAGCTCTTTCTGATTTATACTCCTTCCCAATCCTTCCGTTAGGAAATTAGCCGTTAAAGGCTATTCAATTATCTTCACAGATCTTGAGTTGATAGAGGTAGACTGCTGATGTGACATGTCATACTTTATCTGACAGTGCTAGTCTACTATTTCACCTACCCATCAGAGTTGTCACTTTAATGTCTTGGACAAGTTGAAGACTTTATTTCCTCCTTCTGATTTCTCAATCAGAGGTTGTCCTTTTGCATCGATTCTCTCAATAAGCTTTTTTTCGAATACCATCCTTCAGATTGAACCGTTGCCAATGCTTCAATCTTCGGTTGTTCAAACTCTATAATTCTGATGCATGTCTTCGAGGACCTGATCGTAGTGTCTGGTTAAGTGTTGCTTATTGACTGGTAAAGTTATCACTACGATCCGGAAGAGTGTTGATTGGATCTCCAATATAGTACACCTCTTCCTTCTATTGTGCAGTGCTTTAACACTTCTGTTTGCTTCAACTATTCTCAGAGACTGATGGCCTAACTCTTTGCTCTAGTCCCCTTTGAATAGTAAGACACTTTAGATTTGTGGCATGTCCAGCTTGCTTTATCCTTATGATCTCCCGTTCACTTATCATCAATGGACTGACCCTACACTTAATCACTTTAGCCTTATTCTTCAGAGACTAACTAGTATCTCAGATCACTTTCCATCAGTTCTTTCTTTGTTTGGCAAACACTACGATCTCTGTTGCTTCCAAGATCGCTGTCTTCTGTTCACTTGATAGCTACTGCACTTGCTGACTTTCCTTAGTCAGTTACTAAAGTCTTCTTATGATAATCTTGTGGAAGACTTCATCTCGAATGGCTTTACAACTCAATCTTGATGCTGATTGGGTTTGTACTTAGATCTTTTGTTAGCTTGCATGTCATTCGTTGAGTGCTCTCTGGTTCCTTTCAAGTAGGATGTATCTTTGTATTGACAACCAGAGGCTTTGTTCCTTTGGATATTCTGGGAGTGCTCATTAGTTGAGAATCATACTTGCTCTACGATTTTGCCTATGCATTGTGAGCACTTCTTTCGAGGTCGTAGTTTTGCACTCTATGATTCAGCTACGGCTGTGCAGACACTACAATCCTGAGATCAGATCTTGACACTCTACGATTTCTACCTTGCGCTTGTTATCTTCATCTGATCTTGCTCGACTTCGATCTATGCATGTAATAAATAGACTCTTCGAACTCAGAGTATAGTCTACGATCCTTGACATGGATTCGACATCAGTAGACTCTATGATCTCGAGTGTAGTCTACGTTTCTGTCTTGGCTTTGGCAGATATTCGGTCGGCTCGTAGGCAGGCTGTCTCTACGATTCTGAACATGACTTCATCAGCACACTACGATCCCGAGGAAGCTCTTCTCGATATACCACGATCCTTCATTGTTTCTCCTGGCAGTCTACGAACTCTGAGATCTACTATATTGTAGACTACGATTTTGCCTTGATAGCTCTCGAGTTTTCCTTGACTCTCCTGGAAGACTACGATCTCTGGTGCAGTACTTCGATGATCAGAAAAGCCTATCTATTACATCATAAGATCAACCTAACATGCTTGAACTTTCTATATTTATAGTCCTTGTACATCATTTCTTTTTAAGGACTTTACAAAGCTGTTTTGCTTATGTAGGATCAACCTAACATACTTGATCAATTCATTCAAAGTCCTTGTATACATATTTCTATTATCTATCAAAGGACTTTACATCTTTTCTTAATATAAGAAAACTTTCATAATATTCATTCATATATATATATATATATATATCATAATAAAATCATATGTAATCAGGAATATCATTCACATGCTTATTCCTGACAAAATGCAGCAGTCCAATCTTAGTGAAGCCTTGAGCAATGTCTACTTTATCAGCCCAAACCGGCGATAACACCGGTGAGGGGCAACAACGTTATCTCGCCAACACGATGCCACATCACGTCATCTCAACATTTCATAAACATCTTTACACAACGATGTCCCACAAGAATCAAGGATAACCAATCCCGAGTGACTATTGTGCGGGGTAGCGGATGGAATTTGAAGCTTGAAGACCGGAGGGCATTGTCCCATATTCAATGACTTCGTACAAACTCTAATCCCATATCATTGTACAACTCTCGACAATGGCGATCCGAAATAGGTCCTGTATACCTCAATCGGATACCTGGATTGAACTTCTAAACATTCAAGCGGACATTACAGTGCCCGAGAACAAGTACTACGAGACGACTCGACCCGAGAATCCCGGGCCCACCTGGTTTGCCTCTGGTACACCTGCGGCTCAGCCGCAGGTACACCTACGGCTCCACCCTCTATAAATAGAGGGATTGGGGTGGCCATTTTGTAAGAGAAAACGGCGAGGAAGCGCTGCCTAATTTGCTCTGCACTCACCCCATACAGTGTACTTTCTTATTTTAAACACCTGTGAGCTCAATATAACTTCTTTTGTACCTACAAAAGCTTGTGTTTACCCACTTTAAAGATATAGAAGTCTTCTTTGGCAGCCAATTGTAAGCCTTCTTACACACTTTAGAGTCTTTCTCTTCATCGTCGCACACACCCTTCTTCACGTTGAGAGTCGTGTTGCGTGTGTTTGCCTGAACTTCGGTCCGTGGTTTCATTTCAGTGTGTGTATATATATATATATATATATATATATATATAGACTAACATTATTGAGTTATGCCTCGATTGAGCCTAGACTTATGTCGGGAGGGTTTATTTGCTTATATATATATATTTATATATATTAACTGTGTGTCAGACTTTGTTCGATGAGCCTAGACTTCGGTCTGGTGCATTTACTGCTTTAATAGATATATATATTTATATATATTAACTGTGTGTCGGACTCTGTTCGATGAGCCTGAATTTTACGTCCGCTGCATTTACTCACTTATTTATATATATATACTTATATATGAACTGTTGTCGAACTCTGTTCGATGAGTCTGGATTTTACATCCGGTGCGTTTACTTGCTTATATATATATATACTTATATATATGAACTGTTGTCGAACTTTGTTCGATGAGCCTGAATTTTACATCCGGTGCATTTATCGCTTATATATGTATATATATATATATATATATATATATATATATATATTTCGTCCCACCTAGAGTTTACTTCGTGGTGGTTGATCGCTTTTACAGCTTTCTTTACATTTCGTCCTGCCTGGAGTTCACTTCGTGGCAGTTGATTGCTTTGTACAGCTTTATTTACGTTTCGTCTCGCCTGGAGTTTCCTCCGTGGCGGTTGATAGCTTTTACAGCTTTATTTATATTTCTGATCCCCCATGGAGGTGCTTCGTGGTTGGTGATCATGTCTGTATATATATATTTACAGCTTATATATATATACCTGCTTACTGCTTTCATACAAATTGCGGTATCATGTGCGCCTAGGAATCATATGATCACAGATTCAGCCTATTGGATCTAGATTCGGTTCCTGTGATGGACATTTTCAGTTGTAAGCAACTTGTAAATTATTCTGCAGTGTCTGAATTTCCTCAGATGGTTTCTATACCCACGAGGAAGTCGACATTATTTTCGTACAGATGCCTCGCATCTGTAAATTAAAATCAATCAAGCCGAACACTTAATAAAATGGGAGTGTAAAAGGTCTCAACTACTATTGAGCATCAGGGTTTGAAAAACCTTTTTTTATAAAACATCATTGCTATATCTTGCTAAAAACTGAATTTTTACATAAATTCAAACCCTGTGTATATAGGTGCGAACGAGGCCTCACACTACTTGCAAATAATAGCACATTGACCCACACACACACACACATTCAGATAATAGTTTCTTGAAAAGAGGCGGTCACCGTGGTAACACGGATGTCGGGGGGGGTGTGTGCCTAACACCTTCCCTCCGTATAACCAAGTCCCCGGACCCTAATGAATCTCAGTTTCACCGACCCGTTTAGTAGTGTCACATCACTGGGTCAATGTACAAACCTTTTCTCGGTTGTGTTGGTACAACTATTTAAAAAACCAACTGGCGACTCTTAACAGTCTATCGTCGACATTATACATGTCGGACCTTTTTCACTTATTTTTTCAAACAAATCTCACCTAAAATGAGGACTTAAGCCCAACGGAAAGGGACATCTGAAAATCCCGACGTCGACAGGTGGCGACTCTGTTAGGGACTCCAGTAAGAGGACTTAAGCTGCTATTTCAAATCTTTTCAAAACTATTATCTGCTTGTGTGTGGATGTTGCATTTACATTTGATGAATGTGTATGAATGCATTTCCTGATTACACTTAGTTCTTCACACAATAGTTGCTTGTGATATTAGTGCTTCGCACCTTATCTGCTTGTGATATTAGTGCTTCGTACATGTCATCATTATCATACGGTGAGACGTGATGTATGTTAATGTATGTTGTGTGGTCCCTCCACCAGGAGGCTATCCCGTCAGTGTTTGATTACTGGACTCGTGGGAAGACTAATTCCCCGAGGCTTAGGAAAGGCACCACCCAAATTCGCTCCAGTTGAAAGATCGGACTAATTTCCCGTTGAGTAAATTGCGATGATTTGGGAACCTTCATGCCAAAAAGCCGCGAGAGTAACCTAAGATAGGTTAGCCTCTGATAAACCCAAAACGAAGGAAAGTCTCTTCATGCTCTCTCATTACTTGTAATTACATTCCATATATATCTCCATGTAATGAGAAATATGAAGAAATGTATACACATACATATTTTAATGCTACAAACAGCTGACATCCATTTTGCAGGATAAAAATCCTAAAATGGACACATCACATAGCATATTATTATACACATTCCCTAAAGACTAAACTATGCAAGTCTTTCACAGGGAACCAATCGGACCTACTACTCGGTCGAAATCTAAAAAGGCTACATGCCTACAGTCAATCATGTCGTCATCTGACCAGACAGAACTTAATCCAGTTTCTCATAAAGAATTCGATGGATTAAGCAAACAAATTACAGATTTGGCTGTTCTACTCAAAGAACTACACCAGTCTACTAAGGGTCAAAAAATACCCCTACATGCTGAATCCTCCACACAAGGAGGAACCCAGGTTATCACAATACCTGAACTGCAGTTGGATACGACCAACAAAACTCATGATGCTGCCCATCCCACTGGAGATCCAGACACCGGTGACATCAAAAAGAAAGTCCTCCAAATGGAAGAGACCCTTCGTGTTATCAAAGGAATTGGAACACACGGGAGTGTTTCATATGCTGACCTTTGTATATTCTCTGGTGTTCATTATCCAGAAAAGTTTAAAACTCCTGACTTTGAAAAATATGACGGGTTAGGAGATCCTTACACACATTTAAAGGTGTTTATTGGAGAACTTGGATCCTATATAGAGGACGAAAAGCTCAAAATGCAATTGTTCCAAAAGAGTCTAACTGGAGAAGCCCGTTCATGGTACAAAAGATTAGACAACTCAAAGATCCATAGCTGGGAAGAGCTAGCACATGCATTCCTCACTCAATACAGCTTTCAGTCTCAGATGGCTCCCTGATCGGTATCAAATTACCAAGATCAAGAAACTGTCTAATGAGTCTTTTAGAAAGTATGCTCAAAGGTGGAGACACCTGGCTGTCCAAGTTAATCCTTCCATGACAGAATCAGAGATGGCCATGATTTTCATAGACATAAAAGAAGTTCCTTTCTATGAAAGAGTTTTAGCCGGCATCGGCAAACCATTTTCTGAAATGGTCAAACATGGGGAGATGGCTGAGGTGGGATTGAAGTCCGGAAAGATTCAAGACTTAGCTGCACTCAAAGATGTTGCTGATCACATCCAATCCAGAAATTATAGAAACAACCCCCGGAGCGTCCATAAAAAGAAAGAGGAAGATGTTTCCCTGATATTACAGGAGCAAAAAGGCAATACGAACATGCCTATTCAAAGGAGAAACTACACTCCCTTTCAAACACAGTCCGCGAACCCTCCAATACTAAAAGGTGGAGAATTCAAACGCCCTCGAGTGTTCACACCCTTAGGGGACACCCTCGAGAACATTCTCACTCTTCTGACAACATAGAAGAAAATTACACATCTTCTTCCACCAGCCAACCTATAATGGATGGGGTTTCAATGCTGCTCGAAAATGTGCTTATCATGCCGGGCACCTGGACATGATACTCAGGATTGTTGGGCCTTGAAACATAAGATCAAAGACCTGATAAGTAACGGTGAGATTGTGGTCACCAAACCAGATCAACCTCACGTTCAAGACAACCCTCTTCCTCAACATAATGAAGAAGAGGTCAACATGATCAATTGGAGCAATGGACAAAGTTGCAATTTCAACTGTGAATCCTCCCAGACACTCAAAAACGGTGTTGACAAATGGGATTATGCCAAGTTCTAGTTCACAATGGAACAAAAGATGAAAGCTTTATGTAAACAAATTGAATAATTGGAAGAATTGGTGACTTATCAGCATCAAGTGACACGTCAATTAATCATCCAGGAGCATGCCAGTCTCCTACCTTTTGTCATGAATATTTCCTCGTCACTTTCAAAAAATGAAATGCTGGAAGACAAAGTGATTAAGAGAGCAAATGCCAAAGCCCGTCGGGATTTTGCCAACAGAAGGGAATTCATTTATTTGGGCAAACCTATGGAGGAAATCCTTCAGATGTTAATCAATTAAGGAAGGATTAGTTCCCTTCTACATCCAATCAACCCCCGTTCAAGGCGGTACAACTCTGATGGAATATGTCAATATCACTCCCAGTCTCGCGGTCACAGCACAGAAGAATGTTGGGCACTCCGCCATCTCATCCAAAATCTAATTCACAGTGGTGTCCTGCACCTAGCGGATGATGATACTGTGTTACGTGCAAATGAGAATACATGTCCTACTAAGTGGAAGAGTGTGGTAGCAGTCATATCCACTGAAACTGATGGGATTAATCAATCACTCACAATGCCCCAACAATTCAACTCGAGAGGAATCAACAATCCTTTGAAAGTGGCTGCTCCAGAGGCAATCAACTTTCCATAAAGAGCACAATATCCTATTATTAGCTTGTGCAAAGTTCCATGGAATTATAGAGATGGTGAAGGATCCACCTCACATACCACTGCTACAGTGTTGAAGGAAAATCCACTGTATCTTCCCCAACGGGTGATGAAGCCTACCATCAAATCAAAGAGGAAAATACCCATGGACAAGATCAAAAACTTCTTCCACACCATGGGTCATCATAAAGCCAAAGTTGTTTTAAGCTTGAGAGAAGCTCCACATCAGATTTCAATTTTGGATTTAGTCCTAACTTCCGAGGATCACCAGAAGATCCTACTAAAGGTTTTGGAAGAAGCCTGTCTAACAACATCAGTTGATACGGAAAAATTTCAACATTTAGTTGATCACATTTTCAATAACAATGTGATATCCTTCACTGATGATGACATATCAGCCCGAAGGGACCGGTCATTGCAAGCCGTTGCACATTGTGGTCTTGTCCTCTGGATACATGCTAGCTGGATTTGATAGATGGAGGTTCATCTATAAATATCTGTCCATACGCTACCTTGGTGAAGATGAATATCAATCTCAACTGAATTCAGAGTAGCCATACTATCATCAAAGCTTTTGATGGAGCCCGTCAGAATTCTGTCGTAGTAATTGAATTGCCAATCGAAATTGGTCCCCACACATTATGCGTATCCTTCCACGTACTCAAGATAGATTCGGGATACAACCTGCTCTTGGGACGACCATGGATCTATATGGCTGGGGCAGTCCCATCCACTCTTCACCAATAGTTGAAATACATTATCAACAATAGCCTGGTCACAGTCAACGCTTAACCAGAGTGTCCTCAACACGGGGACGTGCCATTCATTAATGCCAATGCAGATGTTGAATCGGTCATTTTCCATGCCTTGGAAGTAAACAATACCCAATACTATGCTATAGGAACACCATTTCCCGAACCCAAGATTTCTGCCGAGGTAATGTCGGCTACTCAGGAAATGATGTCATTGGGTCACAAACTGGGACAAGGGTTTGGTAAAGATTTCCAGGGTATCAAGTACCCAATTCAATTAACCAAGCAAATTAGAACATCTAGACTAGGCTATTCTGCCAGTTCTAGTAATAGGAATCCTCATAAACATCAACAGATTCCTTCAGCTACAACCATGCGGCATTTATCTTTACCTTCAAACTCTGAGTCCGCACAACCTCCTGTAAAGGTGCCAGCCATTGTAATGGCTATGTTATTTCCCAAGTCTGTACCAGTGAAGGAAAAAGAAGTCTTTTTTCCAGATCTTGCAGTGGAAGAGGAGAAATAAAGAATTAAACAAGACATCATCCGAATGATGTCAGGCATACACATCATCGTTCATGATGAACATACCAACAAATACACCCCAGACGATGATTGCCCAGACATAATGGCCATCATTCGGGATAGAGAGGATGATGACAATCCCTCCATCACTTCGGTCCACCCGGACTTTTCCCTTGCCAATTGGAACATCATTCCTTGCATTGGTCGTCAAGGGTAAAGCGGGCAGAAACTCTTTATGCCCTGTAGATATAATAATTGCTTATTTTTCTGTACAATATTAGCAGTTTATCTTGCCAGTATATGCTAACACTGTGTATGATCAACACATTTCATATATACTAAGTGAAAGCATATTTTGTTTTAGGACTCTGAATTTAGATGTGACTGTACTTGCTGATACGGTGCCTCTTCTCCACAAGGATTGTACCTTTGATGTAGAGATGAATTCAGCCTTGATGGAAATACTGGATGACATTCAGGTGCCTCCAGAAATTCAGGAATGGGTCAAAGACAAACCTAAACCCAACCATGATCAAACCACTTCTTTCAATCTCGGAACCTTAGAAAGCCCTAAGTTAATCCAGATTGGTTCAGACCTTACCCCAAACCAACGGAATGACATGGTTATGCTATTAACCCAATTCTAAGATGTGTTTGAATGGTCTCATGAAGACATGGTGGGTTTGTCCACTGACATTGTCCTTCATCGCCTTCCCATTAAAGATGGATTTAAGCTAGTCAAGCAAAAGCTCAGACGATTGAAACCTAAGTGGAGTTTAAAGGTAAAAGAAGAAATTGTGAAACAATTTCAAGCTGGCATAATCATGGTGTCTACATATCCTGAGTGGATATCCAACATTGTACCCATGCCTAAACCCGGAGGGAAGGTATGAGTTTACGTGGATTACTGGGACTTGAACAAAGATTATTTAAAAGATAGCTTTCCCGTGCCATTTAACCACATTCTTATTGACAATACTGCACAATACGACATGTACTCCTTTGCTGATTGCTTTGCGGGGTATCATCAGATCATGGTTGCTGAGGAAGATCGTGAGAAAAATGCTTTCATCACGCCTTGGGGAACCTTTTCCTATAGACGGTTGTCATTCAGCCTCATTAATGCCAGAACCACCTATCAACGAGCTATGATGGCTCTTTTCCATGACTTAATGCACAATGAGATCGAGATCTTTATAGATGACATCATTGTCAAGTCCCAGAAGGAGGATGACCATATAGACCATCTCAGAAAGCTATTCAACAGGTTGCGTAAGTACAACTTGAAGTTGAATCCAGCTAAATGCGCCTTTGGCGTTAAATCATGCAAGTTGCTAGGATTTCTAGTAAGCCACAAAGGGATTGAGCTGCATCCTACCAAAATCTAAGCCATCACGGAAATGCCCATTCCTCAGACAAAAAAGGAAATAAGGGTATTTTTGGGAAGAATCAACTTCTTTAGCAGGTTTATCTCTCAACTCATTGCAACATGTGAGCCAATCTTCAAGCTATTAAGGAAAAAATCCTCCATGAAATGGAATGATGAGTGCCAGAATGCCTTCCATACAATTAAAGAACAGCTAGTCAAATCTCCCGTGTTGGTACCACCCAGGGATGATGTTCACCTGTTCATGTATCTGTCCATAAGTGACAATGCCACGGGCTGCATGCTGGGACAGAAAGACGATAGAGGCAAAGAACGAGCTATCTATTACCTCAGCAAAAGATTCAGCAACAGTTAACATAAGTACACTCTGATTGAGAAGATGTGTTGTGCTTTAGCATGGGCTTCCATGAGGTTACAACATTACCTTCATGGTCACACAACCCATCTCATATCCCACGTGGATCCTCTCAAATACGTGTTCAATAAACCCATGTTAAATTACCGGCTGTCCAGATGGCAGTTGATCCTACAACAATTTGACATCGTATATGTGACTCAAAAGTCCATCAAAGGTCAAGGAATTGCGGATCAACTAGCCGCACCATCAGGGGATTTCAAACCCTTGGAGACATATTTCCCCGATGAAGGACTAATGACAGTTCAGCAACACCATCAGTACAATACGCGTCAGTCATGTAAGATGTATTTTGATGGAGCTGTTAATATGGAAGGTTCTGGAGCTGGAGCAGTTCTAGTATCTGGTACGTGGGAGCAGTATCTAGTCATCGTCAAATTTCAGTTTGTCAGCACCAATAATACAACCGAATATGAAGGCTGTCTCATGGGGCTAAAATTGCCCGTTCAATGGGCATTAGGCGGTTAACTGTCTTTGGAGATTCAAAGTTGGTAATCAGATAATCCACCAGAATCTATCAAACTAAGGAACTACATTTGCTGCCCTACCACCGACAAGTTTTATAGATGGTTGTGGAGTTTGAAGAAATCTCCTTTCTACACATTCTTCGTAATAGGAATGACTTTGTGGAAGCATTAACAACTTTGGCCTCCTTGATTCGCATATCAGATAAGGATCATTTTCCAAGCGTCACAATTTCCCTGCACAAGACCCCAGCCTATGGTAATTATGTTGGAGAAGTATCAGATGAGCTACCTCCCACCCAACATCCTTGGTATCAGCATATCAAGGAATATCTATTAGATGGATCTACACCCGTTGAGGTGAACCCGACTGAGAAAAGGTGGATCCATCGACTTGCTATGAAATTCTACCTGAGTGGAGATGCACTCTACAAAAGAGATGCAGGACTAGGTCTCCTCAGATGTTTAGACAAAGATCAAGCCTAAAGGTTTATGGATGAAATCTATGGCGGAGTCTGTGGCCCCCACATGAGTGGCCACCTCCTTGTCAAGAAGGTCCTCAGAACAGGACATTACTGGATATCTCTCAAAGGTTATTGCAATGACCACGTTAGGAGATGCTATCAGTGCCAGATTCATAGGAATGCTATGCACGCCCCTCCACGAGAACTCCACAATATGACTTTGCCTTGGCCCTTCGCAATGTGGGGAATGGACGTGATCAGGCCCATTGAGCCTAAAGCCAGTAATGGACATCAATTTATCTTCACCATGATTGACTAGTTCACTAAGTGGGTAGATGCAGCCTCGTTCCCCTGGGTTACCAAAGAAGTCATCATTGCTTTCATCAGAAACAATGTCATTTGTCGATATGGACAACCAGAGGTGATTTTGTCAGACAATGCTAAGAACCTCAACAACAAAATGATGGAGGAATTATGCAGTAAATTCCACATCAAACATCTTAACTCTGTCATCTATCATCCAAAGATGAATGGTGCTATTGAAGCGACTAACAAAAACATCAAGAAGAATATGCAAAAGATGTCCGCCAACCACAAAGATTGGCCTGACCTATTGCTTATTACTCTGTTAGCCTACAGAACCTCAATGCGTACCTCCACTGGGGCAACCCCCTACACATTAACCTATGGGATGGAACCAGTGCTCCCTATAGAAGTTGAAATGGAATCCTCAGAGTGTTGATAGACGCTCAGCTGGATGAAGCCCAACGAGTACAAGACATGTATCACCAATTGTCTCTAATAAACGAAAGGCGAATCGCAGCTATCTTCCATGGTCAGTTATATCAACAAAGGATCGCCAGATCCTACAACAAAAAAGTCCGGCTACGGCAATTCAAACAACACGACTTGGTTTTGAAGAAGATCCTTGACAAACAAGATCAATCTAAAGGAAAATTCGCTCCTAACTGGGAAGGCCCGTTTGTTGTCAAAGAAGTATTGACGGGAGGCGCTCTCAGATTGCAAGAAATGGACGGTGATGAATTTCCACAACTTATCATTCAGACACCGTTAAACGGTACTATGTCTGAAGTTACCATCAAGCAAACATCCTGGTTTTAGACCATCAGACCACCAGTCATTCCGGTTCTTTAACCCTTTACCACATACAACTCTTCCACACTTTACCCCTCAGGGAAACATAATCTTCAAGTCAGCAGCCTGGCTCCTTTGCGTTCCTACAATTTAGGTCATCGTACTGCAGATTAAACCTCTTACGTTTGTAGTTTGGATACCCATACACGGGATCAAACTTTTCACCTGCTGTTTATCCTCAATCTAGGATTAAACTTTCTCCTCCCCGCACTCTGACCTGCACATGGGATCACGCTTTTCATCTCGCCCTGAAGGGCGAACTACATCGACCTGATCTCCTCTTCAATACGAGTACGTAGGCAACCATTTCATATGGCCCGATCGCAATAAAACAAAAACAACAAAAACATTTCTACCCTTGCAAAAACAAAAACAACCAAAAACATTCCTACACCATTTCGGACATATAAAACGTTGAACCTCTTACATCAGGTTCAAACTACGTAGACCTGATCTCCCCTTCAATAGGAGTATTTAGGCAACCATTCATGGTTCGGTCTCACCCCCTACCAAAACACAAACCCTTTTCAGTTGGTACTGGGATCACCCTTCAATCCACTACATTTCATTCGGCTTCAAACAAAGGGATGGAATTACCTGAACTCCTCCCAAATAGGAGATTCGGCGACCATCTAAGTTGCGATCATACCTTGAAGAACAACACCAATCCATAAGAGATGGAATTATCTAGGCTTCTCATAAATAGAAGTACTGCCGACCATCTGTGGTGCGGACAATCTTAGAGAGGAAAGCCACACTCCTCTCCACATTTCTATACAGAAACCAGTCCCAAGACACCAAAGATGGTAGGGATACATACAGATAGATGATCTATTCTGAAATATCCAGAGACAACTCAATGTCCATCCACCCAAGAGGAATTCAGAATACATTAGGATCACAATGCCCTGAAGCGGCATGCAAAATATCATGCAAGTAGCAAAACATATCAAAAAGGGAAGTGATCCAAAAATATATTTCCCTGTCATATATATAATGCTGTTTGATATATACAATGTAAACGGTACATGACAAAATGGCTAAGCTAGTCTGTGTAGGAAAATCCAATCCCAACTATAAATCAGCGTGTATGCGAGCTAACAAGCCCAACATAGCATCCCTCTCAGAAGAAGGAGGCGAAGCTGTGGTCTCCTGTATGAGGACATCTAGACGACCTAACAGATCTACATCCATCTGCATGGTGACCAAATGATCATCAATATATGCGCTCATCTTTGCAATCATGCCAATGATAAGGGACCTCACTACAGTACTATCTGTATCGGCTACATCCCGGGCAGATATGGCACTATCCCGCTCAACTATCACTGCATCTTTGGTTGATCTAGCCTCATCCCGCTCAACAACAGCAGAATTTCTGCGAGCTAATGCCTCGTCTCTCTCTAATAGAGATGCGTCTCTCCAATCAAGGACAGTTAACATCATAGATCGAGCTTGATCTCTCTCAAAGGTCATCAGATGAAGACTCTGCTCAAAGTACTGTGCAGAATGCTTAAGCACAATAGTACTGGTACTGGGAGAATCTGAAAGAGATGCTGGCAACCCAACACCTGCCTCCTCCTCGATGTGGGAATTAATGTCCTCCATGGACTCTTCCTCATCCGTCTCACTATCTGGTACTGTGGATACTACTGCAGCCGATGCATTCTCTGTCTCCATCCATGAGGAATACTCTGCAGAACAACCTAGGATGACTGACAGAAAAATCAGCTATCTCACGCTGATCCCAAAAAACGTACACTCGGGATCGGTCCTCTGCTGAAAGATATCTAGAAGCTGAACGCTGACCTATCACCCCTCGAAAGGAGGAAAGTCCTGACTGCGACATCACGGCCATCGGGTGATAAGTAGTCACTCCCCTCAACCCAGCTAGAGGGGGGTAGTCCATGCCCGAAACCTGAGTAATAAAGCTGTATGGTGAGCTAAGCCCCGAACACGGCAATATAAAAAATGGATCTCTGATATCTGCCAAAAATATGGACCAAGACATAGCATCTGTACACTCCGATGGCTGAAAGGAGTATGACATGGCTATATCATGGGTGAACCAGTACCTATGCCGTCTAAGAGTGCCAATCGGTCTCAAGTGTGACATGAACCACACATATAGCATGACCGAACTACCTGTGAAAACTCTTGTCAGATAAGTGCAGCAGTAAGATACTGACCGCAGGGTATCTGCTATGATCATCGGTGTAATGGTACGACCCTCCCTGACAGCTCTCACGGACATGATGACACCTATGTCTATCTCATCCATGTACCGTGGCATATAGACATACGACAATACATATAACAGCAGTACATCAACCCTAGCTAAACGCCAATGATCCTTCGGTGCAGTTAAATCCCCGGAATGTCATGAATAGCTATCCTCAGAGCCAAATCTATCATACAGAAAACACTGGGATATCACATGGTCAGATGTCAGCTCATCCTGTACCACTCTGCGCCGCAATCCAGTGAGAGTCATGAACCGTCTACTAATGTCTCCCAAAGCCATATGTACGCAAGGTCTATCTAATGGTAGCACTATCAAACGTGCATACTCTTCCAGAGTAGGAGTCAACTTATGGGTCCCGAATCACAAAACCTGCCTATCCGGTACCCAATGCTCTAGCATCCCGTCCACAAACCCTGTGGGAACCTGAAACATCAATAATGTCATGGTATGCTGTAGCAAATGATCTACAGTCACCCTGTCTGATGGTGACATGCTATCATACCACGATCGCCTACCCAATGCCACAAATGATGGTGGAGTATGATCTATACGGTTAACTGTCGAAGAAGACATCTGTACGGGCTGTGTCATAAGACCATCTAGGGGTCAATACTGAATATCTCTGGACATACATACATATGCATAACATGATACATGCATAGTAGATAATGGATGGCAATATGATATAGGGAATGAAAAACTGTGCATACATTCCTAAGTATATCATCATCTAATACATCATCTCGGTACAGCTACAAATACAGAGAAATGGGGCACAGACGCCCTACTACTAACAGAGGCCTATCAAAAGATATAGCGAGAATGAGGCACATCCACCCAATATCTAACAGAGGCCTATCAAAAGATATAACGAGAATACACATCAGAAGAAGACAATGGTGTCGATGTCCACATCATTAATCCTGTCCACCTGATGTAACTCCTCATGAGTCATTAGATCTCTATCAACAGGGATGTCAGGCCTATATAAAGGAGGATCTGCATTGGCAAAACTGAATAGGTCATTTGAGGGGCCAGCGCCTGAGCTGGAAGGATCAAATGAAGCTGCCTCTATCAGATCTCTGCCCAAATGCCAGATAAATATATGTGCCTGGTCCAACAGTCGGGTCAAACTATCAATCTGTTTCATATGATTCGGATCTCTGACACAAGCTATCCAATCAGTCATCATCACGGATCCTGGAACCATATCCCCCATGAACTGTATGGCGCGGGACTGGGGTCCGATAGTAAGAGGGAACCACTAACGTTGGAACGTCTCTTGAGTATATGGACCCTCTGATAATGAAAAATTGTCAACCCCCAACAATGGGATATCAGTGACGGGTGACTATGATACAGGCCAATGGCACCTGACAGGAGGCAAGATCGGCATACGAATCTCCCCTGTGGTGTTCCTAATAGAACGCTCTCTTAAATAGAGCTCCCAGCCTCCATCCATGAAGAGAGGAACTCTCTTGGTGGAAATCACGTACTCAACTCCAGTCGGGTATCCATCCTCAAAAATGATGGTCAAGTGTTCCCCTGAATAGGGAATCCATGTGATGGTGTCAGCTGTCAGTAACTCCAGCTGCATATGGTAGTGAATGAAACCCTCAGCTACAGGGACCTCTGACAAAATGGAATGATTCCATCGTCGTCCTCGTGGAAAGGTATCTAAACCTAACACACTCATAGGACGCAAGCATGGGAGCCTCTCATAGGCCCAAAACTACCAACACAATGGCAAAACGTCTGCTATCAAGAAACACTCTTAACCTATAAATGGGAAATAACAAGAGAAATACTAACCAGCAGAAATGGGTAGAAACGTAGCCAAGCCTCGGTCAAACCCTGTGAGCGCAAACGCATGCCCCGGAGGAAATATGCAAAGGTGTAGGAACCCCAATCATACTCTCCAATACGGTCCACATAACGCATGGCGCTGATCAAAGCGAATGACACCGTAGAAGAGTTATCTGCTATGAAGCAGCCTCTAATGATCATCAGGAACAATCACCGAAGAATGCTATCCCTGACTCTGACATCATCAGGAATGGGCTCACTCAAAAGCCCGCTCATAGCATCTAGGCTTAAAGGACCTAAACGGACAGTTCTGCCTTTGAGCGCCTCCGCCGAAACTCCTAACAAGGATCTGACGGCAGTAGGTGTAATATTTACCATGCAAGGTACTAGCTCCCCTCAAAACTCCAATCCTGTGATAAATTGCCAATCCATCAGGCGTCATCATCACCTAGCAATCTAGCAGATGGAGTGACTGAGTCTGATGAAACCATCGCTAAGACAATGCCCTGAGGTAACCCCAGGGACAACGACGAGGAATGAAGGAGAAGAATGCCCTGAATCCCCAATCATGCACTACAACTCTGTAATCAGGATGAAGAGCCTGATACATGGAGTGTATACTAAACCAATTCCCTCGAGGCTGTGTGAAGCTGGGAACCTTCATGAAATGTAGATCAACATCAGAATCCTTTACTCCTTGTCAATAGGAAAAAGAAAAGTCAAGATCTAACGTCATACCTCATTAGCATACAAGTACATCGAGGGATGTCTGCTCAAGTCACCCAGAAGCTCTAGGTTTTCCACCTGAATACAAGGGAGCTCCCTACGGGGAACATGTGCAGCAAGAGCGGGATCCTCAATCGGAATATCCTCATCCACGTCCTCAACATCTGGCACGTTTACCCGAACTGGAGGAATCACGACCTCCACTAATTGACGAGGCTGTCTGACAGAACGGGGTCGAGACATTTCAGAAGCCCTCCTCCGTATACCAGAAGTGGTCCTATGGGAACTACTTGGCTGATCCGGATCAATGATATCTGGATAACAAGTCTCCAAATCACCTCAGAAAGGGTGTGGTATTTCCTTACCTAGGGCTTTTTAGAATGCATTTTATAACTACATGCATGCATGCATTTACTTTAACATACAATAGAGTTAAAATACATGACTACCCAATGCCTATATTTTGAAATTTTTAGCCATAGTCCCCTTTGAAAACATGACTATCCACATGCACATAGGCATGTCTAGGTTAACCTCAATATTAGGAGTACTTTGCCTTTCTACCTTTTGCTCATTGGACCTCTAATATGACAAAAAATAGCAGAAAAATGTGCCAATTTGACTGTCTCAAAAGTTAAATTTTTTCACATCATTATGTTCAACATGGTTTAATACTAACATTTACTATGTTGAATATTTTTTATCAAGTCATTTGTGTATACATAATCACTACTATGTGTTTAGATGCATTTCATACGATAACTCAAATTCCAACAGATAAAAACTAGAAAAAATACATGCATACATTACCAGGATAGTGCAGAACACTTGTACGGTGATATAATTTGTAGAAAATAGCCAGAACTCAGTAGATCTGAAGGAGGCTCATAGATTTCTCTTTGTGAAACAAGTTGAGAATGACTTGTAAGACCAACCTGCTAGATTATATCATCCACGGTTAGCCGCAGGTTCATCTACGGCGGTAGCAGGTGTACCTGCGACACCCCTATGTGGGCCCCACCCCTCTGGCTCGGTCCAGTTCGAGTTGCAAATGAGTTCTTGCGGACTAGAAAGGTTAAATCGGGAATAAAAACACCACGCGATTGAGCAAAACATCATGCAATCCGGGTCTTCTCAGATATACCCTGCGAATGATTTCATTTGTTACAAATCACATCCGACAATACCTTGTATAGGTCCAATGCCGCCAACTCTGGGTCATTACCCTAAAAGATCAACGTAGATCCCCGACGGGGGTTACAACGTTTTGCCCCGACTGGGGATTACAATGCGAATTCAAGTCGTTGACACATATATCAATGAAGGTCAAGCAGTCTTGACGTTATCTCAGCCAATACCGATTAAACCTATCAGAGCTCTAGAGATATTCAAGGATTTCATGCTTGATTACTCATATTCTCTAGTAGATCCCCGGCGGGGGTCACAACACAATGTTTCTTTCATTCAAACGTCAGCGAAGGTCAAGCAACCTTGATAATCTACCCACAGAGTGTTAGCCATTGATTCACGCGTCAACGAGGGTCAAACAACCTTGACAGTCTATCCCACAGGGTTTTTCAGCCATTAATTCATATGTCGGTGAAGTACACGTTGTTGAAGGTCAGGCATCCCTGACAACATCTGCTGTTGGTAGTAAATCTGACAGAATCTTGACATGTCCTGGCGATACCAACCTGGAAAAGTCAATGTTATCAAGGAGGATCGATGATGGAATATGTTATACACATCCTCAAACAAACCAAGCTTTATCCCCACAAATCTCTTACACATAAGACGTATATCTTCAGGATCAAGTCATTTTCAAGGACCCATGAATTTGGTGATAACCCCAATATCAACATCCTAACAGATTCAGATTACACATCAAATCTGGTCATCATTGCCAATTCCCAGTTGAAACAACAGGGAGACAGCAATCATCCCTAGGATGTTGGGCTACAACCCTGCACACATGCATCGTACATTTGCATCATGTTGCTACATATAGTACCATGTTTGTCTTGATGCGTTTCAAGTGTCCAGGATTCTTTATCCTACCAAAGCATTGCCATGCATGAGTATGATAAAGAGGGGCATCTGTAGACACTCAAAATTTTATGTACTACTGTCACTAACATTGCAGAAGGACAAATTCATCTTTTAAGAGGGAACTGAAAGACAATCCATATCCATACCGGATACTAACAGAAGTTCAGCATCAATCCAGGAACACACAGTGGGAGTAATAGTTCCAACCTGGGAGATAACCCCGAGGCATGTAGATCCAATACCAAAACACACACCGGAGAAGACCGATTAATCTTGGAGATAACCCCAAGGTATCCAGTCGCAGTCCCAATCATGGGAATAGCCACCAACCTTGGTGATAACCCCAAGGAATGCAGTTTCAGCAATAACCCCAAAAATGCTTGTTTCAAATGCAACCAGCTTTAATCTCGGCGCTCACAACGAGATACTCCGTACCAACCCGGATATAACACCGGGAGGATAGGAACACCTCAAAGATGACATTGAGGATCTTCAACAAATGCAGCAGTCTAATCTCAGTGAAGCCTTGAGCAACGTCAACTTTATCAGCCCAAATCGGAGATAACACCGGTAAGGGGCAACAACGTCATCTTGCCAACACGATGCCATGCCATGTCGTCTCAAAATTTCATAAACATCTCTACACAACGATATCCCACAAGAATCAAGGACAACCAATCACGAGTGACTATTGTGCAGGGTAACGGATGGAAATTGAATTTTGAAGACCGGAGGGTATCGTCCCATCTTCAATGACTTCGTACAAACTCTAATCCCATACCATTGTACAACTCTCGACAGCGGCAATTCGAAATAGGTCCTGTATACCTCAATCGGATGCCCGGATTGGACTTCTGAAAATTTGAGCGGACATTACAGTGCCTGAGTGCACGTACTATGAGACGACCCAACCCGAAAAACTCGGGCCCACCCGCGTTGCCTCTAGTATACCTGCGGCTCAGCCGCAGGTACACCTGCGGCTCCACCTCCTATAAATAGAGGGCTTGGGGTGGCCATTTTGCAAGAGAAAACCGCGAGGAAGCCCTGCCCAATTTGCTCTGCACTCACCCCATATAGTGTACTTTCTCATTTTAAATACTTGTGAGCTAATATATAGCTTCTTTTGTACCTACAAAAGCTAGTGTTTACCCACTTTAAAGATATAGAAGTCTTCTTTGGCAGCCCAATGTAAGACTTCTCACACACTTTAGAGTCTTTCACTTCATCTTCGCACACACCCTTCTTCACGTTGAGAGTCGTGTTGCGTGTATTTGCCCGGACTTCGGTCCATAGTTTCATTTCAGTTTGTATATATATATATATATATATATATATATATATATATATATATATATATATATATATATATAAAAATTTATATATATGGACTAACATTATCGAGTTATGCCTCGATTGAGCCTAGACTTTGGTCTGGAGCGTTTATTTGCTTTTATATATATATATATATATATATATTAAATGTGTGTCGGACTTTGTTCGATGAGCCTAGACTTCGGTCTAGTGCGTTTACTGCTTTAATATATATATATATATATATATATATATATATATATATATATATATATATATATATATATATATATATATATATGAACTATTGTTGAACTCTATTCGATGAGCCTGGATTTTACATCCGGTGCGTTTATCGCTTATATATATATATATATATATATATATATATATATATATATATATATTTCGTCCCACCTGGAGTTTACTTCGTGGTGGTTGATCGCTTTTACAGCTTTCATTACGTTTCGTCCTGCCTGGAGTTCTCTTCGTGGCAGTTGATTTCTTTGTACATCTTTATTTACGTTTCGTCCCGCCTGTAGTTTCCTCCGTCGCGGTTGATAGCTTTTACAGCTTTATTTAGATTTTTGATCCCCCCCATAAAGGTGCTTCGTGGTTGGTGATCATGTCTGTATATATATATATATTTATAGTTTTTATTTATATATACCTACTTACTACTTTCATACAAATTGCGGTATCATGTGCGCCTAGGAATCATGTGATCACAGATTCAACCTATTGGATCTAGATTTGGTTCCCGTGATGGACATTTTCAGCTGTAACTAGCTTGTAAATTATTTCCCGGTGTCTGAATTTCTTCAGATGGTTTCCATACCCACGAAGAAGTCGGCATTATTTTAGTACGAATGCCTCGCATCTATAAAATAAAATCAATCAAGCCGAACACTTAATAAAATGGGAGTGTAAAAGGTCTCAATTACTATTGAGCATCAGTGTTTGAAAAACCTTTTTTATAAAACATTATTGCTATATCATGCTAAAAATTGAATTTTTACATAAATTCAAACCCTGTGTATATAGGTGCGAACGAGGCCTCACACTACTTCCAAATAATATCACATTGACCCACACACACACATATTTAGATAATAGTTTCTTGAAAAGAGGCGGTCATCGTGGTAACATGGATGTTGGGGGGGGGGGGTACCTAGCACCTTCCCTTCGCATAACCAAGTCCCCGGACCCTAATGAATCTCGGTTTCACCGATCTGTTTAGCAGTGTCACATCACTGGGTCAATGTGCAAACCTTTTATCGGTTGTGTTAGTACAACCATTTAAAAAACCAACTGGCGACTCTTAACAGTCCATTGTCGACATTATACATGTCGGACCTTTTTCACTTATTTTTTCAAACAAATCTCACCTAAAATGAGAACACCAAAGAACAAGTAACGGAAAGGGACATCTAAAAATCCCGACGTCGACAGTAGCATAAGAGTTGTGCTAAAATAACAAGTTTAGCTAGTAATGCGTTTTATATTGAAAAGTGAATATTAGTATATCTAATAGATGTTGTTATTTTATTACTGTGTATAGATGAACGTGAGTTTTAATATTTTAGCTTACACTCGAGGCAAGTTTTCTAACTCTACATTTTCGTTGAGTTAGTTCTATTATTACATGTGTAACTTCATTCTTTTGATTGAGCAAGTTTCTAAACCTATCTTTTTAAATTAAGCAAGTTCTTTAACTCTACTCTTATAATAATTGAGCATGTTTAATCTTAAGTTATTGTAATTATAATTATTTTTGGCTTACTTTAACTTGTTTATAGTTAAAAAAAGTTTCTTTAGTTCATTCTTTTACAATAAATGTTTCTTGAACCTTAATTCCTTGTGTTGAATGGTTCAATCACTTTGTATATTTTATTACCATGTGGAGTAAGCATTTTTTCCAGCTTGCTATCAATTAATGCATGTTCGGTAACTAAAATTCTAATTTGACAAGATCACAGACCTAACTTATTATTGTTCAAGCCAAGGTTTATCATTTCTTTATTTTGATCAATACTTATGTCTAGAATATAGTCAGTTCACCTATGATTCTCAAATGTTCTAAGTTATGTTGTTATTAAACAACTATTGTGTTATCAAGCATTATTGATTCAACTAGTTCCCTAGTTGATGATCGTTGAACTTCAAATTACCCTTGAAAGCTTATCCAAACCAAACTTTCTTTGGTGCGAACTTGTACTCTAAATACTGAGATGAACAACCCTATTTTTAGGGGTTTACGCCTAGCGTTGAAATGTTTGTGCATAATACATTGTATGAAGGATTGATCCCCCTAAGTACGTGGAGTTCTTATAGTTATATGACTGTTAAAGTTAAAGTTAAATGATTACTTATAATTGTGGAAATGGTTCGTGGTTATTAGACCCTCAGTAGTATTAGAATGTTAATAGAACATATCATTTAGTTCTATTGAGCCTATTAATTGGAAAATGTTGTAAAGTTATTCATTCTTATTTCAAGTGAGCTTTGTTTTCTCACTCTTGCTTATATAACCATTACAGCTAAGGATGAGAAGGTAGATGTACCTTGCACCAGTAAGGGCAAGGGGAAGATGAACAAGTTTTGAAGACTTGTAATATGTTGATAGTTTTATCAGACTTTAATTTGATTAATGTAATAAAGTATTTATTTAATTTCTGCATTTGAATGACTATAATTAAAGGTTAGATAACCTGGGAGATAATGTTTTTATTAATGTAATCCTGTATGTGCAGGTTTTATTATTGAATTATATTATGATTAAGTAGTTAGATATGAATGTTTTGATTAAGTGAACACCAAATCTTGAGGTAACGAAGTACCTAGATTTGGGGGTGTCACAAGTTGGTATCAAAGAATTAGGTTATGAACCTTAGGTGGGGAAAAGCCTTAGGAAGTAACCTTTGAAAAGATAGTGATGATAAACTCTTATCGAGTTTTAAGGAAGAATTAATAAAACACTTATGTTCTTATGTGTTTATAACTTATGTGTGCTCGTGAGAGTCGAGTAGTAATGATTAATAATTAAAACTTAAAATTTTGTTATCAGGAAGACTAATGTTAGAGAATCCAGTCAGGCTAGGGAGGAAGACCCTCAGATGCCTATAGAGGAGGAGTTGCTTATATTCAGGTTGCTTGGGAATGACTGCTGCCACGGGAGTTAGCCCCGTTGGTCACAGTGGTTGAAGATGAGGATGATGATGTGGAGACGGATGAAGAGGATCCCGTTGAGTTGCCACAGGAGAATGAGGATGACGAGGACGACGAAGAAGAGACTCCACTAAAATCGATAGTCGCTCATATGTACGATGAAGTCTACGACCGTAACATGGAACTTCAGGATACAGTTGAGGAATTACAAGAGATAGTAGCTGAACAACAGACTGTAATGACACAAAAAGATGAAGAGATCCAGGATCATGAGGAACGACTGACTAATGTCAAGGAGAAGCTAGTACATATTGAAGGAGAAAAAGAACAACTGATTGAGGAGGTCGCAGAACTGAGGAACAAGCTGAAGGAAGAGGCTACTAAGAGGGAAAGAGCCGAAGACACATATGAGGAAGCGTTTCAATGAGCCGGGATAGCAGTGAAAGACGCACAAGCAAAGAGAATGAAGATGGAAGAAATGAATAGATTATTCAACACCGTGGTTAATCGAGCTCAGGAACGGGTCATGGGTTATCTGATTCAGTTCGAGACTCTTCCATCATACGTATTAGATCGCAAACAATGTTCTGGATCATGGAGGAAGAACGTAGTAAGGCTAAGTAGTATCTTAGTATAACATTGTAGTTGTTATGCGATTAATAAATGTTAAATAAATTGTAAATCTCAAGTGTTATGTAACCTATGGGATATGATGATGACGTTGTCCTGAAACTTTTGTAGTTCAGGAAAGTAATGTAAATAGCAGTGATGATATTGTTTTATATTTTCAAAGAAATTATGAATAAATAAAAGTTGTTATTTTATTCAAAGTGTTATGTGATTATGTGGCTATTTATTTTGTGGAGGCAAGTTAAGTAGAAATTACTTAAAAAGTTGAATAATAATCTAATGAGTGTATTTTTACCAGAAAATGCCTCCCAGACGTCAACCACCACGACAGAGAACCACTGAAGGAACTAATAACGACAATGTTGATGTTAGCCCCATTTAACAATAGTGACGCTACTAACAGGAGCGTTGCATAATCAACCACAGAACAAAGGAACAACGTTTAAGGATTTCAAGGCGGTTGGACCACCTGAATTCCGTGGGTCCATGAATCCAGTTGAGGCACAAACCTGAATTATGGAGATAGAAAAGGTGTTCAATGTTGCTAAGGTAAGGGATGATCAGAAGACTGCTTTCGCAACATTCATGTTGAAAGCAGAGGCTGGTTATTGGTGGTAGGCTAATAAAACTCGTGAAGTTCCAGGGGTGATGACCTAGGATAGGTTTAAGGAGATATTCTTCGAGACCTATTTCCCAGAGAGTTCGAAGAGTCAGCTAGAAGAGCAATTTTTTGAACTGAAACAGGGAACGATGACGGTATCTGAGTATGCTGCTAGATTCAACGAGTTGGCGAGGTTTGCGTCATACCAAGTCAGCACGAATGAACGCAAGGCTAAGAGATTTGAACAAAGACTGAAGCCCTGGTTGTACAGTAGGGTCTCCCTGTTCCAATTGAAGACTTTCGCAGAAGTGATGGAGAAAGCAATACTCGCTGAAGGTGGAGGCGATGCAGTGATAAAGTTCAATCAGGAACAAAAGAAGAAGAATGAGGTGGAGATTAAGAATGGAGGTGGTAGTGGTGGAAAGAACAACAACAACAACAATTTGAAGAGGAAGTGGAATGGAAGCGTGGGAACTGGAAACCAAAAGGGTAACCAACAAAACATGAAGTTTGAAGCATGTGCTACATGCGAGAGGTTTTATAAGGGTGCGTGCTTGATGGGGAAACAAGTATGCTTCAATTATGGCCAGGAGGGTCACATCGCCCTAAATTGCACTCAACCTAAGAAGAACGTGTGCTTCACGTGCGGATCCAAGGATCACTTTGATCGTGAATGCCCTAATAAGAAAGCTGGAGAGACAACCAGAAGCAATGGAGGTAACAGTAGAGGTACATGGGCCATTGCAGGACCTACAACATCAAACAAACCCACAACCAGAATCTTCAACATGAATGTGCAAGATGTTGTGCAATCAAAGGATGTGGTGTCAGGTATTATCCGAATCAATGATATAAATTCTTATGTATTATTCGATTCGGGTGCTACTTGCTCATTTATATCTGATGAATTTTCTAAGAGGTTAGGATTGCCTAGTGAGGAACTGAATTTCCCTTTGAACATAGAAATTGCAAATAAAGAAGTAATCATTGTTAGGTTTGTATACAAGAACTGTAAGGTGAACATTAAGGAGAAAATCTTGATTGTAGATTTGATTCCGATTAGACTTAGAGATTTTAATGTTATTTTGGGAATGGATTGGCTGTTCAGATATGGAGCGGTAATTGATTACCAAAAGAAGTGTGTAAACCTTATAACCTCGTCAAAGGTAGTATTTTATGGTAGTAAGTCACCTAGACAAATGAAATGTCTGACAATTATGCAGGCCAAGAAATTGTTAAGTCAAGTATGTGTGGGCTATTTAGCTTATATAGTCGATACTCAGAAGAAGAGTGTGAAACTAGAAGAGATACCAGTGGTGAGGGAATTTGAAGATGTGTTTCCAGAGGATTTTCTAGGACTTCCGCCTGACAGAGAGATTGAGTTCATGATCGACTTAGCGCCGGGAACAACACCAATATCGAAGGCCCCATACAGAATGGCTCCGGAAGAAATGAAGGAACTGATGGTACAATTACAAGAACTGTTAGACAAGAAGTATATTCAACCAAGCGTATCACCGTGGGGAGCGCCTATGTTATTCGTGAAGAAGAAGGATGGGTCGATGCGTCTTTGCATTAATTATAGAGAATTAAACAAAGTCACTATTAAAAACAAATATACATTACCAAGAATAGATGACTTGTTTGATCAGTTGAAGGGTGCTAAATACTTCTCGAAAATAGATTTGAGAAGTGGGTATCACTAATTGAAGGTAAGGAAGGAGGATATACCTAGAACATCATTCAGAACTCGGTATGGACATTATGAGTTTCTGGTGATATCTTTTGGTTTAACCAATGCACCTGATGCATTTATGGATTTGATGAATAGGGTGTTTAAACCATTCTTAGAAAAGTTTGTAGTGGTATTCATCGACGACATTCTGGTGTATTCCAAAACTTGAGAAGAACATGTGAAACACTTACGTTTGACATTGGAAACACTAAGAAAGGAAAAGTTGTACGCAAAATTCTCTAAGTACGAATTTTGGCTAGATCGTGTACAATTTCTTGGGCGCATGATTGACAAGGATGGGATTTTAGTGGACCCATCAAAAGTGGAAGTTGTAATCAATTGGGAACAACCAAGAATACCGTCGAAGGTAAGGAGTTTCGGGTGAGGGTCAATTAATTGCAATTAATTGCTCATTTATCCGATTAATTACCCGATTGGTCAATATAACCCCCAGACATCAATTATTATCGAAATAAATGCCAATTTCCACTAACACTAATAATTCCAACACAATGGAACTATCAATTTTATCTTTAATCAACATAACTTATTCATCATTAATATTATAACTCACAATATTTAACAACCAGGTCATTCCCAGGAAAGAGGGGGCTTTGAGATAAGGATTTCTCCTTATTGGCTCGCAATTAGGTGACCAAACCTCTCCTTGACAGAACTTCTAGACATTGTCAATATTGCAAATAATAATATGAATAACTTTATCGTCTCAGTTATTGATTTAATAATAATAAATATTATGCAGATGATACTGTGACAATAATTGAATCAATAATATGAGAGATATGATGCATCAATTACTGTAGCAATAATTGAGTATAACTGAGTGGCTTCTCACGTAAGCATCAATAATCAATACCGTGTGCTACTATGCAATCACGCGTATTACTGTACTTTTACTACCGGGTATTTCAACAGTTTTAACCGTAACACTTCCGCCATTATTTTTATAAAAAGATAATTTTGTCGTTTTCTAACTACGATAATACTTTCATTGTGGGGTCCACCAATGATTGTGCCGTCGTACGAATATTCCCTAGTTAAAACGAATATTCCCCGACCAATCGAATATTATATAACCACTTGATTACTTTGCAAAATTTTGTAAATATTACCCACAACTATAACATTATATCAAATCCACACCATAATATTCAAAAATATATTTCTAGAAAATTATTCTTTATTCATAAAAGTTGGGGTCTTACATTAAGTGTTCGGCTTTATTGCTTTTAATTTTTGAGATGCGAAGCATCTTCGAGAAAATAATGTACAAAATGGTACCGAACTCCTCATGGGCATGAAAACCATCTGAGGAAATCTAAACACCGTGAATAAATTGACAAGCTACTTACAGCTGATAATGTCCATCACGGGAACCAAATCTAGATCCAGTAGAATAAATCTATGATCACATGATTCCTAGGCTCACATGATGCCGCAATTGATATGAAAGCAGTAAGTAGGTATATATATAAAAGCTATAAATATATATATACAGACATGATCAGCCACCACGAAACACCTCCATGGGGGATCAGAAATATAAATAAACCTGTAAAAGTATATATATATATATATATATATATATATATAAAGCGGTAAACGCACCGGATGTAAAATCCAAGCTCATCGAACAAAGTCCGACAACAGTTAATATATATATATATATATATATATATATATATATATATATATATATATATATATATTAAAGCTGTAAACGCTCCGAATATAAAATCCAAGCTCATCGAACAAAGTTCGACACACAGTTCTTATATATATATATATATAAGTATATATATATATACAAACTGAAATGAAACCATGGACCGAAGTCTGGGAAAACACACACAACACGACTCTCAACGTGAAGAAAGGTGTGTGCAAAGATGAAGTGAAATGTTTTAAAGTGTGTAAGAAGGCTTACAATGGGATGCCAAAGAAGACTTCTATAACTTTAAGTGGATAAACACTCGGCTCCGGATGGTACAAAAAGAAGCTATATGTGAGCTCACAAGTGTTTAAAATGAGAAAACACTCAGTTTAGGGTGAGTATAAAGCAAATTTGACAGGGCTTCCTCGCCTTTTTTTCTTACAAAATGGCCACCCCAAGCCTCTATTTATAGACGGGGGAGCCGCAAGTGTACCTGCGACTAGCTGTAGATGTACCTGTGGCTGCCTGGGGTGCCCTGGGCTCCACGGGTCCCTTCGTCTAAAGGTACGTGCACACATGCACTATAACGTCCACTCGAACTTTTAGAATTAAAATTCGGGTACCCGACTGAGGTATGTAAGACCTATTTTGGACTGTCGTTGTCGAGAGTTGTGCAATGACATGAGATTAGAGGTTGTCTGAAGTCAGGAAGATGGGACCATGCCCTCCAGTGTTCAAGCTTCAAATTATATATGTTACCCTGTGTAATTGTCACTCGGGATTGGACCTCCTTGGTTCTTGTTAGACATTGTTGCGAAGAAATGTATGCACGATGTGGCGTCAAGGTGGCAAGATGACGACTTTGCCCCTCACCTGGGTTATCTTTGGCTTGGGTTGATAAAGTAAACGTTGCTCAGGATTATCTCTGAGATTGGACTTTTTCAAGTGTTGAAGGTCCTCAGTGTCATCCCTGAGGTGTGCCTGTCTTCCCAGTGTTATCTTCGGGTCTTGTTCTGAGTTCCTCGGTCTGAGTGCTGAGGTTGAAGATGTTTGCATTCATTTAAAACAAGCATTTCCAGGGTTATCTCTGGAAATGCAACTATAATCCTTGGGGTTATCTCCAAGGTTGGTAACTGCTACTCCCAGTGTTGGGACTGAGATTGAATATCTCGGGGTTATCTCTGAGATGAATCGGCCTTCTCCGATGGAATTTCTAGTATTAAAACTGCATGCCTCGGTGTTATCTCTGAGGTTGGAACAGATACTCCTGGTGTGTGTTCCAGGGTTGAGACTGAACTTTTGGTAGTATCCGAACTGGATATGGGCTGTCTTCCAGGGTTATCTTTGAAAGACGAATCTGCCCTCCTGCAATGTCAGTAATAGATGTGCAGAAAATTTTGAGTGTCTACAGATGCCCCTCTTTATCATATTCATGCAATGAAATGGCATGGATAAATAAAGAATCCTAGACACTTGAAATGTAATAAGATAAACATGATGCCATGCGTAGCAACATGATGTAAATGTATGATGCATATGGATTATTTTTCCACATTCTTGGGATGATTGCCAACTCCCTGTTGCTTCTACCGGGGATTGGCAACGATGACAAGCTTTGACGTGTGATCCAAATCTTTTAAGATGTTGACGTTAGGATTATCACCAAAGTCCTTAATCCTTGATACAAACTTTATTCCAAAGATGTATCTCTCATGTACAAGAGATGTGTAGGATAAAGCTTTGTCTTTTTGAGGATGTGTATAACATATTCCATCAACGATCCTCCTCGATGATGTTGACCTTTCCTGGTTTGTATCGCCAGGACATATCAATGTTCTGTTAGATTTACTGCCAATAGTATGTGTTGCTAGGGCTGCCTGACCTTAACTGACATGTACGTCACCAGGATAAAACCCCTGTTGGGTAGACTGTCAAGGTTGCTTCACCTTCACTGATGTGTGAATCAACAGAAATCACCCTGTTAGGCAAACTGTCAAGCCTGCTAGACCTTCACTGACGTGTGCATCAACAGATAAATATGCTTTACAACCCCCGCCGGGGATCTACTTGATCCTTGCTGAGGCGTCCATAAACCGCTAAAATCATCGGATGGTTTTCGGCGCTTCGTTGGATTTACTTATCAACGGTTCCAATGATGTCAAGCTTGTTTGACCTTCGTTGATATATGCATCAACGGATAAACATGCATTATAACCCCCACCGGGGATATGTACTTTGACATATATAAATGCATGATGCCCCCGCCGGGGATATTTACTTCAACATATTCAAACGCGTGATGCCCCCATCGGGGATCTCTTCTTGAGAATGTGTGATGCCCCCGTCGGGGTTGTGTATTATAGAATGCGTGATGCCCCCATCGGGGATCTCTTCTTGAGAATGCATGATGCCCCCGCCGGGGTTGTGTTTTGTAGAATACGTGATGCCCCTGTCGGGGATCTCTAAGAGGATCAAGGTTATGACCCTGAATAGGCGGCATTGGACATGCGTCAGGTATTGCCGAGTGTGACTTGTAACAGTTGAGATCATCGGCATAGTGTACCCCGTGCTCGGGCGAACACCAATGAGTGATGTGAAGATTCGCGGTTTGGTCTGAAAAAACAAGAATTGTAAGTTATTCTGCTCAATCTCATAGCGTTTTTATTTTTTAATTTGGCTTTTTCATCTTGTGAGAACTCCTTTGTAACTCAAACTAGACCAAGCCGGAGTGGTGGGGCCCACATAGGGGTGCTGTAGGTACACCTACAGCAGCCATAGGTGGACCTCCGACCAGCCGTGAATGGCTATTAATGCTGCATGTTGCTTTCTCAAGTCATTTCATGTTGCGCCACGAAGGAAATCTGAGAGCTCTTCTTAAGATCGGCTGAGTTCGGACATCTTTCTACAAATTCTGTCATCGTACAAGTGTTCTACACTTTCCTAGTAACGTATGCATGTATTCATTTCCAGTTTTTATTCATTGGAAAATGATTTATCATATGAAATGCATCTAAACACATAGTAGTGAATATGTATGCTCAAATGACTTGATAAAAAATATTCAAAATAGTAAATGTTAGTATTAAACCATGCTGAACATAATGATGTGAAATTTTTGTACTTTTAAGATAGTCAAATTGGCACCGTTTTCTGCTATTTCTTATCCTATTTGAGGACAAATGAGCAAAAGGTAAAAATGCAAAGTAATCATGGTATTTAAACTAACCTTATGGATTGATGACTTTGACTTTTTATGCATATAGTATGTATATTACTATGGGCAGGTATGCTACTGAATGACCACCTATTCATGCCTATGTGCATGTAGATAGTTCTATTTACAGAGGGGACTATGGCAACATTTTTCCAAAATGTAGGCATTGAGTAGTCATGCATTTTAACTCTACTGTAGACGTATGTTAAAGTAATGCATGCATGCATGTAGTCCTAAAATGTATTTTGAAAAGTCATGTCCAGGTTAGAAATTACCACACCCTTTCTGAGGTGATTTAGACACTTTTGTCTAGTTATTATGGATCCGGATCAGCCGAGTAGTTCCCGCAGGACCACTTCTGGTGTATGGAGGAGGGCTTCTGAAGTGCCTCGACCTCGTTTTATTAGACAGCCACGTTGGTTAGTGGAGGCGGTGATACATCTAGTCCAGGTTAATGTGTCGGACGTCGAGGACGAGGAGTAGGATGTTCCGGTTGCGGATCTCGCTCTTACTACACATGTTCCCCGTAGGGACCTCCCGAGTATTCAGGTGGCAAACCAAGAGCATCTGGGTGATTTGAGTCGACATCCCTCGATGTACTTATATGCCAACGAGGTATCAAGTTAGATCTTTAATCTTCCTTCTTTCCTATTGATGAGGAGTAAAAGATTCTGATGTCGATCTGTATTTCAAATTGGTTCTTGGCTTTACACAGCCTCGAGGGAACTGGCTCAGCATTCACTTCATGTACCAGGCTCTGCATCCTGACTATAGAGCGATTGTGCATGACTGGGGATTTGGGGCGTTCTTTTTAATCCTTCCCCACCGCTGTCCCTGGGTTTACCTCAGGGTATTGTCTGAGCGTTGGTTTCACAAGACTCAGTCTCTAAATTTGTTGGACTGTGAAGTGATGATGACTTTGATGGCTTGGCGGTTTATCACATGTATGGAGTTTGGAGGGGCACCAGTGCCTTGCATGACAGATATCACCCCTACTATCGTCAGATCCTTGTTAGGAGTTCCGACAGAGGCGCTCAAGGGCAGGACTATCCGTACGGGTCCTTTGAGCGTGGATGCTATGAGTGGGTTGTTGAGTGAGCCCATACCAGCTGATGTTAGAGTTAAGGATTACATTCTTAGATGATTATTCATGATGATTATTAGGGGCTACCTCATAGCAGATAACTCTTCTACGGTGTCATTCGTTTTGATCAGCGCCACTCGACATGTGGACCGTATAGGAGAGTATGATTAGGGTTCCTATACCTTTGCCTATTTCCTCAGGGGCATGCATATGCGTTTCCATGGCTTGACCGAGGCTTGGTTAGGATTCTACCCATTTCTGTTGGTGAATATTTCTCTTGTCATTTCCCATGTATAGGTTAAGAGTGTTTACTGATAACAGATGTTTGCCTTTGTGTTGGCGGTTCTAGGCCTATGAGAGGCTTCCATGTTTGTGTCCTTTGAATGTGTTAGTTATAGATACCTATCCACGAGGACGACGATGACATCATTCCATATTGGTGGAGGTCCCTGCATCTTAGGGTTTTACTCATTGCCGCCTACAGTTGGAGTTGTTGACAGCTGACGTCATCACATGGATTCCCTATTCTGGGGAGCACTTGGCCATTGGATTTGAGGAAGGGTACTCGACTGGCGTCGAGCACGTGATATCCACCCGTACGGTTCCTCTCTTCACTGATGGAGGATGGGAGCTCTGTTTAGGAGAACGTTCTATTAGGAGCACCACAGGAGAGATCCGTATACCGATTTTGCCTTATGCCTGGCGTTATTGACATGTATCACAGTTACCCGTCATTGATATCCCATTGTTGGGTGTTGACGATTTTGCACTATCAGAGGGTCCCTTCACTCAGAGATATTCCAGCATTGGTGGTCCCCTCGTTCTATTGGAGCCCAGACCCACGCCACTCAGTTCATGGGGGATATGGTTCCAGGATCCGTGATGATGACGGATTGGCTAGCCTGTGTCCGATGTAGACACTCTAAATTTTCTGTACACCTGTCACTAACATTGCAGGAGGACAAATTTGTCTTTCAAGAGGGAACCCTGGAAGACAGTTCATATCCATTCCAGATACTACCGGAAGTTCATCATCAACCCCATAGCACACACCGGGAGTAACAATTCCAACCTCGGAGATAACCCCGAGACGTGCAGATCCAATACCGAAACACACACCGGAGAAGACCGATTAATGTCAGAGATAATCCCGAGGTATCCAGTCTAAGTCCTAACCATGGGAATAGCTACCAACCTTGGTGATAACCCCAAGGAATGAAGTTTAGGCGATAACCCCGAAAATGCTTGTTTCAAATACAACAAGCTTCAATCTCGGCGCTCATAACGAGATACTCCGTACCAACCCAGAAATAACACCCAGAGGACAGGCACACCTCAGAGATGACACTGAGGACCTTCGATAATTGCAGCAGTCCAATCTCAGCGAAGCCTTGAGAAATGTCTGCTTTATCAATCCAAACCGGCAATAATACCGGTGAGGGGCAACATCGCCATCAAGGAAAGCCAATCCCGAGTGACTATTGTGCGGGGTAATGGATAGAATTTGAAGCTTGAAGACCGGAGGGCATCGTCCCATCTTCAATGACTTCATACAAACTCTAATCCCATGCCATTGTACAACTCTCGAAAATGGTGGTTCGAAATAGGTCCTGTATACCTCAATCGGATGCCCGAATTGCACTTCTAAAAGTTCAAGCGGACATTACAGTGCCCGAGTGCACATACTACGAGACAACCTGACCCGAGAAACTCGGGGCAACCCGTGTAGCCTCTGGTACACCTGCGGCCCCGCCGCAGGTACACCTGTGGCTCCACCCTTTATAAATAGAGGGCTTGGGGTGGCCATTTTGCAGGAGAAAACGGCGAGGAAGCCCAGCCCAATTTGCTCTGTACTCACCCTAGACTGAGTGCTTTCTCATTTTAAACTCCTGAGAGCTCATATATAGCTACTTTTGTACGCACAAAAGCCAATGTTTACCCACTTTAAAGATATAGAAGTCTACTTTGGCAGCCCACTATAAGCTTTATCACACACTTTAAATTTTTTCTCTTCATCTTTGCACACACCCTTCTACACGTTAAGAGTCATGTTACGTGCGTTTGCCAGGACTTCGGTCCGTGGTTTTATTTCAGTTTGTATATATATATATATATATATATTATATTATATATATATATATATAATATATATAATGTTAGTCCATATATATATATATATATATATATATTTCGTCCCA
Source organism: Panax japonicus (assembly GCA_020205505.1). NCBI lineage: Eukaryota > Viridiplantae > Streptophyta > Magnoliopsida > Apiales > Araliaceae > Panax > Panax japonicus. Next base: position 65,195,738 of record CM035091.1, read on the forward strand.
CCTAGAGTTTACTTCGTGGTGGTTGATCGCTTTTATAGCTTTCTTTACATTTTCTCCCACCTGGAGTTTACTTCATGGTGGTTGACCGTCTTTACAGCTTTATTTACATTTTGTCCCGCCTAGAGTTTCCTCCCTGGCGGTTGACCGTATTTACAGCTTTATTTACGTTTCGTCCCGCCTGGAGTTTTCTCCGTGGCGGTTAATAAATTTTACAACTATATTTACATTTCTGATCCATCATGGAGGTGCTTTTTGCTTGGTGATCATGTCTTTATATATATATATATATATATATATAATATATATATATATATATATATATATTTATAACTTTTATATATATACCTGATTACTGCTTTCATACAAATTGTGGTATCATATGCGCCTAGGAATCATGTGATCACAGATTAAACCTATTGGATCTAGATTCGGTTCCCGTGATTGACATTTTCAGCTGTTAATTGCTTGTAAATTATTATGCGGTGTCTGAATTTCTCAGATGGTTTTCATACCCACGAGGAAGTCGGCATTATTTTGTACATTATTTTCTTATAGATGCTTCGCATATCGAAAATAAAATCAATCAAGCCGAGCATTTAATAAAATGGGAGTGTAAAAGGTCTCAATTACTATTGAGCATCAGGGTTTGAAAAACCTCTTTTATAAAACATCACTGCCACATCTTGCTAAAAACTGAATTTTTCCATAAATTCAAACCCTGTGTATATAGGTGCGAACGAGGCCTCACACTACTTCCAAATAACAGCACATTGACCCACACACACACACATTCATATAATAGTTTCTTGAAAAAAGAGGCGGTCACTGTGGTAACACGGATGTCGGTGGGTGCCTAACACCTTCCCTTCGCATAATCAAGTCCCCAGACCTTAATGAATCTCGGTTTCACCGACCCGTTTATCAATGTCACATCACTGGGTCAATCTGCAAACCTTTTCTCGGTTGTGTTGGTATAACCATTTAAAAAACTAACTGGCGACTGTTAACAGTCCATCGTCGACATTATAATGTCGGACCTTTTTCACTTGATTTTTCAAACAAATCTCACCTAAAATGAGAACACCATAGAACAATTAAAGGAAAGGGACATTTAAAAATCCCGACGTCGACAAGTGGCGACTCTGCTGGGGACACCAGTAAGAGGACTTAAGCTGCTAATACAATCTTTTCAAAACTATTATCTGTTTGTGTGTGGATGTTGCATTTATATTTATGATGAATGTGTACGAATGCATTTATTTATTGCACTTAGTGCCTCACACCATAACTGCTTGATAGTAGTGCTTCACACATGTCATCATTTTCATACGTTGGGACACGATATATGTGAATGTATGTTGTGTGGTCCCTCAACCAGGAGGCTATCCCGTCGGTGTTTGATTACTGGACTCGTGGGAAAACTGATTCCCCGAGGCTCAGGACAGGCACCACCCAAATTTGCTCCAGTTGAAAGACCAGATTAACTTCCCGTTGAGTAAATTATGATGATTTGGGAACCTTCATGCCAAAAAGCATCGAGAGTAACCTAAGATAGGTCAGCCTTTGATAAACCCAAAATGGAGGAAAGTCTCTTCATGCTCTCTCATTTCAATTACTTGTAAAAACAATTACTTGTAATTACATTCCATATATATCTCCATGTAATGAGAAATATGAAGAAATGTGTACACATACATGACATGTTATCCTGTAACAGCTGACATCCATTTTACAGGATAAAATTCCTAAAATGAACACATCACATATCATGTTATCGCAGGGAACCAATTGGACCTACTACCCGATCGAAATCCAAAAAAGGCTGCAGGCCTACAGTCAATCATGTCGTCATCTGACCAGACTAATCTTAATCCAGTTTCTTGCAAAGAATTCGATGGATTAAGCAAACAAATTACAGATTTTGTTGTTCTACTCAAAGAACTACACCAGTCTACTCAGGGTCCAAAAATACTCGTACATGCTAAATCCTCCACATAAGGGGGAACCCAGGTCATTACAATACCTGAACTGCAGTTGGATACGACTAACAAAACTCATGATGCTGCCCATCTCACTGAAGATCCAGACACCGGTGACATCATAAAGAAAGTCCTCCAAATGGAAGAGACCCTTTGTGCTATCAAAGGAATTGGAACACACGTGAGTGTTTCATATGCTTATCTTTGCATTTTCCCTGGTGTTCATTATTCAGAAAAGTTAAAAATTCCTGACTTTGAAAAATATGACGGGTTATGAGATACTTATACACATTTAAAAGTGTTTATTGGAGAACTTGGATCTTATGCAGATGACGAAAAGCTCAGAATGCAATTGTTGAAGAAAAGTCTAACTGGAGAAGCCCGTTCGTGGTACACAAGATTAGACAACTCAAAGATCCATAGCTGGGAAGAGCTAACACACGCTTTCCTCACTCAATACATCTTTCAGTCTCAGATGGCTCCTGGTCGGTATCAAATTACCAAGATCAAGAAATAGTTATTCCTTCCATGACTGAATCAGAGATGGTCATGACTTTCATAGACATACAAGAAGCTCCTTTCTTTGAAAGAGTTTTAGCCGGCATCGGCAAACCATTTTCTGAAATGGTCAAACATGGGGAGATGGTTGAGATTGGGAATAAAGTCCAAAAAAATTCAAGACCTAACTGCACTCAAAGCTGTTGCTGATCACATCCAATCCAGAAATTATGGAAAAAACCCCCGGAGGGTCCATAAAAAGAAAGAGGAAGATGTTTCCCAGATACTGCAGGGTCAAAAAGGCAATCAAAACATGCCTATTCAAAGGAGAAACTACACTCCCTTTCAAGCACATTCTTCAAAGCCTACAATAGCAAAATGTGGAGAAGTCAAATGCCCTCCAGTGTTCACACCCTTAGGGGACACCCTCGAGAACATTCTCAATATTTTGACAACATAGAAGAAAATTACGCATCTTCTCCCACCAGCCAGCCCTAATGGACGGGGTTTCAATGCTGTTCAGAAATGTGCTTATCATACCGGGGCACCTAGACATGATTCTCAGGATTGTTGTGCCTTGGAACACAAGATCCAAGACCTAATAGACAACGGTGAGATTGTGGTCACCAAACCAGATCAACCTCACGTTCAAGACAACCCTTTTTCTTAACAAAAAGAAGAAGAGGTCAACATGATCAATTGGAGCAATGGACAGAATTCCAATTTCAACTGTGAATCCTCCCAGACCCTCAAAGACAGTATTGACAAATGGGATTATGCCAAGTTCCAGTTCACAATGGAACAAAAGATGAAAGCTTTATGCAAGAAAATTGAGCAATTGGCAGAATTAGTGACTTATCAGCATCAAGTGACACGTCAATTAATCAGTTAGAAGCATGCTAGTCTCCTACCTCTTGTCATGAATATTCCCTCGTCACTTTCAGAAAATGAAATGCTGGAAAACAAAGTGACAAAGAGAGCAAATGCCAAAGCCCGTCAGGATTTTGCCAACAAAAGGGAATTCACCTATTTGGGCCAACCTATGGAGGAAATCCTTCAGATGTTAATCAGTGAAGGAAGGATCAGTTCCCTTCTACCTCTAATCAACCCCCATTTAGGGTGGTACAATTCTGATGGAGTATGTCAATATCACTCCCATTCTCGCGGTCACAACATAGAAGAATGTTAAGCACTCCGCCACCTCATCCAAAATCTAATTGGCAGTGGTGTCCTGCATCTAGCGGACGATGATACTGTGTTACGTGCAAGTGAGAATACAGGTCCTACTAAGTGGAAGAGTTAGGTAGCAGTCATATCCACAAAAACTGATGGGGCTAACAAATCACTCATAATTCCAACAATTCAACTCAGAGGAAGCAATAATCCTTTGAAAGTGGCCGCTCCCGAGCCAATCAACATGCAGTGCAGAGCACAATATCCTATTGTTAGCTTGCGCAAAGTTCCAAGGAATTATGTAGAAGGTGAAAGATCCACCTCACATACAACTGCTACAGTGTCGAAGGAAAATCCACTGTATCTTCCCCAACGGGTGATGAAGCATACCATCAAATCAAAGGGGAAAATACCCATGGAGAAGATTGAAAAATTCCTCCGCACTATGGGTCATAACGAAGCCAATGTGGTTTTAAGCTTAAAAGAAGCTCCACAACAAATATCAATTTTAGACTTGGTCCTAACTTCCGAAAATCACTAGAAGATCTTGCTAAAGGCTTTACAAGAAGCCTATCTACTAACATCAGTTGATATGAAAAAATTTCAACATTTGGTTGATCACATTTTTTACAACAATGTGATATCCTTCACTAATGATGGCATTTCACCTGAAGGGACCGGTCAATGTAAGCCGTTGCACATTGCGGTCTTGTCCACCGGATACAAGCTAGCTGGAGTTTTGATAGATGGAGGTTCATCTCTAAATATCTATCCATACGCTACCTTGGTGAAGATGAATATCAATCCCAATCGAATCCGGAGTAGCCATAATGTCATCAAAGCTTTTAATGGAGCCCGCCGGAATTCAGTCAGAGTAATTGAACTTCCAATCGAAATTAGTCCCCACACATTCTGCGTATCTTTCCATGTGCTCAAGATAGATTCAGGATATAACCTGCTCTTGGGACGACCATGGATTCATATGGCCGGGGCAGTCCCCTCCACCTTTCATCAACAACTGAAATACATTATCAACGATAGCCTGATCACGGTCAGCACTGAACCAAAATGTCCTCCACACGGGGACATGCCATTCATCAATACCAATGCAGATGTTAAACCGGTCAGTTTTCATGCCTTGGAAGCAAGCAATACCCAATACCATGCTATTGGAATGCCATTTCCCAAACCCAATATTTCTACCGAGGTAATGATGGCTACTTAAGAAATGATGTTATTGGGTCATAAGCCAGGACAAGGGATGGGTAAAGATTGCCAGGGTATAAAGTACCCAATTCAAGTAACCAGGTAAACTAGAACAGCTAAGCTAGGCTATTCTTCCAGTTCTAGTCTTAGGAATTCTCATAAGCATCAGCAGATTCCTTCAGCTTCAATAGCGCGACGTTTATCTTCACCTTCAAACTATGAGTCCGCACAACCTCTTGTAAAGGTGCCAGCCAGTATCATGGCTATGTTATTTCCCAAGTCGGTACCGATAAAAGAGAAAGAAGTCTTTATTCCAAATCCCGTAGTGGAAGAGGAGGAACGAAGAATCAAATAAGACGTTGTCCGAATGATGTCAGGCATACGCATCATCGTTCATGATGAAAATACCAACAGATACACCCCAGACGATGATTGCCCAAACGTAATTGCCATCATTCGTGACAAGGAGGATGATGAAAATCCCTCCATCACTGTAGTCCACCCTGGACTTTGCCCTTTCCAATTGGAACAACACTCCTTGCATTGGTCGTCAAGGGTAAAACGGGCAGAAACTCTTTCTGCTCTGTAGATATAATAACTGTTTACTTTTCTGCACAGTATTAGCAGTTTATTTTGTTAGTATATGATAACACTGTGTATGATAAAAATGTTTCATATATACTAAGTGAAAGCATATTTTGTTTCAGGACCCTAAATTTAAATGTGTCTGTACTTGCTGATATAGTGCCTCTTCTCCACAAGGATTGTACCTTTGATGTAGAGATGAATTCAGCCTTGATGGAAATACAGGATGACTTTGAGGTGCCTCCAGAAATTCAAGAATGGGTCAAAGACACGCCTAAACCCAACCTTGATCAAACCACTTCTTTTAATCTCGGAACCTTAGAAAGCCCTAAGTTAATCCAGATTGGTTCAGACCTTACCCCAAACCAACGGAATGACACAGGTTACGCTATTAAACCAATTCCAGGATGTGTTTGCATGGTCTCATGAATACATGGTGGGTTTGTCCACTGACATTGTCCTTCATCGCCTTCCCATTAAAGAGGGATTTAAGCTAGTCAAGCAAAAGCTCAGGCGATTGAAACCTGAGTGGAGTTTAAAGGTAAAAGAAGAAATTGTGAAACAATTTCAAGCTGGCATCATCACGGTGTCTACATATCCTGAGTGGATATCTAACATTGTCCTCGTGCCTAAACCCAGAGGGAAGGTACGAGTTTGTGTGTCTTACCGGGACTTGAACAAAGCTTGCTTAAAAGATAGCTTTCCCGTGCCATTTATCCACATTCTCATTGACAATACTGCTCAATACGACATGTACTCCTTTGCTGATTGCTTTATGGGGTACCATCAGATCATGGTTGCTGAGGAAGATCGTGAGAAAACTGCTTTCATCATGCCTTGGGGAACCTTTTTCTATAGACGGTTGTCATTCGGCCTCATTAATGCCTAAGCTACCTATCAGCGAGCTATGGTGGCTCTTTTCTATGACTTAATGCACAAAGAGATCAAGATCTACGTGGATGACATCATTATCAAATCCCGAAAGGAGGATGACCATCTAGACCATCTCAAAAAATTGTTCAATAGGTTGCGTACGTACAACTTGAAATTGAATCTAACTAAATGCGCCTTTGGCGTTAAATCAGGCAAGTTGCTATGATTTCTACTCAGCCACAAAGGGATTGAGCTAGATCCTGCCAAAATCCAAGCTATCACGAAAATTCCCATTCCTTAGACAGCAAAAAAAAATACGGGGATTTTGGGGAAAAATCAACTTCATCAGCAGGTTTATCTCTCAACTCACAGCAACCTGTAAGTCAATCTTCAAGCTGTTAAGCAAGAACTCCTCCATGAAATGGAATGATGAGTGCCAAAATGCCTTCCTCATAACTAGTCAAAACTCCCATTTTGGTACCACCCAGGGATGATGTTCCCCTGTTCATGTACCTGTCCATAAGTGACAATGTCATGGGCTGCATGTTAGGATAGAAAGACGATAGAGGCCAAGAACGAGCTATCTATTACCTCAGCAAAAGATTCTGCATCAGTGAACACAAGTACACTCTGATCGAAAAGACGTGTTGTGCTTTAGCATGGGCTTCCATCAGGTTAAACATTACCTCTATCGTCACACAACCCATCTCGTATCCCACGTGGATCCTCTCCAGTACGTGTTCAATAAATCAATGTTAAATTGCCGACTGTCCAGATGGCAGTTGATCCTACAAAAATTTGACATCGTATATGTGACTCAAAAATCCATTAAAGGTCAAGGAATTGCGGATCAACTGGCCACCGCACCTTCAGGGATTTCAAACCCTTGGAAACGTACTTCCTCGATGAGGGAGTAATGACAGTTCCGCAACACCATCAGTACGATACGCGGCAATTATGGAAGATGTATTTTGATGGGGCTGTTAATATGGAAGGTTTTGGAGCTGGAGCAGTTCTAGTAACCAATATGGGGGATCAGTATCCCGTCGCTATCAAATTGCAGTTTGTCAGCACCAACAACACAGTTGAGTACGAAGGTTGTCTCTGTGACAACCCGATATTTTCTAAATAAATAAAACTAAAATTTTGCGTATAAATTTTTTTTTATTTAAAAGATGAGGATTTGTACAAGATATTGTGTATATGTATTTATGTGGTAAATAAAAAAAATATATTACATGAATATTTACAAGTAAATTTATTTTAGAATTATTGATTATTATAAAGTATATTCTTATAATAATTAATTTTAAGATAGAAATGTTTTTATTAATTATTTTCTATGAAAATATAATCTTATATTATTTAAATAATATATGAAATGATTTTAGAATAATTATAATGATTATTTCATTATATGAATTTGTTCAGGATGTTAAATTAAATATTTTAACTTAGTTAAGAATGTTATTTATGCAAGATAAATCAGATATGGAATTCAAACCCTAGTTTTGGATTTTGATCAAAGAATGAGAATAATATTATAATATTATTATTTGTCAGTGTTATAGATATGTATGGTTAGGTGTACAATATTAATGTGTGGAACCGTTTTATTATATTACGATCAAACCTTAATAGTATTTTTATAAACCCTATTTCTAGTTCTAGAATAAGGAATAATGAAAATAATATTATAATATTATAATATATTCATTTTTCAGGGCTATATATATGTACTGTATGTACGTGTTGTTAATGTTTGGTTAATTATGATGTATAATGGTGCAGTATTTGAAAACCCTAGTTTTGTGTGGAAAACCCTAATTTCCAATAACTAGAAACCTTAATCTGGAAACCTAAACCGGAGGTTTGATTTGTCAAGAATTGTGTTACTATGATTAATAACATGTGTGATAGACTTTAATTGCTAATTAAAATAAACTTAATTAGTAAATTAAATCCCTAAAACCTAGAACCCTAATTTAATTTCTAGAAACACTAAGTGTATTTCTAGAAACCCTAATTATCAGAATTTTAAACCCTAATTGCTATAATTAGCAAAGTTAATTGTGATTAAGGGTAATAAACCCTAATGTCCCTATATAATTTAATTATTAACTTAATATAATTAACAAATTAATTTTTTCAAAAGTTATAGAAACAAAAATCAATTTATTTTTTTTTGTACAAACCCTTGTTGCTAAAAATAATTTATGCTAAGTGCTAAACCTTAGGGTTGAACCCTAAGGGTCAAACCCTAAGGATTTGTACAAATGACAAGAAAGCAATTTATTGTATTTTAGAAATGACCAAAATGCCCTTGTGAGTGTTTTAGTAAGCTAACTTGTAAAGTTGGCAATATCTTTAGTTGTTCAACCACTCTACCCTATCCATGTGCCTATATGTTACACATCTCAGCCATCTAGCAGCCATATACATTAAATAAAAGTCATTTATAAGATCAAAAAGAGATAGAAAATGTCGTTTTATTGCTCATTTGGTCACACTACACTTCCAATACTCTCTCTCTCTCTCTAAAACCCACGAAATGTGGTAGTAGATCAGTCCCTTAATACAGCACCACGAAATCCCACAACAGATCAGCAACCAAAATCAAGAAATTATTCAAGAAATGTATAAAAACCCTAGCCTTAAATTTGTCCATGATTCATTGTTAAATGTTATGTTTGTTTATTAAAACATGTTATATGTAGTCCGTTTAGTCGATCTGGTTTGCTAAATGTTGGATCCATAACATTTAGAAGCTCAGATTTGAGATTTTACAAAATCTGGAAAATGTTGTTTTTGATGTCTAATAGTGAATGTCAGACCTTCTAACTCGTAAAGTGTTTATTGATTTGGTGTTGTAAGTGTTCAATGTTGTAGTATGTTGTATGGTCTTTAATTCGAAAAAATAAATGAAGTCATTGGATGTCTATATTATTAGTTATTAGCGGTCAAAGTCAGTTGACCGGCATTGACCATGCAATTCTGGGCAGCCCAGAATATGCCCAGAACCGGCCTGACAATGTTTTGAACCGGCTAGATCTTTCTATGTAATGTGAATTTTTGTTGGTTGTTGAATCTATGTTGTAGTATGTTGTTTGTAATTCAATGTCATGTTTTTATATCACTTAAATGATAAACGTATCGGATTTAGCAGCCGGTCAAACCAGGCTAGTCGAGAATATTTTCTATTTTCTGGGTAGCCCAGAAAACATTTGAACATGATGAATGACAAGATTTGACCGATAAGTATTTGGTTGATTTGTTGATGTTTTGCTTATATTATGTAATAGATCTATAGTTCTATATTCTAGTTATACACTGTAGCTTTTAGATTATAAAAACATTGCACGATTAGCATTCAGTGGAGGCTCAAAGTGTCATCCATGATCTGTTCTTCATTTCTGGGTTACCCAGAAAATGAAGAACAGTCCTGACAACATCTTTAGAGGCTTAGATCTTGTTTGTTTCATGCTTGATTGCCATGTTTATTGCTGGATCTTGTAGATGTACACTAGTACTACAAGATCTAAATCATAGTTTGTCCAGAAACTTCATGATCCGATCTGGAATCATGGTCAAAGTAGCCTAATCGGCTACTGACTTTGAGATCTAGGTTGATGAAGAACACCTAAGACGACATATAAGCGTCGCTAAAGCCTTTAGCGACGGTTTTGTATTATTTTTAATTTTTGGAAATTCCGAAAATGATTAAAAATTAGAAAAAATTAGATTTTAATTATTATAAATACATATTAAATTATGAAAAATTATTTTAAATTCCAAAAATTATATTTTAATTATTTTGAATATATTTCATAAATATTTAATATTTTTGGATTATTAATAGTAATTAATTTATTTAATTATAATATTAAATAAATTATTTAAAAATAATTTTAATTCATGAAAAATCATGAAAAATTATATTATTGTGTTAGAAAATATTTTAAGTCATTTTTGATGAATTTTAATATTTTGTGATGAAATTTTATTAATTAATTAATATTAATGATAATTAAGTTATTTATTAAATGAATTAAATAAATGAATTAAAAATGATTTTATTATATTAAAAATCATTTTAAATAATAATAAGGTATTTAAAAATATTTTAAGTTATAAAATATAAATTTTAATATTTAATGGTTAATTTCATTAATTAGTGATTATTAATTATATTAAAGTTATTTAATAATTATATTAAATAAATTTGTTTAAAAATAATTTTAATATTAAATAATCATTTTTAAATGAAAATAATGTGTTTAAAGATATTTTAAGTTATAAACTATAACTTTTAATATTTAAAGGATAATTTCATTAATAATTTAATATTAATGATATTAAGTTTATTTAATAATTAAATTAAATAAATAGTTTAAAAATGGTTTTATTTATTTAAAAATAATTTAAAAGGGATATAAATGAATTAAAAATATTTTAAGTTATAATTATTGACTTTTAATATTTAGATAATAGTTCATTAATATTTAAATATTAATGGTATTTATTTAATAATGATTTTAGATGTTTTAAAAATCATTTAAGGGTAATATAAGTACTTTAAAAATATTTTGAGTTATTATAAATAACTTTAATATTTTGGCAATGGTTTCATTAATAGTTTAATATTAATTAAATATTAATGATAATAGAATTGTTTGATATTTAAATCATTTAATAATGATTCTGATATTTCCAAAATTATGGTAAATGATAATAATTATTTTATAAATTATTATAAGGTCATGAAAAATAATACGACTGTTGTTTAAGTTAGCTATTTGGATATTGAGATACATAATAGAGTCTTAGACTCGATAATTACTCGATAAAAATGTCGGTAGACCGACATGGTTCAGAAATTGATCTTGACTTAGATAATTTAATTAGTTAACTGTTTATTTGTGATTCAATGGTTGTTAAGGTTATGTGACTATGTGATTAGGAAGGAATTGATGTTAGTTTATGATGCCATGATTGTTGAACATGTGTGATAAGATGATAAGGTTATGTGCTGACTGCGAAATGCAGTACTATGTGTTATGGTATATTGTTCTAATAGAACGATTGATTTGATTAATGATAGGTTGTGATAGAAAGATAGAACTAATTTGAAAAGTGTAAGCAGCACATCAGACAAGTATCCTAACTTTGCATTTTCTTTATGCAATGGACATAAGTGAGAAGTTCAGAATTATTATTATTAATGTACAAATTGTTAAACCTATATTATATACACCCATTGATTATCAACATGTTAGTATATGATAATTCAGTTATATATTCTGTTCGTTAATTTCTAGAAATGATTATACAAGTGTCCCCACTTGAATAATCATTGTATTTAATCACATGTTGATACACCTTTGTTATACATATATGTTGAATTATAGATTATTGTTGGATAAAATAAAACCTTTTGTCTGGAACCCTGACAAATATGAACATCCCGTTCACGGGAAAACTTTTATGCGCCCAAGGCGGACCAAGTAAATGATTATATCGTTCTTGTAACGTAGTATTGATCAATACAGGGCACAACGGGCTGATCACCCCCTGTGTCCGTAAGTTATGACGGTTTGCAGATGAAGTTCTGCTAAACCTTTTCAAAAATAAAAACAATGTTCATAGAATGTCACTTAAACTCTATTTATAGCCAGTACATAGTTTCAAAAATTTGAAAGAGAGTTGTTATGTTATTAATATCGGTTCAGAATACTTCTCAACTATTGACTTGTTGTAGATGGATATTATAAAGAAAACATTTAAACTTTTTCAACTTATACATATATAATACTTGCTGGGCACTCAAATGCTCATCCTTGCTTAATTTAAATGTTTTCAGATAAATGTGAACAATCAGAAGGATCGGTCAAGAACAAATGAAAAGGAAAGTAAACAGATTAGGTTTACGGTGTCATATAGTAAAGGTTACGTACTTGGGATTAAACTCTGATAAAGGTAAGATAAGTTTATAATTTATTTAGTGTTATTATTATTAGTATTATTTCCGCTCATAGAAATGGTATCATGAAGTACCGAGTTCGGGTTTCAAGTATCCGGATTTGGGGCTTTTGCAGTCTCATGGAGCTAAAACTCGCCCGTTCAATGGGCATCAGACGGTTAACTGTCTTTGGAGATTCAGAGTTGGTAATCAGAAAATCCATTGGAATCTATCAAACCAAGGAACTACATTTGCTGCCTTACCATCGACAGGGTTTATAGATGGTTGTGGAGTTCGAAGAAATCTCCTTTTTATACATTCCTCATAATAGGAATGACTTTGCGGACACGTTAGCAACTTTGGCCTCCTTGATTCGCATATCAGATAAGGGACACTTTCCAAGCGTTAATTTCCCTGTACAAGGCCCCAGCCTATGGGAATTACATTGGAGAAGTATCGGATGAGCTGCCTCTCATCCAATATCCTTGGTATCAGCATATCAAGGAATATCTACGAGATGGATCTACACCCGCTGAGCCGAGCCCGACTGAAAAAAGGCGGATCCATCGACTAGCTATGAAATTCTACCTGAGTGGAGATACGCTCTACAAAAGAGATGCAGGACTAGGTCTCCTCAGATTTTTCGACAAAGATCAAGCCCAAAGGCTTATGGATGAAATCCATGGTGGAGTCTGTGGCCCTTATATGAGTGGCCCCCTTCTTGTCAAGAAAATCCTCAGGACAGGACATTATTGGTTATCTCTCAAAGCTGATTGCAGTGACCACATCAGAAGATGTTATCAGTGCCAGATTCATGGGAATGCTATACATGCCCCTCCAAGGGAACTCCACAACATGAGTTCACCTTGGCCCTTCTCAATGTGGGGAATGGACGTTATCGGGCCCATTGAGCCTAAAGCCGGTAATGGACATCGATTTATATTCACCATGATCGACTACTTCATTAAGTTGGTAGAGGCAGCTTCCTTCCCCAGGGTTACTAAAGAAGTCATCATTGTTTTCATCAGAAAATAATGTTGTTTGTCGATATGGACAACTAGAGGTGATTGTGTCAGACAATGCTAAAAACCTCAACAACAAAATGATAAAGGAATTATGCAGTAAATTCCACATCAAACATCTTAACTCTGTCATCTATCGTTCGAAGATGAACGGTGCTGTTGAAGCGGCTAACAAAAACATCAAGAAGATTATACAAAAGATGTCCGCCAACCACAAAGATTGGCCTGACTTATTACTTCTTACTCTGTTAGCCTACAGAACCTCAATGCGCACTTCCACTAGGGAAACTCCCTACGCATTAACCTATGGGATGGAAGTAGTGTTCCCCATAGAAGTTGAAATGGAATCCCTCAGAGTGTTAATAGACGCTCAGCTGGAGGAAGACCAATGGATACAAGACATGTATCACCAATTGTCTCTAATAGAAGAAAGGCGAACCGCGGCTGTAATGCCCCCAAAATAGGTCCAATCCATCCAACCTATTCTGAGTCACCAAATACATGGTACAGAAAACAACTACAACTTTATTACTACAATTGTCGTACAAAAATACAACAACACATATGTTATGAGTTTTGATACAAATAAATACCAATTGTGATTCTAGACACCAACCTTGGATAGTACGTCACAATGACACCTTACATAAAGGTATAGTCAATAATTGTTTTAGAAATTAAAACCTTTAGGAAGTCCTCAAGGGAACCTTGGTACATGGGACGCCATGCGTCTATGTTATAATAGATATCATAAGACTGGAGAATTATTCTTGGTTGACCTAATAGACCCCAAAGAAAATGAGAAGATTACTATCATATTCTTTCCAATGGTGAGTCTTCTCTTGACCAATAATTATCTCCACTGTCTCTAATTGAGAACTATACTTCAACCAAACTCTAGGATTATATAGGTAGTGCTCGTAGATATACTCAGCAAGTGGATGTGCACAACCTTGTCTTATGATAACACGAGGTTGTATGTCATTAGACATCTTGTATGATAGTGGCAAAACATCCTTCCAACGTTGGGTTTGCCTCACCCTATTTGATTCACCAAATATAACTACTAAATGATGTATCAAATACAATACACTTTGCTATACTGTTTAGGGAGAATCTTCACAGCTAGAGACCACTGTTCTATTCCCCTGTTATCCCCGCTCGACCCAGCTACACTTTTATTACCTGAAAGGAATTGTGAAGCTAAAGGGTGAGCACAACTAGCTCAGTAAAGAATATCATGACTAAAGATAATTAAATTATCAATAGCCTTCATCAGTAATAAATCAGAGATTTAGAACATATGGTAGATGATAAAAGTTTTCAACTATAATAGCAGCGAAACGAGCAATCCATTAGAAGAGTCAAATAGACCATAAAGTCTATCATCTTCTCTATGTTAAAAGTCCATTAATAATGTTTTATCCCTGTAACATCAATCAACAATTCCTGTCCACAATAATGTGAATAACTCATAATCATAATTATGATTCTAAATTCCTCTTCGCACCTAGGACGAAGATAATTTTCATCACCCGTCTTTACCTAAAACATCAAAAATCATGGTTATACCAAATCACAGTTCTTGTTCATAATCATACTAATAAATTCATCTTTGCACTACGGCCAAAGATTTTCATTAACAATTCATCTTTGCACTACATGCCAAAGATATTCAACAACAGGTCATCTCTGCACTACGGGCCAAAGATATTCATCAACAATTCATCTTTGCACTACAAGCCAAAGTTATTTAACAACATGTCATCTTTGCACTACGGGCCAAAGATACGAATATCTCAAAGAAATATATAATCATTTCAGAATTTATATAACAATTAATTATAACCATGTTGATCAATTCACCCTTGCTCTTAAGCTAAAGATATTCAATTATAAATTCAATGGTCATGATCATACCAGTCAACAATTCATCTTTGTACTATTGGCCAAAGAGAACACATAGTCACGATCATACCAATAATCTACCCATCTTTACACTCAAGTCAAATAGAAATTTTATCATTAGAGTTATAAAAATGTTATATATGAGAATAAAAATAATATGATCAATAGCTGCATTTAATTTCAAGAGTAAGATTCATAAATCAACGATAATTTGGTTAGAAAAAGAAACCAATTTTTGTCGTGAATAGTAACTCGCGAATAGTAATTCGTGAATAGTAACTCGTGAATAAAAACTCGTGAATAGTACTTCGTATTCTTACATAATACCGTATACGTAAATAATGTCATATACGTAAATAGTGTCGTATACGTGAATAGTGCCGTATACATGAATAATGTCGTATACATGAATAGTGTCGTATACGTGAATAGTAACCTCGACACAAAAAGGTAGAAATTCCACAATAAAATTCGTATCAATATTTCAGCATAATGATACTGAAGAAAATACTATCACTTACAAAGAAAACAACATCCATTACCATCCCTTACCATAATAATGACAATATCCCTTCCTATCCCTTATAATCCCTTACAATTCCTTACCTCAAAAGAGCAGTACTTCTAACTAGAATACTGGATATAGTGCTGAAGGAACTTGCACCGTATAGCAACACTCAAAGTATCAAAATACTCACAATAATACGCTCGATAATATAGAAAGAGAAACTACAGTTTCTGGTGTATTTTTCAATTCTAACCTAAGCACCCTATTTATAGGAAATTGCTTAGAACACCAAAGTAGAAAATTTAATAAAATAATATATTTATATAACAAATTTCATACGGACAATTTGAATTCAGATTCCAACATTTCCCACACGCAAAAGTATAATTATGGGGCCCACCTTCTAGAAAAACATGTTTTAAATAAAATCAATTCAGACTCAATATTTCAGAACTTCAATAATTCATAATAAATAGCCCTTTTATCAGAAAAATTCGAATCTTATGTCATTCCATAGGAAATTCAATTCTCTACAACTTTGAAAGTTTATGTTTTCCAAATTTAAAAGAGAAATTGACCGAAATTCAAATACGGACGATTTTACAGGCTATAATCAAATTTCAGTCAAGAAATGGGGTCCACAAACATGAAAAACATGTTTTTAGTATTTTTAATAACCAAAATACTCTTCCTCCTTATTTATTAATACATCCCACATTCATTGTAAAATATCACCATTATTATATAATATAATAATAAATTATTTTAACAAAAAAGATAAAATATCAATTTTCAATAATTGTCACTTTTCTAAAAATTCCTCCATTTATATCCACATAAATAAATATTTTTCTTATCATATAAATCAATAACTAATTATTCAAAAATAATATTACAGAATCATAATAATGACAACTAGGTCGTTCCCAGGAAATAGGCATCTTTCCAATAAGGATTTCTCCTTACTGATGCGCAATTAGGTGACCAAACCTCTCCTTAGACAGAACTTTCTAGACATTGTCAATAATGTTATCTAGTAATATTATTAAAGTAATATGAATCATTGATCTGATAATGGGAAATACTGTATAGTGATAATTATTAAAACAACAATAATATAAAATATCAACGTAGCAATTATTGAATCAATAAAATAAAATATTGAACAGTAATTACTGTAACAATTATTGAGTAGTTCCTTCTTACGTAAGAATCAATAATTCAACAATACCGTGGAATACCGTGTGCTACTGTGCAACGACGCGTATTACTTTACTTTACCCACCAGGTATTCAAACAATGTTAACGGTAAAGATTAAGCCGTTATTTATAAAAACTCAAATTTGTCATTTTCTTCACCCGACAGTTTTCGTTATGGGGCCCACAAATGGCTGCGCCGTCGTACGAATATTCCCTGACAATAAGAATATTCCACGATAAAACAAATATTCCCCAACAACAATGAAATTTTTATAACTACTTATATATTTTGAAAATTTTATATATATAACCCTTAACTTTAAAATTTTATCAATTTAACCATTTACTAAATAGAAAAATTGAATACTTTTATTTCATAAAATTCGGGGTCTTACAGCGGCTATCTTCCATAGTCAGTTATATCAGCAAAGGATCGCCATATCCTACAACAAAAAAGTCCGACTATGGCAGTTTAAACAACATGACTTGGTTTTGAAGAAGATCATTGGCAACCATGATCAATCTAAGGGAAAATTCGCTCCTAACTGGGAAGGCTTGTTTGTTGTCAAGGAAGTATTGACAAGAGGCACTCTCAGATTACAAGAAATGGATGGCAATGAATTTCCACAACTCATAAAATCGGACGCCGTGAAATAATACTATGTCTGAGGTGAACATCAAGCAAACATCCTGGTGTTGGACCATCAAATCACCAGTCATTCCAGTTCTTTAACCCTCTTACCACATACAACTCTTCCATACTTTTCCCCTTAGGGAAAACATACTTTTCAAGCCAGCAGCCTGGCTTTTCTGCGTTTCTATAACTTAGGTCATCCCACTACGGATTGAATCTCTCGCGTTTGCAGTTTGCCTACCCATACATGGGATCAAACTTCGCATACCTACAGTTTATCCTCAACCCTGGATTAAACTTTTTCCTCCCCTCAATCTGATCTGCACATGGGATCACGCTTTTCATCTCGCCTTGAGGGGCGAACTACGTCGACCTGATCTCCTCTTCAATAGGAGTATGTAGGCAACCATTTCATATGGCCCGGTCCCAATAAAACAAAAACAACAAAAACATTTCTACCCTCTTCTCCTCATAAAAACAAAAACATTCGTACACCATTTCTGCCACATACAGCGTTGAACCTCTTACACCAGGTTCAAACTACGCAGACCTGATCTCCTCTTCAATAGGAGTACGTAGGCAGCCATTTATGGTGCGGTCTCAACCCCCTACCAAAACACAAACCCTTGTCAGTTGGTACTGGGATCAAACATCAATCCACTACATTTCATTGGCTTCATACCAAAGGGATGGAATTACCTAAACTCCTCCCAAATAGGAGATTCGTCGACCATCTAAGTTGCGGTCATACCTTGAAGAGCAACTCCAATCCATAAGAGATGGAATTAACTAGGCCTCCCCTAAATAGAAGTACTGGCGACCATCTGTGGTTCGGTCAATCTCAGAGAAGAAAGCCACACTCCTCTCCACATTTCCATACAGAAACCAGTCCCAAGACACCAAAGATGGTAGGGATTCATACAGATCGATGATCCATTCTGAACTTTCTAGAGACAACTCAATGTCCTCCATCCAGGAGGAATTCATAATACATCAAGATCACAAGCCCTGAAGCAGCAAACAAAATATTAAGCAAGTAGCAAAGCATATCTAAAAGGGAAGTGATAAAAAATATATTTCCCTGCTATATATATAATGCTGTTTGATATATATAATGAAAACTGTACATGACAAAATGGCTAAGCTAGTCTGTGCAGGAAAATACAAGCTCATCTACAAGTCAAGGTATATGCGATCTAATAAGCCCAACATGGCATTCTTCTCAGAAGAAGGAGGTGAAGATGTGGTCTCCTATACGAAAATATCCACACGACCCAGTAGATCTGCAGCCATCTGCATGCTGACCATATACTCATCAATGTAAGTGCTCGTCTCTGCGATCATGCCAGTGGTAAGGGACCTCACTGTAGTACTATCTGTGATGGCTACATCCCGGGCAGATATGGCACTATCCCGCTCAACTATGCCTCATCTCTGTGAGACAATGCCTCATCTCTCTCTAACAGAGCTGCGTCTCTCCCATGAAGGGAAGTCAACATAAAAGATCGAGACTGATCTCTCTCAAAGGTTATCAGATGAAGACTCTGCTCAAGGTACTGTGCTGAATGCTGTATAACGACAGTGCTGGTACTGGGAAAATCTAGAAAAAGTGATGGTAACCCAGCAACGGGCTCCTCCTCAATGTGGGAATTAATGTCCTCCATGGGATCTACATCATCGGACTCACTATCCGGTATTGTGGATACTACCGCAGCCAATAAAATCTCTGTCTCCATCCATGCGGAATACTCTGAAGAACAACCTGTATGACTGACAGAAAAATCATCTATCTCACGCTGATCGCAACAAATATACACACGGGATCGGTCCTCTGCTAAAAGATAGCGAGAAGCTGAACGCTAACCTATCACCCCCTCGAAAGGATGATAATCCTAAAACTTGTCAAACTGCGACATCACGACCAGCGGGTGATAAGTAATCACGCCCCTCAAACCAGTCAAAGGGAGGTAGTCCATGCCCGAAGAATGAGTAATAAAGTTGTATGGTGAGCTAAGCCCCGAGCACGACAATATGACAAAAGGATCTCTAATATCCGCCAAAAATGTGGATCAAGACATATCATCTATACACTCCGATGGCTGAAAGGAGTACGACATGTCTATATCATGGGTGAACCAGTACTCGTGACGTCTAAGAGTGACAATCGGTCTCAAGTGGGACATAAACCACACATATAGCATAACCGAGCTGCCCGTGAACACTCATGTCGGATAAGTGCAGTAGTAGGTGGCTGACCACAGGGTCTCTGCTATGATCATCGGTACAATGGTGCGACCCTCCCTGAGAGCTCTCATTGCCATGATGACACCAATGTCTATCTCATCAATGTATTGTGGCATATAGACATATGACAGTACGCACAACAGCAGTACATCATCTCTGGCTAGACGCCAATGATCCTCCGGTTCGGTGAAATCCCCGAAATGTTATAAATAACTATCCTCCGAGCTGAATCTGTCAAAAAAAATGCTGGGATATAACGTTGCTCGATGTAAGCTCATCCTGCACCGCTCTGCGCCTCAATCTAGTGAGGGTCATGAATCATCGACTCATGTCTCCCAAAGCCATATGTACGCAAGGTCTGTCCAGCGGTAGCATCGTCAACCGTGCATACTCCTCCAGAGTAGGAGTCAACTCATGGGTCCCAAATCAGAAAACCTGCCTATCCAATACCCAATGCTCTAGCATGCCATCCACAAATCCTGTGGGAACTTGAAACATCAATAAGTTTATGGTATGATGCAACAAATGATCTACGATCACCTCGTCTGATGCTGACATACTATCATACCATGATCGCATACCCGACGCCACCAATGATGGCGGGATATGATCAATACGGCTAACTGTCGAAGAAGACATCTGTATTGGCCATTTGATAAGACCATCCAGGGGTGAATGCTGAATATCTCTGGACATATATATATATATATATGCATAACATGATATATGCATAGCAGATAATAGACGACAATATGATTTAAGGAATGAAAAACTGTGCATACATTCCCAAGTATATCATCATCTAATACATCATCTCTGTACAGCTACAAATATAGGGAAATGGGGCACAGACGCCCTACTACTAATAGAGGCCTATCAAAAGATATAGTGATAATGGGGCACAGCCACCCAATATCTAACAGAGGCCTATCAAAAGATATAACGAGAATACACATTAGAAGAAGACAATGGTGTCAATGTCCACATCATATTCCCTGTCCACCTTATGTAACTCCTCCCGAGTCACTGGATCTCTATCAACAGGGATGTCAGGCCTATATAGAGGAGGATCTGCACTGGCAAAACCGAATGGGTCAGCGCCTGAGCTATAAGGATCAAATGAAGTTGCCTCTACCGGATCTCTGCCCAAATGCCGGATAAATATGTGTGCCTGATCAAACTACTGGGTCAAACTATCAATATATGTTATATGAATCGGATCTTGGACACAAGCTATCCAACCTGTTATCATATCCCCTATGAACTGAGTGGCGTGGGACTGGGCTCCGATAGTACGAGGGTACCACCAACGCTGGAACGTATCCTAAGTGAAAGGACCCTCTGATAATGCAAACCGTCAACCCCAACATTGGATATCAGTGACGGGTGACTGCGATACAGGCCAATGACGCCTGGTAGGAGGAAAGATCGGCATACGAATCTCCCCTATGGTGCTCCTAATAGCACACTCTCCTAAATAGAGCTCCCTGCCTCCATCTGTGAAGAGAGGAACTCTCCTGGTGGAAATCACGTACTCAACTCCAGTCGGGTATCTATCCTCAAAACTGATGGTCAAGTTTTCCCGAATAGGGAATCCATGTGATGGTATCAGCTGTCAACAACTCCAGCTTCATACGGCAGTGAGTGAAACCCTCAGCTACAGGGACCTCCGGTAAAATGGAATGATGCCATCGTCGTCCTTGTGGATAGGTTTTTAAACCTAACACACTCATATGACGCAAGCATGGAAGTCTCTCATAGGCCCAAAACTGCCAAAACCATTGCAAAACATTTGCGGTCAGTAAACACTCTTAACCTATAAATGGGAAATGATAAGAGAAATACTCACCAGCAAAAATGGGTAGAATTATAGCCAAGCCTCAGTCAAACCCTGTGAGCGCATACGCATGCCCCAGAGGAAATAGGCAAAGGTATAGGAACCCCAATCATACTCTCCAATATATTCCACATAACGCGTGGTGCTGATCAAAGCGAATGACACCGTAGAAGAGTTATCTGCTATGAAGTAGCCTCTAATGATCACCAGGAACAATCGCTGAAGAATGCGTTCCCTTACTCTGACATCATTAGGAATGGGCTCACTAAAAAGTTGTTCATAGCATCTATGCTCAAAGGACCTGAACGAATAGTCCTGCCCTTGAGCGCATCCGTCGGAACTCCTAATAAGGATTTGTCAGCACTAGGGGTAATATTCGCCATGCAAGACACTGGCTCCCCTCCAAACTCCATACCTATGATAAACCGCCAATCCATCGGGATCATCATCACCTCGCAATCCAGCAAATGGAGTGACTGAGTCTGATGAAACCATCACTCAGACAATGCCCTAAGGTAACCCCAGGGACAACGATGAGGAAGGATGAAGAAGAATGCCCTGAATCCTTAATCATGCACTACCGCTCTGTAATCAGGATGAAGAGCCTGATACATGGAGTGTATACTAAACCAATTCCCTCGAGGCTTTGTGAAGCGGGGAACCTGCATGAAATGCAGATCAACATCAGAACCCTTTAATGTGACGCCCCAAAAATTAGGTATACATCACCCATCTTGAGTCGCCAGATACATGGTACATAATTCAAATACAACTTAATAATACAACTGTCATGTACAATACGGCAAAGCATAAACTGTGAGTTTGAATACAAATTTTGTCTACTAGAGATTATACAAACTCAAAAGGAGTCCTCATTACAATTATTATCACACTGTATCACAGAATAGTGAGGACTACTAATGCATCGTCTAGGATCATCACTCTGTTCCCTGACTAGTCCCAGTTACGTTCTCATTTCCTGAAGAGTACAATGAAAGAAAGGGTGAGCTCAACTAGCCCAGTAAGAAATATTATGACTAAGATAATGCAAAATAATTTATCATTAGCCTTTAACAGTGTTAAACTGATAAAATATAATAACTATCAAGTTTAACTGCAGCGGAACAAGCAATCCATTAGAAGAGTCAAGTAGGGAATAAAATCTACTATCTTCTATGATTTAAAAGGTTTTTCATCACTTTTATCGCTGGGACTCAACTTAATAAATAATTCACATCATCGAACCACCCCTGTAGTACGGCCAAGGATATTCTTTAGTATCATGACCATGAATTATCCATGCACTACGGCTTAAGATAATCATATTTTCATTAACGGTCCTGATCATGCCATAAAACAATTCATCTTTGCACTACGGCCAAAGAGAATCCATAGCCATAATCATACCAAAAACTGTCCATCAATGCACTACGGGCCAATGAGGACTTTTTCCACATAATTTGTAACATTACAGTTATGATTATACCGAATAATCCTTGGTCATAATCATACCAAGTCCATCTATGCACTACAGGCCACAGATGACTTTCAACATAATATAAACATGAGGATGATGACAATGATATAAGAATTAATTAAAATAAGTTCAAGAATTAATTTATCCAGGAACTTATAACGTTCAAATTGTCAACATGATACTGCTTTGTATAGTAAAATTCAAGAATGCTCAGAAGAATATTTCCATGAAAAGATACTGGATGAGGCGCAAATATCAAAGATATTCCACTAATTTCATGGGTATAGAAGTCAAAGTTTTAACTAACTGAGTATAATAAAGAATGGAATATCAAAAGAAATCACCATACATGCGATAGACCGCACATGCAGGTTATTCCAACAGAATAATAAATGATGGAACTAGGTCCGACGTAAACGCACAAACAGGATATTCTGATAGAAAATAAATAATGGAACTAGGTCCGGCGTAAACGCACAGACAGGATTTTCTGACAGAATAATAAATAATGGAACCAGGTCCAGCGTAAACGCATAAACAGGATATTCCGACAGAATAATAAATAATGGAACCAGGTCCGGCGTAAACGCACAGACATGATATTCCGACAGAATAATAAATAATGGAACCAGGTCCGGCGTAAACGCACAGATAGGATATTCCGACGGAATAATAAAGAACGAAATATTAGAAGAATGTCACCATGTATAGGGTAGCCCGCGTATACAGGTTATTCCAACAGAATAATAAATAATGGAATAACAGAAATTCTCTTAATGAGTACAACAAATAACATCCCTTACCGTAAAAGAAACTGAATATAAGAGTAGGGAAGGAGCAGAATACTTTTCTATAGCTTTTCTATAATTTCTCTCTCTAGAGTTTCAGTGAATTCGTAAGAAATAATGAAGGAATGAGCTTCTATTTATAGAAAAATGGAATGAATAGTAACTAATTCATGAACGGTCCAGATTGATTTACTATTAAATGAATGGTACATATTGGTTTACTATTAAAACTTAAAACAACGGTCCATACTGATTTATAATTAAAACTTTAAACCAGCTGTAGAAGCCCCGAATCCAAGTCCCCAATCACCTCGGATCCGGTATACTATTTCTATAACTGTTTGCGGAAGATATAAACATAAATTGTTTATACATTAAACTTACACACTATTCCCCAAAATCGAGTAACCTTAACTTATACACAAATCATAAACTTTCTAATATATAACACATTTATCAAACTATACTATTACAAATAGCCGAACATATTATTCCAAGCTGAACTTGGCATTAACCTTTTCCTGTATCCGAACGCATTCGCCTTATCTGCAATGTTTTATCATGATATAGCAAGGGTGAGCATAAAAGTTGCCCAGCAAGTTTATATACAACAATATAACGATATATCATGATTGAAGAGTATGAATAATGAACTCGCTATAATTCATCAATATAATTGAGAACTAGCACGAACAAATATTTTTTACTGAACAAGTTTTAAACATGAACAAATATTTCTGAACCAACTGGTAATGAAGGTGATCAGCCATTCATACCTGACTTATACATGCAAGATGTACAGAGTACAAATTTCATGGCAATCAGCAATGATTAACCATAAGCTTGAAGAAACTACTCTTAGTAGAGTTAAGTAAAAAAGAAACTTGCATGAACCGTTGATTACCTCAACGCAATTTTTAACGCTTTACCCGAAGACCTAATATTAATAATATAGATCTCCAATAATTAGAATAATATAATCACAATATAATACTGTTATAATTATATCCACAGAATAATCTAAACACATTATCACATAACCATATCAGTCTATAATTCACATAAGACTTAGTATCAGTTAGACTATTAAGTTTGAGTTGAAACTAACACAATTTTAACATCTCGACGGTCTAGTCGGTCAACACTCGAGTTTAAATTCAGTTAAACTCTGCTTAAGCACTTAACCATGCCATAGAATCACATTTATATGATTTAACACTCGGTTTTTCATTTCATAAGTTATTCGTTAACACCTAGTAAGTTAAATACTAATCCAGCAACCTGGATTCTAAATCTAGCAACCAAATTTCTAATTCAGCAACCTGGATTCACCAATCCATCAATTCAGTCAACTTCTTTTCAATCCAGCAATCTAAACTGCAATCCAGCAAACTGGATTCGACATATTATATAATCCAGCAAGCTGTATTCTAAATTCGTATCACCAAAATACCAAACCAGTTTATTATTCTCCTATCCTTTGTTCAAACACATATACATGTATTTCATGCACAAAAATTATTTTTCCATAATTTTCTAACTTCCTTTGGTATTTTTAAAAAATTAATTTCTAGTGCGTAGCTTAAGAAATTAGCTACCTCGTGCTTAACTCCAGTAATACCCATCTTTTGGTATAACCTTATATATGTTAACGTGATGCTCCATTTTAAATTTTGTGGCAATTGGAGTTGTAGAACTCCGTTTATAGCGATTTCCGTCGGAAAATCACAAAAATTGGAACGGTCATAACTTGGTCGTTTTAACTCGGAATCAGCTCATTTTTGGACACGAGCTACATAATACCATATATTTTCAATTTCTAAAAGCCTGTAATTTTTCTCATTAACTAAATGTCCAAAACAGCCCCCGGAAAATTTTGGGCAGAAACTTTTTATCAATTGGCAGTTTTGGAGTCCTTCACCAAAATATAAATAAAACGAAATCTGTAACTCCGATTAATGATCCGTCACTTTTATTAGATTCTTATCTTTCCGAACTACAGTTTTCATCTATCACAATCCATATTTGGATATGTTAAGCTCCCGGAATGTAGCCCGGATGTGGCTGTTACAAAACTGTCCTTTTAACAGTTTTCTTATCTTTGTGTAGTTTGGGAGAAATCCCATAACTTGTTCAATATTCGACCTTAATTCCAAAGGGATTTTACCCTTAACACATATACATAGCATCCCAAGAACATAAATCATATATATTCATCATATATTTCAAAGATCCAAAAGCTTGATCACACTTTTTAAAAGTTTAACTTTTCCAGAAAATTTCCATTCTTCAATTCCTTTTGATTTCCACCAAATTAACCCCCATTATGGGTAGATCCAAACAATAAAACACTCATTAACATGTATATACATGGATTTTGAGTTTAGAAACAAAATTTCTTATATCCTCAAACAAGCATCAAACAAAATCAAAGCTAAGAGAAAAATCATGTTTTCTATCTTTTGAAAAAAAACTAGCTTCCATTCCACTCTTTAGATCTAACTTTTGATCTACAAAAGAGTTGGATCTACATATTAAACACTTATATACACATAGATCTAAGGTTTTTGAGTTTTAGAACTATAGATTCAAGGTTTGATATACAACCATCAAAAACTTACATAAACAAAAAGGTTTATACATTTATTACCATGCTCTCCTTCTTCTTCTTCTTCTTAGCTTTATCCATGGATGTACCTTCTCCATCTTCTTCCCACACATGGCTGCCGCCCCTCCTCTTCTCTCTTCCTCTTTCTCCCGTTATCTCTTTCTTTCTCTTGGCTTTCTCTCTTCTCTCTTTCTTCTTCTTTCTCTTTCTCTTTCTTTTCTTTCTTATCTTCCAATTTCTTCTTATCCTCCTCTTTTCTCTTTTTCTTTTTCTTTCCTTATTAGAAGGTTGCTTACAAGCATAACCAAACATGTTGGCTAAATCAAAATTGGACACATAGGGGAGTTGGTAGGGAAGTTGGTCACCAACTAAAGGGAGCCTTTAATACACATTCGTTCCTCCTCTTATCATGGCCGGCCATGTGGCCTTTTTCTCACCAAGTTTGGCTTTTTGATTTCATGCTTATTTGATTTAACAAATGTCCAAAAATTCCTCTCCCACTTGGGCTAAAAATTGAGCCATTCCTTTACTTTATTGCTTGGCCTCTAACCAATTTCATTCGCCAATACTTGGGCTATAAAATATACATAATCATCTACCTTAAATTCTCATCCAACCCAATTCATTTAATTAGGGTTTTCACTTCTCCATTAAAACACCAATCCTTGCTCATATACATTTATTTCCTTAACCCAATTAGACTTGCTATAATTAGGTTATAAAATTAATCATTTGAGATATATAAAATAAATCTCCTAGAATTAGTAAGTATTCTAAATACCACAAATTCTCTTTTCCCATAACCCTTAAGTTATTAAATCATTCATTCCTAATATATAATTAGGGTTACACTAGTTTCTTTTGTTTGTTTATATAATAAACAATATAAACCATCACAGAATGTTCATATACCTTACACACAACTTTTTAACCCTTAGGGTTTAATACTTCGCATTAGGATTCCCAAATTAGGGTTTAAATTCTTGAAAAAGTTTCTGAGCGTATCGTTAGAGTTTTCTAACTTAATCACCATATTCATATCATGAATTTAGGGTTTCGGATTCCCGGAATAGAAACTAGGGTTTCAG
Organism: Panax japonicus; assembly: GCA_020205505.1. Taxonomy (NCBI): domain Eukaryota; kingdom Viridiplantae; phylum Streptophyta; class Magnoliopsida; order Apiales; family Araliaceae; genus Panax; species Panax japonicus. The sequence goes on from CM035091.1 coordinate 65,223,325, forward strand.
AACTGATTTCTATGGTTTCTCATCCATTGTTAGGGTTTTCTAACAATTCGTTAGATTTTTCTAACTTAATAAACGTATGATTAACATAACTTTAGGGTTTGCTAAAGTTATAACTTATCTGATCAATCCTTGATCTTAAATCATTATGGTTCACATATGTAACCAAATATACCGACTAGTATTCACTTCGATAATTATCCTTGATAATTCTTCAAAAGAATTTTAAATCTACTATAATCTTATACCTCATTACTAGACTATCACTTATAGTCTATCACATAATTCAAGTTTTGTTCAAAACTTTTGAAATTCTTGGAATTTCATTACATAACTGCCAATTCCATACACTTATTTCCTGTCTAGGTCCTAATATTGAACCTTAAATCAATCAATTATGATTTTAAAATTTTGTCCAAATTCTCGGGTTGTCACATTCACCCCTCCTTCTAAGAATTTCGTCCCCGAAATTCACCTTACACCTTACACCGTGCACCTTACACCATTTATACTGAGCGATCACACAAGACCTTGAACTTATTTTCTCGGGTATCTATTAAAGATATTCAAACTTATCGGGTATCTATCAAAGATACTCAAACTTCTCGGGTATCTATCAAAGATACTCAAACTTCTCGGGTATCTATCAAAGATACTCAAACTTCTCGGGTATCTATCAAAGATACTCAAACTTCTCGGATATCTATCAAAGATACTCAAACTTCTCGGGTATCTATCAAAGATACTCAAACTTCTCGGGTATCTATCAAAGATACTCAAACTTCTCGGGTATCTATCAAAGATACTCAAACACTCGCAAAGGTCAAATTCTCACTAAGTATTCCTGTATTTACAACTCCATCACATTTTTATCATCTCTGCACCAGGTTACATGGTACATGAGTGATAATTAAAAATAAATTTTGATATTTTAAATCATTTGCTTAAACATTCTATCTGTTCTTATTATCCTTAATACTCCATTCACACATAACTATACCCAGTTCATAAAACCACACTTATGAGTCCATAAATTGTCACAATCATATGAGTTCACGAACTTTCCTAGACAGACCTTTGGCGTCCATTCGCTGAGGGGTTCATTAATATTTCATATAACTATGCGTCAAGTATGTCACATAAGTATGAATTTTAAGAACTCGCACTTAACCTTATATCCTCCGAACTATGACCTATCTATCTGTTATACACATGAGAAAGGAATCACCCTCTTAACCCGCATATAGCAAATAGCGTGACACAATATTTCAATAATTATCAATGCCAGAAACTAAGTGGTTGTCAAACCAAACTCGGCCACTAATCAATATAGGAAGCTAAGTGAACAATTCCCCGCCCATACAAAGAATTGGTCAACCTAACCACTACATCGACCAGGAAGCTAATTGATTCTAAAACCAAGTAAAAATTCTCCGCCCATACAAGGAATCATACAACTTAGCGGCTGACACGAGTCCTCAATTGAAATCCCACATAATTCTAGCTCCACACTTACTCCATACGAATTTTATTTAATCCGTATTTACAATTCATAACTCTTTCATGAGTTTTCATAGTACAATTTCATAGTACAACTGATACACAGCATCTTGCTGTAAACTTTTCAATCATCAGATTGATTCTTTTCCCACATCATAACTTTATCAGATCACGGGGTGATCTTATCGTATATATTACGATTTATTTCTATGCATTATGATCGTTTTATTTTACGATCTTCTATCACTGCACTTTCAGTCTTTTAGACTCAATCTATTCACCATTACTGTTCAACTTTATTATCAGAGTTAGGGAACTCTGTGTCTTTACACTCGCCGAGATTCATCTTTGAATCTTACCGACACACTAACTCTACTTGAGTTAGCACTTATCCTAATCACTGCGGTTATTGGTCTCAGGTATTCCTACCTAAGCTTCATAACCAACAGCTCTGATACCAACTGTAGCAGCCCCGAATCCAAGTCCCAAATCACCTCAGATCCGGTATACTATTTCTATAACTGTTTGCGGAAGATATAAACATAAATTGTTTATACATTAAACTTACACACTATTCCCCAAAATCGAGTAACCTTAACTTATACACAAATCATAAACTTTCTAATATATAACACATTTATCAAACTATACTATTACAAATAGCCGCACATATTATTCCAAGCTGAACTTGGCATTAACCTTTTCCTGTATCCGAACGCATTCGCCTTATCTGCAATATTTTATCATGATATAGCAAGGGTGAGCATAAAAGTTGCCCAGCAAGTTTATATACAACAATATAACGATATATCATGATTAAAGAGTATGAATAATGAGCTTGCTATAATTCATCAATATAATTGAGAACTAGCACGAACAAATATTTTTGACTGAACAAGTTTTAAACATGAACAAACATTTCTGAACCAACTGGTAATGAAGGTGATCAGCCTTTCATACCTGACTTATACATGCAAGATATACAGAGTACAAATTTCATGGCAATCAGCAATGATTAACCATAAGCTTGAAGAAACTACTCTTATTAGAGTTAAGTAAAAAGAAACTTTCCTGAACCGTTGATTACCGCAACGCAATTTTTAACGATTTACCCGAAGATCTAATATTAATAATATAGATCTCCAATAATTAGAATAATATCATCACAGAATAATACTGTTATAATTATATCCACAGAATAATCTAAACACATTATCACATAACCATATCAGTCTATAATTCACATAAGACTTAGTATCAGTTAGACTATTAAGTTTGAGTTGAAACTGACACAATTTTAACTTCTCGACGATCTAGTCGGTCAACACTCGAGTTTAAGTTCAGTTAAACTCTGCTTAAACACTTAAACCATGCCATAGAATCACATTTATATGATTTAACACTCGGTTTTTCATTTCATAAGTTATTCGTTAACACCTAGTAAGTTAAATACTAATCCAGCAACCTGGATTCTAAATCTAGTAACCAAATTTCAAATTCAGCAACCTGAATTCACCAATCCATCAATTCAGTCAACTTCTTTTCAATCCAGCAATCTAAACTGCAATACAGCAAACTGGATTCGACATATTATATAATCCAGCAAGCTGTATTCTAAATTCGTATCACCAAAATACCAAATCAGTTTATTATTCTCCTATCCTTTGGTCAAACACATATACATGTATTTCATGCACAAAAATTATTTTTCCATAATTTTCTAACTTCCTTTGGTATTTTTCAAAAATTAATTTCTAGTGCGTAGCTTAAGAAATTAGCTACCTTGTGCTTAACTCAAGTAATGCCCATATTTTGGTATAACCTTATATATGTTAACGTGATGCTCCATTTTAAATTTCGTGTCAATCGAAGTTGTAGAACTCCGTTTATAGCGATTTCAGTCGGAAAATCACAAAAATTAGAACGGTCATAACTTGGTCGTTTTAACTCGGGATCAACTCATTTTTGGACACGAGCTACATAATACCATATATTTTCATTTTCCAAAAGTCTGGAATTTTTCTCATTAACTAAATGTCCAAAACAGCCCCCGGAAAAGTTTGGGCAGAAACTTTTTATCAATTGGCAGTTTTGGAGTCCTTCACCAAAACTTAAATAAAACGAAATCTGTAACTCCGATTAATGATCCGTCACTTTTTTTGGATTCTTATCTTTCCGAACTACAGTTTTCATCTATCACAATCCATATTTGGACATGTTAAGCTCCCGGAATGTAGCCCGGAAGTGGCTGTTACAAAACTGTCCTTTTAACAGTTTTCTTATCTTTGTGTAGTTTGGGAGAAATCCCATAACTTGTTCAATATTCGACCTATTTGAGTAATTCCAAAGGGATTTTACCCTTAACACATATATCTAGCATCCCAAGAACATAAATCATATATATTCATCATATATTTCAAAGATCCAAAAGCTTGATCACACTTTTTAAAAGTTTAACTTTTCCAGAAAATTTCCATTCTTCAATTCCTTTTGATTTCCACCAAATTAACCCCCATTATGGGTAGATCCAAACAATAAAACACTCATTAACATGTATATACATGGCTTTTGAGTTTAGAAACAAAATTTCTTATTTCCTCAAACAAGCATCAAACAAAATCAAAGCTAAGAGAAAAATCATGTTTTCTATCTTTTGAAAAAAAACCTAGCTTCCATTCCACTCTTTAGATCTAACTTTTGATCTACAAAAGAGTTGGATCTACATATTAAACACATATATACACATAGATCTAAGGTTTTTGAGTTTTAGAACTATAGATTCAAGGTTTGATATACAACCATCAAAAACTTACATAAACAAAAAGGTTTATACCTTTATTACCATGCTCTCCTTCTTCTTCTTCTTAGCTTTATCCATGGATGTACCTTCTCCATCTTCTTCCCACACATGGCTGCCGCCCCTCCTCTTCTCTCTTCCTCTTTCTCCCGTTCTCTCTTTCTTTCTCTTGGCTTTTTCTCTTCTCCCTTTCTTCTTCTTTCTCTTTCTCTTTCTTTTCTTTCTTATCTTCCAATTTCTTCTTATCCTCCTCTTTTCTCTATTTCTTTTTCTTTCCTTAATAGAAGGTTGCTTACAAGCATAACCAAACATGTTGGCTAAATCAAAATTGGACACATATGGGAGTTGGTAGGAAGTTGGTCACCAACTAAAGGGAGCATTTAATACACATTCATTCCCCCTCTTTTCTCTCTTATCATGGCCGACCATGTGGCCTATTTCTCACCAAGTTTGGCTTTTTGATTTCATGCTTATTTGATTTAACAAATGTCCAAAAATTCCTCTCCCACTTGGGCTAAAAATTGAGCCATTCCTTTACTTTATTGCTTGGCCTCTAACCAATTTCATTCGCCAATACTTGGACTATAAAATATACATAATCATCTACCTTAAATTCTCATCCAACCCAATTCATTTAATTAGGATTTTCACTTCTCCATTAAAACACCAATCCTTGCTCATATACATTTATTTCCTTAACCCAATTAGACTTGCTATAATTAGGTTATAAAATTAATCATTTGAGATATATAAAATAAATCTCCTAGAATTAGTAAGTATTCTAAATACCACAAATTCTCTTTTCCCATAACCCTTAAGTTATTAAATCCTTCATTCCTAATATATAATTAGAGTTACACTAGTTTCATTTGTTTGTTTATATAATAAACAATATAAACCATCACAAAATGTTCATATACCTTACACACAACTTTTTAACCCTTAGGGTTTAATACTTCGCATTACGATTCCCAAATTAGGGTTTAAATTCTCGAAAAAGTTTCTGAGCGTATCGTTAGAGTTTTCTAACTTAATCACCATATTCATATCATGAATTTAGGGTTTCAGATTCCCGGAACAGAAACTAGGGTTTCAGAACCGATTTCTATGGTTTCTCATCCATTGTTAGGGTTTTCTAATAATTCGTTAGATTTTTCTAACTTAATAAACGTATGATTAACATAACTTTAGGGTTTGCTAAAGTTATAACTTATCTGATCAATCCTTGATCTTAAATCATTATGGTTCACATATGTAACCAAATATACCGACTAGTATTCACTTCGATACTTATACTTGATAATTCTTCAAAAGAATTTTAAATCTACCATAATCTTATACCTCATTACTAGACTATCACTTACAGCCTATCACATAATTCATGTTTTGTTCAAAACTTTTGAAATTCTTAGAATTTCATTACATAACTGCCAATTCCATACACTTATTTCCTGTCTAGGTCCTAATATTGAACCTTAAATCAATCAATTATGATTTTAAAATTTTGTCCAAATTCTCGGGTTGTCACACCAGCGATCTATATTGACTTACTATTATATCTTCAACCAACGGTCTGAAAAATTAGCACATCTCCTCATGGAATAATATTGTACCCAAATACCCGAATGCACAATACTAGAGTGAATAGTAATTGGGTGAATAGTAACTCGTGAATAGTAACTCATGAATAATAACTCGTGAATATTAACTAATAAATAGTAACTTGTGAATATTAACTCATGAATAGTAACTCGTGAATAGTAACTCATGAATAGTACTCTGACACGAAAAAGTGTCCAGAATACTCGATTGAACAATATATCATATTAGGCAGATGATACTGTAACAATAATTGAATTAATAATATGAGAGATATGATGCAACAATTACTGTAGAAATAATTAAGTATAACTGAGTGACTTCTCACGTAAGCATCAATAATCAATACCGTGTGCTATTGTGTAACCACGCGTATTACTGTACTTTTAACACCGGGTGTTTCAACAGTTAACGGTAAAACTTTCGCCGTTATTTTCATAAAGTATTTTTGTCGTTTTCTCTATCCGGCAATAATTCTGTTGTGGGGTCCACCAATGATTGTACCGTCGTACGGATATTCCTCGACAAAAAGAATATTCTCCGACCAATCGAATATTATATAACCACTTGCTTACTTTGCAAAATTTGTAAATTTTACCCACAACTATAACATTACATCAAATCAACACCATAATATAAAAAAAATTATTTAGAGAAAATTAAATCTTTATTCATAAAATCTGGGGTCTCACAATCTCCCATCCTTATGAAATTTCGCCCTCGAAATTTATCTACGTACCTGGTATGCCGAAAAGGTGAGGATACCATGACTTCATTTCAGAATCTAATTCTTGAGGTATAACCTTTGAGTGTTGAATACGATCCTTCTTATCCAAGATTTTAACATGTATCTCCTCATACGTTAAATCTTCTGCTATCTCGTCCGGTTCTTAATTAATAATATGGTTCGGGTTGTCCACATATTTACGTAACATTGATACATTAAAAACGTTATGAACACGCGACATACTTGGCGGTAAAACGAGTCTATAAGCCACAGTTCCTATTCGATCAAAGATTTCAAATGGGCCAATAAAATCGAGGGTTGAGATTTCCTCTCTTCATCGATTCTTGCTTCTAGAATAACGCCCTCTTGAACCTTCTTCTTCACATTAATCAGCTCTGAGTATGTAGCTTGAGCAGCTTTAACTTTATCGATTCAAGTCTATTCTAATCATATATTCGTTATCTTCACGTGGGTCCCTAGAGTCTTTAACTCTATCTCCATCATTTGTAAGTTATACGAAATGAGTCTTTGTGTTAACAACATCACACTCGTAAACTCATACGATCTTCTACTCAACGCGTCAGCTACCACGTTTATTTTCCCCACGATGATATTGAATGGTACGATCGTAATCTTCAACAGCTAGAGCCAACGTCTTTGGCACATTACATGTTCGTTTTAGGTGAAAAAATTATTTGAGGGTTTTAGAAATGGGTTTTGTACTAGTGTTATTACAAAATTCAATTTCATACTCTAGGGGTAGGCTAAGAAGTCTTCAAGAATACGTCAGAAAATTTATTAACAATAGAAATATCATTAAAAACTGTGACTCTCATTCAAGACTTGGATATCACATTACATTGATACCTATCAACTTGTCATCGTCATTCACGACGTTTCCTACAGAATTTCTGGCTTCGGTGCATTCCACACAAGAAAGTCAACAACGAAAGGATCGGGGCTCTTTATTTATGGCTTGATATAACAATGATTGACTTTAGTGATTTGGTTACATTAAATTCTCATAACAGGTTGGTTAGGAGTATGAAAGCTAACAACCTTACAAAAAGCATGATGAGTAGTTAACCAATCGTTTGCAAAAATAACATCAAAGGCAAGTATTTTCAAAGAGATAAGATCGACAGGTAACGTGAAAATGTTGATTTAAACAAAATTTATAAATAGTGGAGGTAACAAAGGTTTCTCCCAATTGAGTTTAAACAGATATATCAAAGTCTAACTTCTCCGGAGTTAACTTCAAACATTGAACACAACTAGGTGCAATAAAAGAGTGAGTAGAACCGGTATCTAACACGGTATAGACTTCGCAAGAGTTTATGACTAACATACTCGTGATAATTTTATTCAGGTTCCTCGTCACGAAAAAAATGCTCTCTCTTAAACTACCGGCTTTGGCTTGCCTAGGACATTCTTTGGTGCCTCCATCCTAGCTGAACTTGTCTTCGGTGAACGACAAAATTGGGCTAAGTGACCTTCTCTTCCACAATTATAGCATGCTTTGGACGGCATCGCGCAGTTTGGACTGATGTGTCCCTCCCCTCCGCATTTGAAGCATATGATAATTGGTCGTTCTCCTTCCTTAACAACGGGTGCTGGTGCTGACGTCTTTCCATCATTGTTGAATCTCCTCTTCTTGAAATGTTAATTCTTATTGTTTTGACCACGATTACCACCGAAGTGGTTACCATTTCTGGCATGTTGATTCCATCCATGCTTATTGTCACCGCTTTGATGACTGTTATCACCAATATTATCATTTTTCTGGCTGCTCTCTTTTGATTGTATTGACTCGTTATCGCGCTCCACTAACTGAGCCTATTGACAACATCTGAATACAAACACAGTTTATGAGAAATAAGATATTGACGTATCTCCAGCTTCAAACCTATTAAAAACATCCACGTCATTCTCTCTTAATTATCAACCAAGTGGGACTGCAAATCAGAACAACTCGGCAAACTTGGCTTCGTGCTGCGACGCGGTCATGTTGTTTTACTCTAACTTGATAAATTCCACCTCCTTCATGTGACGAATGCTTTCGGGAAAGTACATGTCATTGAACAGCTCTTGGAACTTCTCCCAAGACATCTTGAGTGCGTCAGGTTGGGTATGTTTTACAGATTCCCACCAGTGATCTGCCTCTTCATGCAACATAAAGGTGGCAAAGGGAACCTTTTGCTCCTTGGAGCATCCCAAGACATCAAATATCTTGGTGATCTACTTTAACCACGTCTCTGTCTTAAGTGTATCTGGCTTTCCCAAAAACTCTGGTGGTCCCAACTCCTTGAATTGCTTAGCGGTGACCAACCGTGGGTTGCCATTGTTTCCTCCTGCATTATGAACAGGACCCGCCTTCGCCTAATGTTGCATGAATTCTAAAAAGTTCCTAAACGTACCGTCATTCGTCAATTGATCAGTGTTGTTTTTTATAGGAGGATTATCGCCATCCTGTTGCACATTGTCCTGATTATTGATATGTGGTGACTCAACGGTCTCCTGTGCTTCATTGCTATTCTCAACATTCTTGAATGTCATTTTCAGATACTGCCACAAAATAAAAGTTAATTGACATGTAACATATTATCCCTTTATTCTGACCGACCAATTAAATACCAAATAAACTTAGGTAGGTTATACTAGCGAAGGAATTCCCCGTCTCTCCCCTCCTAGTTCTACTTTCACATCCTAGCCAGGGATCATATCCCTAAGCTTTGATACCAACTGTGATGCCCCCAAAATTAGGTATACATCACCCATCTTGAGTCACCAGATACATGGTACAGAATTCAAATACAACATAATAATACAATTGTCGTGTACAATACGATAAAACATAAACTGTGAGTTTGAATACAAATATTGTGTACTAGAGATTATACAAACTCAAAAGGAGTCCTCATTACAATTATTATCACACTATTTCACAGAATAGTGGGGACTACTAATGCACCATCTAGGACCATCACTCTGTTCCCCGACTAGTCATAGCTACGTTCTCATTTCCTGAAGAGAACAGTGAAAGAAAGGGTGAGCTCAACTAGAATAGTAAGAAATATTATGACTAACATAATGCAAAATAATTTATCATTAGCCTTCAACAGTGTTAAACTGATAAAATATAATAACTATCAAGTTTAACTGCAGCGGAACAAGCAATCTATTAGAAGAGTCAAGTAGGGAATAAAATCTTCTATCTTCTATGATTTAAAAGGTTTTTCATCACTTTTATCACTGGAACTCAGCTTAATAAATAATCCACATCATCGAATTACCCCTACACTACGGCCAAAGATATTCTTTAATATCACGACCATGAATTATCCATGTACTACGGCTTAAGATAATCATGTTTTCATCAACGGTCCTGATCATGCCATAAAACAATTCATCTTTGCACTACAACCAAAGAGAATCCATAGCAATAATCATACCAAAAACTGTTAATCAATGCACTAAGGGCCAATGAGGACTTTTTCCACATCATTTGTAACATTACGGTTATGATTATACCGAATAATCCCTGTTCATAATCATACCAACTCCATCTATGCATTGCAGGCCACAGATAACTTTCAACATAATATAAACACGAGGATGATGGCAATGATATAAGAATTCAATAAAACAAGTTCAAGAATTAATTTATCTAGGAACTGATAACGTTCAAATTTTTAACATAATACTGCTTTGTAGAGTAAAATTCAAGAATGCTCAGAAAAATATTTCCATAAAAAGATACTGGATGAAGCGCAAATATCAAAGATATTCCACTAATTTCATGGGTATAGAAGTCAAAGTTTTAACCAACTTAGTATAATAAAAATGGAATAACAAAATAAATCACCATGCATGCGATAGACCGCACATGCAAGTTATTCCAACAGAATAATAAAGAATGGATGTGACACCCCCAAATCCGGGTTACCTGACTCCCGAGTTTGGTGTTCACGATCCACAATATAAATAACATTTAACTACCCATAAAATATATAGATAGTATCTTACATAAGTTTTTATCAGAGTTTCATAATACATCACCCAGGTTCTCTAACCTTAACTTTACAAACATACCCTTTAGATATACAAAAAGGGTTTACAATACAACATAATAAATATATTCAATATAACTAATTTATAACTACGCCTTTTCCCTTGTTCTGCTTCACAACACCTCCTGCAACTTCGTCCCTAGCTGAAATGTTTTATTTATAGCAAGGGTGAGCAATAAATTTTCCCCGCAAGTTAAGATTATACAATAAATGTATATGAACCTACAATAATATCCTATCTATTTTGATAGTATGAAACCAAAGTTCGGGGAACTTTGAAATAGCTGAACAAATTGTTATTCAATAACAAGGCTTCTCCTTTTCTATGCAACACCATAATTTGATAATGAAAGAGTACAACACTTTCAAAATTCTACAAGAATCAATTCTACACAATAACAAAGTGGAATAATTTCCAGATTTATGCTGAGTGATCACACAAGATCTTTGAACTTATTTTCTCGGGCATCTATCAAAGATTTACTTTGATACATACCAGGAGTATCAGATAACCATAAAGATTAAATCATACCCCTCTGCAAGTACTTAGAGCCGACCAACTCCTTGTACCCTATATTATGCATAATACTCAAAACGAGCGCAAAGGTCGAATTCACGACCCAAAATGTTCCCTTTATATAAAAGGTTGTTCTTCTCAGTTTTAGAATCAATATTTTGATTTTACAACGAAATACTGTGATTTCAAATTCTACTTACTTATCGATCTTGCCGAAATAATTGGCATCGATTCTACCAATAACAATTGAATTATTTTCTTGAATTTATCAAGTTCTAACAAATGTTTGTCTAGCCAGAATAATTAGCTAAGATATTTCTCAACACAATTTGACAATGAACATGAATTATCTGTACTGTCAATTCTAACTTCTACAGATTTGAATGTTCAACAACAGTAATTCTACGAATGTATATTTCTGAATCAGTAATTCAATTTGAATTATTAAGCATGCACTAACTGCGAATAATCAACAATAACTTCCCTGGATGTGGTGTAATTAGCAATAATTAACCACTATAATAATTGAAGGAAATATAACTCAAGGTTGAGTTAGGAAACTTGCCTTCCACGTTGATTACAGCTACACAATATAATTAACTGCGTTCGTAAGACCTATATTCAACAATGTCGGTCTCACAATTAGTACAAACATTTATAACACATAACACTGTATTTTACAGTCAAACTTCTCCTAGGCACATTACCACATAGCCACATTAGTGTTTATAACCTATATAAACACTTATCACGTCTAACTATTTCGGTCTAGTTGGATTTCGGTCCATTCTCGGTGTTCTGGTCACCCTATCCGACAATTAACACATTGATTGTCAATTAAACTTGGTCTCTAAGCTTCAATATTATTTTAGATAAGTCAAATATCGTTTATAATATTTTCCGGAAGCTTTTAATAATTTATAAACACTTATTATAATTTATAATAATTTTTCAAACACTTAAATCATTTTTAAATGATTTAATTATCAAATAATCTTATCATTATTAATATTTAATAATATAAAAATATTAATAACATACATTCCAAAATATTAAAGTTATTATTAATAACTTAAAATATTTTTAAATCATCAATATTCTACTTAAATGATTTTTAAAATAATTAAAATTATTTTTAAATCATCACCATTAATAAATAAATATTATTATCTAAATATTAAAAGTCATTAAATATAACTTATAATATTTTAAATCATTTTTCTCATTTTTAAATGATTTTTAAATCAATAAAACCATTTTTAATTCATTTATTTAATATAATAATTAAATAAATCAATTATCATTAATATTACTTTATTAATGAAAATTCTCCAAAAATATTGAAAATTATATTTTATAATTTAAAATATTTTCTAACACTTTATTCTTAATTAAAAATGATTTTTAAATCATTTAAATCATTTTTATCTTATTTATTTAATTTAATAATCAAATAAATATAATATCATTAATATTAAATTATTAATGAAAATTCTCCAAAAATATTAGAAGTTACATTTTATAACTCAAAATATTTTTAAATACATTTTTCTTATTTAAAATAATTTTTTAATAATATTAAATCATTTTTCTCTAATTTATTTAATAAACTAATTAAATAAATTAAATACCATTAATACTTAAATAATTATAAATATTAAAAAAAAATATTCCAATTGGTTAAAAATTATTTTTCATAATTTAAAATAATTTTTAAAACTATTTTTGGTAATTTTTAGAATTTATTTCTATTTTTTAAATAATTTTTGGAATATTCAGAAATTAGAAAATAAATAATCCGTCGTTAAAGCCCTTTAGCGACACAAAGCGTCGCTGTTGGTGTTCTTGAGCTCAAGAACACTGACAGCTTCGTGTTCAACCAGTCACGTTTGACCGGCTTTAATTCACATCATGATCAAGTTCTGGGCCAACTAAAAGTTTGTTATTGTAGTATAAACGTAACACTACAATATCTAATCAACAATTTGGTCAAACAACATCACAATCAAGGAGATCTAGACCTCCAAAGTTTCTGTCAGGCGGATTCTGGGCCAAAACAGTTTCAAGTGATCACTTTCAAGTTTAATCTAATCTATGTTTTGGTCATGTTTTAAGTGATTTGATGGTTCAAACTTATAGTTCTAGTGTCAAGGTACATTTTCATCACAACATATCAGTTAAATAACATCTAGAACGCCAGATAAATCTCGGACAAGCATTGTCAGAAAATTCGTGCAAGAATTTTTCTGGAATTTCCAGAAAGTTCAAAAACAGTCTAGGTTGGCTAGTTTGACCATCTATCACGATCGGTCTGAAGACGTTATAAGAGATCTAAAGACCCAGATCTATAGTCTATCCTACAAGCTACAAAATGTACTAATCAAAAACATCAAACACTTAACAAACTGACAGATCCGGACGCTACAAAATCTTGTCAGAAGCTATTTTAAGTTTCTGGGTTGCCCAAATTTTAACCCGGTCAACTTCGGTCAACGATGTTTGACCAATTATAACTCATGATCTATACATCTGATGGATGTAATACCACTTGCAGAATAAATACCACATACAAGGCTACATGTAACAACGTTTAAACAACAAAAACAACAAACGAACAAGAATTTGTGGCTCCTGACATTAGCTTGTCAGACCACAGATTTTGTTCTTGGAAAGATTTGAAAAACTTCGATTTTTACCAACTATGATGCTATGGATCCATCATGGATCAACATAGATCAACTAAAAACATCCTATTACATAATAATAAACACACAAACACCAAATTTTCTCAAGTATCAAAGATCAAAAAAATGAAACTTGGTTATACCTTTCTAGCTTTTGATTCTTGATCTATGCTCTCTGATCTGTTTTTGGATGATCTATGGACTGTTTCTAGGACTGATCTACAATGGATTTTCGAAGGTTGAGAGAGAATGAGAGTTGGTGAGACCTTGTGTACAAAATGGATAATTTTTGTGATTTTCTCTCTCTTAAATCTTTATATATTGCTTGTAAAGTTGTTGGATCAGATCAAATTTCGGCTGGGAGCTGATTTGCTGAGATTTTGAGAGCCACAAAGTCAAGAGAGTTGGTGACCAACTCTTGATTTGGCAAGATTTTCAAGTTATTACATAAAATATCCATAAAGGGCATTATGGTCATTTCCAATTTTTTCTAAAACTTGGATTTGATGAAACCCTTAGGGTTTAGGGTTTGGAAAATAAGGTTTAGGACTTGAACTCTTTTAGGTTTTAAAAATTTCTAGTTCCCACAATTTTCAATTTAGGGTTTAATTAGAAAAATAAATTTTCTAAAATAAAATTATGGTTTTAAAAATAGAAATTTAACATACAAGAATATAATTAGAGTTTTTTAATCATATTTAAGTTTAATGAACCCATAGGCTCGTCAATTAGGATTAGGATTTCCTAATTTAGGGTTTATAACTCCCAGTTTTGAAATTAGGGTTTCTCGGCGTACAATTAGGGTTTCTAACTGTACAATTAATTTTCTAAATCTGAGACTAGGGTTTCTAATCCCTTATTAGGTGTTATTAATATTAAACCTTATCCAATCAATCAATGATCAAAAATTCTATACCGTTAAAACACATACATATTAATATAATTATTTTAATTATATTTTCTATCGAATCCCGTTTCAAAAAAATTAGGGTTAGGGTTTCTATTCTCCGTTAAGCACAACTCTACTTTAATTTTATTAGTCAATACATAAATTGACCTTCTCGATACACGTATCATAGAAACTTGTCACAAAATTGATAATTAATATTAATACTAAAAAAAAAATTATTCGTAAATTTTGGATTATTCGAAATCCTGGGTTATCACATTCACCCCTCCTTAAAAGGATTCCGTCCTCGGAATCACCGCTTTTTTATATTCTACAATCTTTTAAAGTTGTATCATCAATTTATTTTAATCAACACCATATTAATTTTGGTTTCAAATTCTAACCTGTGACTTAAGTCTATAAAAGAAAATAGTTCACAGAATTATCTAACTCCTATTATTCGCGTAATGAAATCATTACCTGCTGCCACGTCCTGAGTTACCACATCTTGCGCCGTCATGTTGAATGTACGGGCCGTTGGTCTTCCTTGCTGTGCAGGTCCTCGAATCGTCAAGCTTCTGCCACCGAGTCCCTTGTTGGCGCTTTCCTTCTCAACATTTCTTTTCGGACAGTTTCGAACAATATGGTCGGTCGATCCGCATCCGAAGCAACCTTGAATTTTCTTCGGACTGGGACAATTGGGTGACATATGCCCCTCTTGCCCGCAGTTATAGCAAACTCCCTTCTTCTTCAGGCAAACTCCAGCATGGTGCTTCCCACAATTCGAACATGGCTCCCTTCCCTTCCTATTATCTTCTGACTTATTACCCGACTGGGTATTCTCATTCCATTTTCTCTTATTCGGATTACTTCCTCCACTACTTCCACCATCATTTGTTTTCTTCTTCTTTTTCCTGATGAAATCGAAACACTGCTTCGCTCCCTCCTTCAGCAATTAGCGCTTTCTCCAATAGAGCCGCAAAAATGTTGATCTGCAGCACAGCTACTTTGTTGAATATCCCCGACTTCAGCCCATTCTCGAATCTTCGCGCTTTTCTTGCTTCTGTGTCTACTTGATGAGGTTCAAATCTTGCCAGTTCGTTGAATTTAGCAGCATATTCAGATACCGACATGTTCTCCTGCTTAAGTTCCAAGAACTTAACTTCCATCTGAGCTTGCATACTCAGTGAGAAGTAGTTCTCAAAGAACAACTCCTTTAATCTCGTCCACAACACCACCTCTGTACCAGCTCTTGCTTGGTTCGTCTCCCACCAGTAATTGGCTTCTCCCTTCATCAGATAAGTTGCAAAAGCCGTCTTTTGCTCTTCTGCCACACGTGCAATGATGAATGCTTTCTCCATCTCTTTTACCCAAGTTTGGGCTTCAATCGGATCAGTGGTTCCCTTGAATTCCGGCGGTTCTACCGCTTTAAAATCCTTGAAGTTAGCTAATCTATCAGCTGGCTGTTCCCTCGCTCTTCCTCTTCCTGCGGGAGCTCTATTCTCTATAGCTTCGGCTATCATATTTGCAAAATTTTGCATTGGGTCAACTTGACCTCCTTCGTTATTCACTGAATGTTCTTCTCGTTGGTTTCGATTCTGACGTCTAGGCGGCATGATCTGATTTAAATAAAAATCTTATATTAATACTCTTTCTCTATACAAATTCTTAACACAATAAGAATTCAACACATAATTCTCAAGTAATTGCATATTTATTCAAATAGCACATAGTACATTTAGTACTTCACATATTTCTATCCTTTTTTTAACTCATATCAGGATTAACAACACAACTTTACACAAAAAGTTGTTATTCTCCATTTTCACATTACTATATCCAGTTCATCAAACTTACCACACTTAGAAGTTCAGTAACTTGCCACAATTATATGAGTGTATGAACTTATCCTAGTCAGACCTCTGGCGTCCATTCGCTGAGGGGTTCAAAACATTTCATATAACTATGAGTCATTAACTTACCATAAGTATGAGTTTTAAAAACACACAAATTAATCTTAATCTTATATTCATATAGAAAATAAAGATTTCATCCAAACAAACATATCATTGCATTTATATTCATGCAAATATTACATACTACTTTTTAGTACATTACTCATACAACTACAAATAGGTACTATCCCTTTTTGACAAAAGTCGGGATTCATTACTACAACTTTACACAAAAAGTGGAGTCATACAAAAGTTATCTCCTATCAAAGAAAATATTATTCTCCACACACTTAATCCTTCTTCTTTCCACTTTCTCCATCTTTCTTCCTTTTAGGACAATTCTTAACCTTATGACTCGTTTCTCCACATGCAAAACATCCTCCTTTCTTTGATTTAGGACAATTTGGGGATAGATGTCCTTTTTGGCCACAATTATAACACACATTCTGACCCCACATACATTCTCCCAAATGGCTCTTTCCACACTTGTCACATGCTTGCTTCTTCTTCGAGCTTGACTTTTCTGAATTAGGGCTATCGTTGTCCCTCTTCCTTTTCTTCTTGTCTTTCTGCTGCTTGATCATCCCTTCAGACGATCCACCACCTTCCGCCTTCATTCTGTCTACCTGCGCCTTGAGTTCATTCCTTTCTTCAGTCATCTCGCATAGCGCTCGTTCTGTCTTCCATAGCTGCTCCAAGAGAAACGCCTTACTCCGGAGTTCTTGAACTTCTGCAACTAGTTGATCTTGTTCTTCAACTGTAGTCTTATTCTTTATCTCTACCATAGCTGGCTCAGAGTCTACCTCCTCATCTCCACTCAGATACATCTCGGGATAATCTTCATGATCGCTCCTCAGATTAACCATAGGTTCATCTTCTTCCACCTTATCAACCGATTCACTTTGCGCTGGCACCTCGGCTTCTGGCATTGGTGCAACAGCCGCTAGTATCTCCGTACTCATTTGATCTTCTCCAGACATCCGACAATCAATTTAAATAACTTGATTAGTACTTCCTTAGTACAAACTCCTCACACTATGTGTCCCCATTTCTCACTATCATTGCACTTCAGCAATCTCTCACTTAGTACTCTAAATGAGTATTCTCTATTTCGCTTATGGTTATAATTCTAGGTCTTTTCCCACCCCACTTAAGGTTTATAACCTATAGCTCTACTACCAGCTGGTGACACCTTGGTCACTACAGCTCTGATACCAACCGGTGACACCCCCAAATCCGTGTTACCTGACTCCCGAGTTTGGTGTTCACAATCCACAATATAAATAACATTTAACTACCCATAAAATATATAGATAGTATCTTACATAAGTTTTTATCAGAGTTTCATAATACATCACCTAGGTTCTCTAACCTTAACTTTACAAACATACCCTTTAGATATACAAAAAGGGTTTACAATACAACATAATAAATATATTCAACATAACTAATTTATAACTACTCCTTTTCCCTTGGTCTGCTTCACAGCAACTCCTGCAACTTCGTCCCTAGCTGAAATGTTTTATTTATAGCAAGGGTGAGCAACAAATTTGCCCCGCAAGTTAAGATTATACAATAAATGTATATGAACCTACAATAATATCCTATCTATTTTGATAGTATGAAACCAAAGTTCGGGGAACTTTAAAATAGCTGAACAAATTGTTATTCAATAACAAGGCTTCTCCTTTTCTATGCAACACCATAATTTGATAATGAAAGAGTACAACGCTTTCAAAATTCTACAAGAATCAATTCTACACAATAACAAAGTGGAATAATTTCTAGATTTATACTGAGTGATCACACAAGATCTTTGAACTTATTTTCTCGGGCATCTATCAAAGATTTACTTTGATACATACCAGGAGTATCAGATAACCATAAAGATTAAATCATACCCCTCTGCAAGTACTTAGAGCCGGCCAACTCCTTGTACCCTATATTATGCATAATACTCAAAACGCGCGCAAAGGTCGAATTCACGACCCAAAATGTTCCCTTTATATAAAAGGTTGTTCTTCTCAGTTTTAGAATCAATATTTTGATTTTACAACGAAATACTGTGATTTCAAATTCTACTTACTTATCGATCTTGCCGAAATAATTGGCATCAATTCTACCAATAACAATTGAATTATTTTCTTGAATTTATCAAGTTCTAACAAATGTTTGTCTAGCCAGAATAATTAGCTAAGACATTTCTCAACACAATTTGACAATGAACAGGAATTATCTGTACTGTCAATTCTAACTTCTACAGATTTGAATATTCAACAACAGTAATTCTACGAATGTATATTTCTGAATCAGTAATTTAATTTGAATTATTAAGCATGCACTAACTGCGAATAATCAACAATAACTTCCCTGGATGTGGTGTAATTAGCAATAATTAACCACTATAATAATTGAAGGAAATATAACTCAAGGTTGAGTTAGGAAACTTGCATTCCACGTTGATTACAGCTACACAATATAATTAACTGCGTTCGTAAGACCTATATTCAACAATGTCGGTCTCACAATTAGTACAAACATTTATAACACATAACACTGTATTTTACAGTCAAACTTCTCCTAGGCACATTACCACATAGCCACATTAGTGTTTATAACCTATATAAACACTTATCACGTCTAACTATTTCGGTCTAGTTGGATTTCGGTCCATTCTCGGTGTTCTGGTCACCCTATCCGACAATTAACACATTGATTGTCAATTAAACTTGGTCTCTAAGCTTCAATATTATTTTAGATAAGTCAAATATCGTTTATAATATTTTCCGGAAGCTTTTAATAATTTATAAACACTTATTATAATTTATAATAATTTTTCAAACACTTAAATCATTTTTAAATGATTTAATTATCAAATAAACTTATCATTATTAATATTTAATAATATAAAAATATTAATAACATACATTCCAAAATATTAAAGTTATTATTAATAACTTAAAATATTTTTAAATCATCAATATTCTACTTAAATGATTTTTAAAATAATTAAAATCATTTTTAAATCATCACCATTAATAAATAAATATTATTATCTAAATATTAAAAGTCATTAAATATAACTTAAAATATTTTAAATCATTTTTCTCATTTTAAATGATTTTTAAATCAATAAAACCATTTTTAATTCATTTATTTAATATAATAATTAAATAAATCAATTATCATTAATATTATTTTATTAATGAAAATTCTCCAAAATATTGAAAATTAGATTTTATAATTTAAAATATATTCTAACACTTTATTCTTAATTAAAAATGATTTTTAAATCATTTAAATCATTTTTATCTTATTTATTTAATTTAATAATCAAATAAATATAATATCATTAAAAGTTACATTTTATAACTCAAAATATTTTTAAATACATTTTTCTTATTTAAAATAATTTTTTCATAATATTAAATCATTTTTCTCTAATTTATTTAATAAACTAATTAAATAAATTAAATACCTTTAATACTTAAATAATTATAAATATTAAAGAAAAATATTCCAATTGGTCAAAAATTATTTTTAATAATTTAAAATAATTTTTAAAACTATTTTTGGTAATTTTTAGAATTTATTTCTATTTTTTAAATAATTTTTGGAATATTCCGAAATTAGAAAATAAATAATCCGTCGCTAAAGCCCTTTAGCGACACAAAGTGTCGCTGTTGGTGTTCTTGAGCTCAAGAACACTGACAGCTTCGTGTTCAGCCAGTCACGTTTGACCGGCTTTAATTCACAGCATGATCAAGTTCCGGGCCAACTAAAAGTTTGTTATTGTAGTATAAACGTAACACTACAATATCTAATCAACAATTTGGTCAAACAACATCACAATCAAGGAGATCTAGACCTCCAAAGTTTCTGTCAGGCGGATTCTGGGCCAAAACAGTTACAAGTGATCACTTTCAAGCTTAATCTAATCTATGTTCTGATCATGTTTTAAGTGATTTGATGGTTCAAACTTGTAGTTCTAGTGTCAAGGTACATTTTCATCACAACATATCAGTTAAATAACATCTAGAACGCCAGATAAATCTCGGTCAAGCGTTGTCAGAAAATTCGTGCAAGAATTTTTCTGGAATTTCCAGAAAGTTCAAAAATAGTCTAGGTTGGCTAGTTTGACCATCTATCACGATCGGTCTGAAGACGTTATAAGAGATCTAAAGACCCAGATCTATAGTCCATCCTACAAGCTACAAAATGTACTAATCAAGAACATCAAACACTTAACAAACTGACAGATCCGGACGCTACAAAATCTTGTCAGAAGCTATTTTAAGTTTCTGGGTTGCCCAGATTTTAACCCGGTCAACTTCGGTCAACGATGTTTGACCAATTATAACTCATGATCTATACATCTGATGGTTGTAATACCACTTGCAGAATAAATACCACATACAAGGCTACATGTAACAACGTTTAAACAACAAAAACAACAAACGAACAAGAATTTGTGGCTCCTGACATTAGCTTGTCAGACCACAGATTTTGTTCTTGGAACAGATTTGAAAAACTTCGATTTTAACCAACTATGATGCTATGGATCCATCATGGATCAACATAGATCAACTAAAAACATCCTATTACATAATAATAAACACACAAACACCAAATTTTCTCAAGCATCAAAGATCAAAAAAATGAAACTTGGTTATACCTTTCTAGCTTTTGATTCTTGATCTATGCTCTCTGATCTGTTTTTGGATGATCTATGGATTGTTTCTAGGACTGATCTACAATGGATTTTCGAAGGTTGAGAGAGAATGAGAGTTGGTGAGACCTTGTGTACAAAAATGGCTAATTTTTGTGATTTTCTCTCTCTTAAATCTTTATATATAGCTTGTAAAGTTGTTGGATCAGATCAAATTTTGGCTGGGAGCTGATTTGCTGAGATTTTGAGAGCCATAAAGTCAAGAGAGTTGGTGACCAACTCTTGATTTGGCAAGATTTTCAAGTTATTACATAAAATATCCATAAAGGGCATTATGATCATTTCCAATTTTTTCTAGAACTTGGATTTGATGAAACCCTTAGGGTTTAGGGTTTGGACAATAAGGTTTAGGGCTTGAACCCTTTTAGGTATTAAAAATTTCTAGTTCCCACAATTTTCAATTTAGGGTTTAATTAGAAAAATAAATTTTCTAAAATAAAATTAGGATTTCAAAAATAGAAATTTAACATACAAGAATATAATTAGAGTTTTCTAATCATATTTAAGTTTAATGAACCCATATGCTCGTCAATTAGGATTAGGATTTCCTAATTTATGGTTTATAACTCCCAGTTTTGAAATTAGGGTTTCTCGGCGTACAATTAGGGTTTCTAACTGTACAATTTATTTTCTAAATCTGAGACTAGGGTTTCTAATCCCTTATTAGGTGTTATTAATATGAAACCTTATCCAATCAATCAATGATCAAAAATTCTATACCGTTAAAACACATACATATTAATATAATTATTTTAATTATATTTTCTATCGAATCCCGTTTCAAAAAAATTAGGGTTAGGGTTTCTATTCTCCGTTAAGCACAACTCTACTCTAATTTTATTAGTCAATACATAAATTGACCTTCTCGATACACGTATCATAGAAACTTGTCACAAAATTGATAATTAATATTAATACTAAAAAAAAAAAATTTATTCGTAAATTTTGGATTATTCGAAATCTTGGGTTATCACAATGGAACTAGGTCCGGCATAAACGCACATACAGGATATTCCGACAGAATAATAAATAATGGAACCAGGTCCGGCGTAAAAGCACAGACAGGATATTCCGAAAGAATAATAAATAATGGAACCAGGTCCGACATAAACGCACAGATAGGATATTTCGACAGAATAATAAATAATGGAACCAGGTCCAACCTAAACGCACAGACAAGATATTCCGACAGAATAATAAAGAACGAAATATTAGAAGAATGTCATCATGTATAGGGTAGCCCGCGTATACAGGTTATTCCAACAACATAATAAATAATGGAATAACATAAGTTCTCTTCATGAGTACAACAAATAACATCCCTTACCGTAAAAGAAACTGAATATAAGAGTAGGGAAGAAATAGAATACTTTTCTATAGCTTTTCTATAATTTCTCTCTCTAGAGTTTCAGTGAATTCGTAAGAAATAATGAAGGAATGAGTTTCTATTTAGGGAAAAATGGAATGAATAGTAACTAATTCATGAACGGTCCAGATTGATTTACTATTGAACGGACGGTCCATATTGGTTTACTATTAAAACTTAAAACAACGGTCCATACTGATTTACTATTAAAACTTTAAACCAGCGATCCATATTGACTTACTATTATATCTTCAACCAACGGTCTGAAAAAATTAGCAAATCTCCTCATGGAATAATATTGTACCCAAATACCCGAATGCACAATACTATAGTGAATAGTAATCGGGTGAATAGTAACTCGTGAATAGTAACTCATGAATAATAAATTATGAATAGTAACTAATGAATAGTAACTCCTGAATAGTAACTCATGAATAGTACTCTGACACAAAAAAGTGTCTTGAATACCCGATTGAAAAATATATCATATTATGCAGATGATACTATAACAATAATTGAATCAGTAATATGAGAGATATGATGCAGCAATTACTGTTGCAATAATTGAGTATAACTGAGTGACTTTTTGACGCCCCCAAATTCGGACACCCATATCTCGAATTCGGTGCAACACGTGCAACTACGAATATCCTACTAAATCATTAACAATGGAATTAATAGAATAATTTACATTGATATATATAAATATTCTCGTCCCAAGGTATCGTAACCATTACTACGACAATTCAGTGATTAACTTAAACATAACTTAATCATTCTTGAATACATCATAACAATAATAATAATACTTCTAGTCTTAAGGACTAAGTTATTATGTCGCCTTGCCCTTTCCTTTGTCCTTTCCTGAAGTACAGCCTTGCTCTGCCTTAACTGTAATGTTTTAAGAAGCAAGAATGAACAACAAATTTGCCCAGCAAGTAATATTTACAGAAGAACAAGCAGTTATAGCATTTAAATCTTTCAAGGGTATAATAAAAATTGGTAGTTCAAGGATATCGATAAATATCAAGAGTATTCAATAGGTATCGTTATAGACTGAAGGATATCAATAACTTTTAGGATTTATTCATTTCGAGGTTCAATATGAATGAGCATTGAGCAGTCACTAAGGACTAAGAACTCTTACTAGAATTAACAGTATTACACTGTAATCCAATATAAACGAGTACAATAGGTGATCAGCCTAAAGTACCCTATGTTATGCATAACATTCAATCATACTCATGTGCGCACGTCGGTTCCCCGATAATATATAATTTCCCCTTCAATGAGGGTCGTTCATCTCAGCAGATTTACGATAGTCCGCACCAAGTCAATCGGTTTGGATAGCTTTTTAACACATAATAATAGTCTAGTCGAATCAAAGGCTTAGACAATTTTTATAATGCATTTAAGAACGATAAGTCCAATGCTTGCAACAACGTCAAGGTATACAAATGATTTTCGAATAGAAAAAGATATTTGCTTAATAAAAATATGATTGATATGACAACAATTCAAATGAATACAGTGTGAGAATTAAGGAACTTGCAACACAATAATAATAGTGTTCGGATACTTACTCAATGTAAATTTGAGTGAGGTTAGGGAACTTGCCTTTAGCGTTGATCATTACTATAGCGAAAATCACCTCAATAAATTATGTTTGCCCTATTTATGTAAGTATAGGTATTCATTAGCCAAACACACTTGATATACATATATAAACAACATGTACACATAACACATTTTTCTTTCTATCTATGTATACTGCTTCACCCATCAAAACTCATAACTGTACACTAACGTGCTCATAATTTTCACCACTGCTAGCTTATTCATAATCTTTCTTCTTCGTAGTTCCAAGAGGTTCATTGTTTTAAGTAGACCATAACATTTATAAATCCCACCGACACCTTTTTTACGCATGTTTGCAGACATTAGCTTTATTTTCCCAAAGTTAGTAAAATTCTCTACGTAAAACTCATTCGTGTAATAACAGTTTGTAGTAGTATAGAAATATTTATTAATCCATCCTCATATCAAGTTATGATGCTGTCTCTGAGTCCCAGGACATCTCGCCATGTCCGAAGCCGAAGACATCTGGCCATGTCCGTAGATATTACGACTTGTTTGAAGATAACACGCTTCGTCCGAAGACATTACGACTTGTCCGAAGACAACACGCTTTGTCCGAAGACATTACGACTTGTCTGAAGACAACATGCTTTGTCCGAAGACATTACGACTTATCCGAAGACATCTCCAAAGTCAGCTCTTTTAGAGACTTCGGTCTATACTATTTCGACAAGGTCTAAGTTCGTCGGGTTAATTTCATTAAGACTTTACTATATGCATACAACCCAAGGGAATTTCTTAATACACGGTCTAACACGACCGAACCCATCAGCTAGTTCCTAAGTACAGTGCAGCTGGACCCCATGGAGTTTAGAAGCAGTGAACATGCTCTATTTTGCAGAGTAGCCACAACTTGATTCCAGACAATTATCAACGCATTCATGCACGAAAGTAAACTTTCTAAACACCCTATATCATGCTAATTCATCATATTTGACCTATTAATTTAGGAAAACCGAGAATCAAACAAGACTTAAGTTAAGAACGAAGTAGAAATTATACCTTCTCGAGCTTTAACCTTGATATCTCACACATTGATTTGGTAATGCTTAGCCACTACGAATTCTTTACTCAGATTTCTCCAACACTCTTATCACTATAACAGACTGCCACGGTGGCTTGTATTTAAAGAGAAAATCATGGACTTGACACTTGCTTTACCCAATGTTGGGATTCATGGTGCAATAGAAATGAACAATGGTTACTTAAGGAGTTGTTTAACCACTTCATACCAGCCACTTAGCTAGCCCTGCATGCCCAGGATTAGCAACTTAAAAGTTTACGTAAAGAGAGTTTAGGCTACTGTTCCTTGTACTTGGTGACCCTTAATTTGGGAAAAGAGAATAGATCTCAGACATAGACTAAGGGCTAGTCGGTTGGGCCCATTGCCTCACGCGATATTATTTAACCAACACCTTGTACCATCAGTTAACAATTATGTTAGGTTCTGAATTGGATTTTAAATAACCCAAGTTTATTGGGCTAACTCAAAAGTCCATCAATTAATATATTGGGCTAGACTCTCAATTTATTATTTGGATTATAAACATGTAAATACTTAATTATTCCTCACTAATTCCATCATTGTGTCACACAAGACATCTCACAAACCTTCCATAATTCTCCACATCTTATCAATTATTAAAAATTAAATTTTAATTCAATTGAGTTACTCACCTCATGCCATTTAAGCATTTATAAAATAATAATCACAGGCTCTATTTATAATTATTAATATTAAATCGTAAAATTTACGGTTTATACAGACTTCTCACATAAACATCAATAATCAATACCGTGTGCTACTGTGAAACCACGCGTATTACTGTACTTTTAACACCGGGTGTTTCAACATTTAACGGTAAAACTTCCGCCGTTATTTTCATAAAGTATTTTTGTCATTTTCTCAATTCGATAATAATTCTGTTGTGGGGTCCACCAATGATTGTACCGTCGTACGGATATTCCCCAACAAAAAGAATATTCCCCGACCAATCGAATATTATACAACCAATTACTTACTTTGCAAAATTTGTAAATATTACCCACAACTATAACATTACATCAAATCAACACCATAATATAAAAAAAAATATTTAGAGAAAATTAAATAGATCAACGTAGATCCCCGACGGGGGTTACAACGTAGATCCCCGACGGGGGTTACAACATAGATCCCCGACGGGGGTTACAACGTAGATTCCCGACGGGGGTTACAACGTAGATCCCCGATCGGGGTTACAACATAGATTCCTAACGGGGGTTACAACGTAGATCCCTGACGGGGGTTACAACATGAATCCCCAACAGGGGATTAAAACGCACATTCAGCCATTGACACACATATCAACGAAGGTCAAGCAGCCTTGACATTATCTCACCCGATGGCGATTAAACATATCGAAGCCCGAGAGCTATTCAAGGATTTCATGCTCGATTACTCATAGTCCCCAGTGGATCCCCGACGGGGGTAACAACGCAATGTTCCGTTGATTTACATGTCGGGGAAGGTCAAGCAACCTTGACAATCTGCCAACAGAATATTAGCCGTTGATTTACACGTCAGTGAAGGTCAAGCAGCCTTGACAGTCTATCCCATAGGGTTTTCATCTGTTGATTCACATACCGGTGAAGTACAAGTCGACGAAGGTCAGGTGTCCCTGACGGCATTTGCTGTTGGCAGTAAATCCAACAGAATCTTGACATATCCTGACGATACGAACCGGGGAAGGTCAACATCATCAAAGAGGATCAACGATGGAATATGTTATACACATCCTTAAACAGACCAAGATTTATCGTCATAGATCTCTTAAACATAAGAACTATATTATCAGGATCAAGTCGTTCTCAAAGATCCAGGAATTTGGTGATAACCCCAACATCAACATCCTAACATATCAGGATTAAACATCAAATCTGGTCATCATTGCAATCCCCAGTTGAAGCAACAGGGAGCCAGCAATCATCCCCCGCATGTTAGGCCACAACCTCATACACATGCATCATACATTTGCATCGTGTTGCTACATATAGTGCCATGTTTGTCTTGTTTCATTTCAAGTGTCTAGGATTCTTTATCCTACCCATGCATTTCCTTGCATGAGTATAATAAAGAGGGGCATCTATAGCCACTCAAAATTTTCTGTACACCTGTCACTAACATTGTAGGAGGATAGATTCGTCTTTCAAGAGGGAACCCTGGAAGACAGTTCATATCTATTCCGGATACTACCGGAAGTTCATCATCAACCCCGGAGCACACACCGGGAGTAACAATTCCAACCTCAGAGATAACCCCGAGACGTGCAGATCTAATACTGGAACACACACCGGAGAAGACCGATTAATCTCGGAGATAACCCCGAGGTATCCAGTCTCAGTCCCAACCATGGGAATAGCTACCAACATTGGTGATAACCCCAAGGAATGCAGTTTCGGTGATAACCCCGGAAATGCTTGTTTCAAATGCAACCATCTTCTATCTCGGCGCTCACAATGAGATACTTCATACCAACTTGGAGATAACACCGAGAGGACAAGAACACCTCAAAGATGACACTGAGGACCTTTAACAAATGTAGTAGTCCAATCTCAGCGAAGCCCTGAGCAATGTCTTCTTTATCAGCCCAAACCCACAATAACACCAGTGAGGGGAAACATCGTCATCTCGCCAACGTGATGCCACATCACGTCGTCTCAACATTTCATAACACATCTCTACACAATGATGTCCCACAAGAATCATGGAAAACCAATCCCGAGTGACTATTGTGCGGGGTAACAAATAGAATTTGAAGCTTGAAGACCGGAGGGCATCGTCCCATCTTCAATGACTTTGTACAAACTCTAATCCCATGCCATTGTATAACTCTTGACAATAGCGGTATGAAATATGTCCTGTATACCTCAATCGGATGCTCGAATTGCACTTTTGAAAGTTCGAGCGGATATTACAGTGCCTGAGTGCGCGTACTATGAGACGACCAGACCTGAGAAACTCGGGGCAACCCGGGTAGCCTCTGGTACACCTGCGGCTTCACCCGTCAATAAATAGAGGGCTTGGGGTGGCCATTTTGCAAGAGAAAATGGCGAGGAAGCCTTGCCTAATTTGCTCTGTACTCACCCTAGACTGAGTGCTTTCTCATTTTAAACACATGTGAGCTCATATATAGCTACTTTTATACCCATAAAAGCCAGTGTTTACCCACTTTAAAGATATGGAAGTCTTCTTTGGCAGTCCAATATAAGCTTTCTCACACACTTTAAAGTCTTTCTCTTCATCTTTCCACACACCCTTCCACACGATGAGAGTCGTGTTCCGTGCGTTTGCCCAAACTTCGGTCCGTGGTTTTATTTTAGTTTGTATATACATATATTATATATATATATATATATATATATATATATATTAACTGTGTGTCAGACTCTGTTCGATGAACCTGAATTTTACATCCGGTACGTTTACTCGCTTTTATTTATATATATACTTCAATATATGAATTGTTGTCGAACTCTGTTCGATGAGCCTGGATTTTACATCCAGTGCGTTTATTGCTTATATATATATATATATATATTTCGTCCCACCTGGAGTTTATTTCGTGGTGGTTGATCACTTTTACAGCTTTCTTTACATTATTCCCACCTGTAGTTTACTTCGTGGTGGTTGACCGTCTTTATAACTTTATTTATATTTTGTCCCTCCTGGAGTTTCCTCCGTGGCGGTTGATAGCTTTTACAGCTTTATTTACATTTCTGATCCCCCATGGACGTGTTTTGTGGTTGGTGATCATGTCTATATATATATATATATTTATAGCGTTTATATATATACATTCTTACTGCTTTAATACAAATTGTGGTATCATGTGCGCCTAGGAATCATGTGATCACAGATTCAACCTATTGGATCTAGATTCGGTTCCCGTGATGGACATTTTCAGCTGTGAGCAGCTTGTAAATTATTATGCGGTGTCTGAATTTCCTCAGATGGTTTTCATACCCACGAGGAAGTCAGGATTATTTTGTACATTATTTTCTTATAAATGCTTCGCACCTCAAAAATAAAATCAATCAAGCCGAACATTTCATAAAATGGGAGTGTAAAAGGACTCAATTACTATTGAGCATCAGGGTTTGAAAAACCTCTTTTATAAAACAACACTGCCATATCTTGCTAAAAATTGAATTTTTACATAAATTCAAACCCTGTGTATATAGGTGCGAACGAGGCCTCGCACTACTTCCAAATAATAGCATATTGACCCACACACGCACACATTCAGATAATAGTTTCTTGAAAAGAGGCGGTCACCGTGGTAACACGGATGTTGGGGGTGCCTAACACCTCCCCTCTGCATAATCAAGTCCTTAGGACCCTAATCAATCTCGATTTCACCGACCCGTTTAACAGTGTCACATCACTGGGTTAATGTGCAAACCTTTTCTCGGTTGTATTGGTACAACCATTTAAAAAAGCAACTGGCAACTCTTAATAGTCCATCGTCGACATTATACATGTCGGACCTTTTTCACTTGTTTTTTGATAAGTGGATTTTATATACCCTTATCAGGTATCTTTTACTTGAATTAGTTGCTTATATTTATGTGTCTTACTTACTTTTCATGCATTTTGTGTTCATTTGTAGGTTATACGTTTGGGAGCGGTGTGAGCGACTATTGATAAGGAAAAGTAAAGAAAACGCAAAGAAAAGCAAACCGGACATCATTTGTGCTTTCATGTTTACTTCATGTTCTTGGTTTGGAACTTAGCTTACATTGAAGATCATCGTCTTAGCTTTCCTGAATATTTTGAATCATTCCAATCGAAGTTCGGATGCAAGAGTTATGATTGTTGTAACAACGGACGTCGAACGTCATGGTTCTAGGTGGTCATTTGCATAGTAGTTATTTAAGCTCACTTTCAGCCTTCATCCACCCAGAATTTCGAAATCCTCAAAGAATGAAAGTTGTAGAACACGTCGATATATTCGATTTGATAGGTTGAAGGCCCCGTAACTTCACCCGGATCAAAGGTTATGGTCATTTTCCCAAAGGACGTCATAACAGAAAATGTCAAAACTTGGGGCCAGCGCCGGGGCGCCCAAAATAGGTCCTATGCCCAGCGCCGGGGTGCTGGGGTGTAGTGTTTGAGCGTCGTTCCCAGCGCTGGGGTGCTGGGGAAGGGCTTGGTGATGACCTGGACGTGTTTTTTGGCGAATTTTGACACCTTTTTAACTGCAAATAGGATTGGGTTTGTTCCTAAGCTAAAAATTGGACTTGTAACCTATAAATATATGATGTAAGACATAAAATAATGGGAGATTACATAGATTAGACTAGAAAAAAAATACTCCATTAAATTAGAACATAACCCTAGTTCTTAATTGGCTATTGAAGATTGAAGCAACTTGGAGACCATTGAAGATCAAGAGCAAGAGGGGAGCATCAGATTTGCTAACAACTGATTCTATTCTCTTCTCTTATCATACTTTTATCGTTTAATGTCTATTCTGTTGTGGATTCTTGGTTTCAATTTATTAATTATGAACTAACTCTTTTACTAAGATTCAAATGGAACCTTTTATGATTATGAATTGATTATTTGATTTGTTCCAATTATTTATGCTGAAGTGAATTGTTCATCTTGCTTTGTGATTATTGATTAATTATCTGGTCAATAATTACCTTGTTACTCTAGATAGAATTAGAAAAGGAATTCTAGGGTTAAAACTAGGCTTGGTGACATGTGACTTAGTTATTTGCTCAGTGAATAATTAGGTTTGTGAATAGAATGAGAATATCTATTTGCCGCATGTAACACATAAGGAATTGGGATTGTAGTGAGTTTAATTCAATTATTTTGCATAGGGATATAGCAAAATTAACTTGGATTAAATAGAAGACAAATGATCACTTCAGAAAGGGCTTTTGGCATTTGAGAATTCCTGTTAACAATTCAATAGACATAATAATTGGGATAATTGGATAATTGGTTTATAGTTCATAATTGGGGATATTGGAGTCTTAATCTTTATTTATCTGAATTCATTCGTTAAAATCTTAGTTTTAATTAGTTAATTTAGTTTTCTTAATTAGAAAAATCACGATTTGAGTTTGTTTAAATAAAATTAGTTTGGTTAAGAATAGTACTTGGTGATTTTTATTAAATAATTCCTCGTGGGAACGATACTCTACTTTCACTTTATTACTTGTTGACCGTGTATACTTGCACGTATTCATTGATTGTGAAATTGATCAACAAGTTTTTGGCGTCGTTGCCGGGGAATTAATTTAATAATTATTTACCAATATAATTTCAATTAAATTAGTCTTAATTTAAACATTTTTTTTATTTTTAATTATCTTTCTATATTTCTCTCTTTAGAGGTACCATGGATGACTTTGCGTATCAATGGCCATACACAAACATGACTCAACCAAGGGGAGCGGAGATTGATAGACTCGAGAAACTTTCTGCATTATAAACACAGATTGAGACACTTTCGACGATGTTTGAAGCTTTTGAAGCTCAACGTCGTCAAAGTATGGCGGTTACTTGTGATTATTATGCTGGAAATTATACGAGTCATCAATGCGCCATCAGTTTCGAGCTGGTACAGTATAGTAGTGATTACCCCAATAATTATGTCTATCCCAACAACTATCATCAGGATTGGGGATAACACTCAGATTTTTTATGGAGTAACAATCAAGATCAATTTTATGCTCCAAGTCCAACATACCCACATGATTTCTCGTGTCCACCACCACTACAACAGGAAGAACATTAAAATTCATAGGAAACCTTGGAAAAATTTTATTAAAGCTTCTGAAAAAAGGAACGAGGAACAATACAAGAAACTGAATCAAGTAGAGCTGAATTTGTAAAGCCAAGGGGCGTTGATCAAGAAGCTGGAAAATCAAGTGGAACAGATAGCACATGCGTTGAACAACCGTCCTCAATACACTTGGCCCTATGACCTGGATTCCGAGACTGATGGAGAGCCCGAACAAAATCTACAACTAGATGAGCCACAAGATGTTGAAAGAGAGGAAACAATTAGGAACCAAGAAAAGGAGATCGGCGAAGATCTAACTTTGATTACCGACGAGGAGGAGCCGATGTTATTAGTGCCCCAAGTTCATTCCCCGCCAAAGTTCAAGAATCCGGTTAGATTTGCAAAACCATGTCCACTAGGTAGTCATGTCGTCGGCAATACTCCTTGTGACGTAAAAACGAGTATAACTTCAAAGCAATGGTTCAATGAGTTGGAGAAGATAGAAGAAGAGATTGTTGTGTCTGACAAGCCTCAATGCCATAATCTATTCGCAGACACAATGGAAAAAACACCTAGATGTTGGACGTTCTTTAATGTGATCTTATCTAAACAAAGCATGCAAGGTGACTTTAATACAATGGCTATCGTAAATGGGAACCTACCAAAAGCTATATTATTTTTGATGGATGGAGGGTTCCTCAACTTACGAAGAGGAATTGGATAGCATTGACCAGACAAAGTCAGGCTAAAAGACTATAAATCAAGCGCTGACTGGGAGGCAACCCAGGAATTTTTATATTTATATGCTTTACTAGTTTATTTAGTAGATAGGAAATAATTTTCTTAGTAAATTCTCTTATAATCTAATACATGTTGTCTCTCTTCATTGCAGGTATTGGAGGTTCAATGGATAGGAAAATGATCATCGCTACCATCGCCACCAGCACCTCACACTTAGCAGATTACAGGGTAGTTCTCTTCTACTTATCGCAATATTCTTACAATGAGGACATTGTAATTGCTAAGTTTGGGGGAGTTTAATTTAGTTCGTTATTGCATGTTAGTTTCATGTTTATGTTATGTTATTTTGCATATGTTGTTAATATAGTTTAGGTTCATTATAAAAAAAAAAAATTCAAAAATAATAGTTAGTTACTATGTTCATTTTGCATAAGTCCAGCGATTTGTTATAGTTAAGTTTATTTTGGCCAATGATGAGATTGGAATTGGGT
This sequence comes from Panax japonicus, assembly GCA_020205505.1. Classification (NCBI taxonomy): domain Eukaryota; kingdom Viridiplantae; phylum Streptophyta; class Magnoliopsida; order Apiales; family Araliaceae; genus Panax; species Panax japonicus. The sequence goes on from CM035091.1 coordinate 65,256,809, forward strand.
AGACAAGTATAATACTGACTATTAGAGCTTTGATGTGATTTCTTGTTATAAATTGGATCTTTTTCTGTTTGAAACTAGTATAATAATGATAGCACAGTAAAAACAACTTGTTAATTGATTGAGTTTAAATTGATACATAATGGGACTCTAAAGGATAATGCTAGTTTGAATGAAAGAATGACAAGAATAAGTAGTGATGACTAAAGTTAGACAAGAACCCAAGTTTGGGGGAATATATGTGGGGTATATAAGCTTTAAAAAAAACATGTTGAGTCTTGTGGTGAGTTGAGAAGAAACACTTCCCATAAACACAAGCATGAGATGGAGCGTAAAACGCACTCACCAACCATCTATCAAAAGAAAAAGAAAAGGGAAATAATCACGGGAAAAGAGAAAAAAGCCCCCGTGTAAAAACAAGAGAAGGAAGAAAAGAAAGTATAAATATCTTGTATGTACCCTTGAATTTGTTTGAGTTTAATTTTAGTTGAATAGTGCATATCTTTGAGATTTCTTGAGTTTACACTGTATGATGCCTTCGAAGAGACTTGTTATGTGCTAAATTTGATTTTATATCAGTTAGCATGGTTGTTGAGCACACACACGCACTATACCAGTAATAACAGTTTAAGACTTGATGATTGACTTGGAAATTGTTGATTGGTTTTGATATGAAGTATTGTCGTGTTTGCTTGATTGCTCTAAGGTCGAGTGAATAGATTTGATTCTATCAAATACTGCTAGATTCGTAGGCATATAGATGAGTTGCATTTCATTGTATTGCATTACATTATCTTGTGTTACTTGGGGACAAACAACAATTTAAGTTTGAGGGTATTTGATAAGTGGATTTTATATACACTTATCCGGTATCTTTTAATTGAATTAGTTGCTTATATTTATGTGTCTTAGTTACTTTTCATGCATTTTGTGTTCATTTTGTAGGTTATACGTTTGGGAGTGGTGTGAGCGACTATTAGTAAGGAAAAGCAAAGAAAACACAAAGAAAAGCAAACGGGACATCATTTGGGCTTTAATGTTTACTTCATGTTCTAGGTTTAGAACTTAACTTACATTGAAGAGCATTGTTTTAGCTTTCTAGAACATTTTGAATTATTCCAATCGGAGTTCGGATGCAAGAGTTATGATCGTTGTACCAACGGACGTCGAACGTCATGGTTTTTGGGTGGTCATTTGCATAGCAGTTACCTCCAGATCAATTTTAGCCTTGACCCGCCCAGAATTTCTAAATCCTCAAAGAATGAAAGTTGTATCTCTCATCGATATCTTCGATTTGATATGTGGAAGGCCCCGTAACTCCCAACGGATCAAAGGTTATGGCCGTTTTTCCAAATGACGTCGGAGCAGAAAATGTCAGAACTTGCGGCCAGCGCAGGGGCGCACAAAACAGACCTATACCAAGTGCCGGGGCACTGGGGGCAGTGTTTGATCGTTGTGCCAAGCGCTGAGGTGCTGGGAAAGGGCTTGGTGATGGCCTGGATGCGTTTTTTTGGCAAATTTTGACACGTTTTTGACTACAAATAGGATTAGGTTTGTTCCTAAGCTAAAAATTGAACTTGTAACCTATAAATACATGATGTAAGGCATAACATAAAGGGAGATTACATAGATTAGACTAGAAAAAATACTCTAGTAATTTAGAACATAACCCTAGTTCTTAATTATCCAATGAAGATTGAAGCAACTTGGAGACCATTGAAGATCAAGAGCAAGAGGGGAACATCAGATTTGCTAACAACAGATTCTATTCTCTTCTCTTATCATACTTTTATCGTTTAATGTGTATTCTGTTATAGATTCTTGGTTTCAATTTATTAATTATGAACTAACTCTTTTACTAAGATTCCAATGGAACCTTTTATGATTATGAATTGATTATTTGATTTGTTCCAATTATTTATGTTGAAGTGAATTGTTCATCTTGCTTTGTGTTTATTGATTAATTATCTGGCCAATAATTACATTATTACTCTAGAAGGAATTGGGAAAGGAATTTGAGGGTTAGAACTGGGCTTGGTGACATGTGACTTAGTTATTTGCACAGTGAATAATTAGGTTTGTGAATAGAATGAGAATATCTATTTGCCGCATGTAACACATAAGGAATTAGGATTGTAGTGAGTTTAATTCAATTATTTTGCATAGGGATATAACAAAATTAACTTAGATTAAATAGAAGGCAAATGATCACTTCAGAAAGGGCTTTTGGCATTTAAGAATTCCTGTTAACAATTCAATAGACATAATAATTGGGGTAATTGGATAATTGGTTTATAGTTCATAATTGGGGATATTGGAGTCTTAATCTTTATTTATCTGAATTCATTTGTTAAAATCTTAGTTTTAATTAGTTAATTTAGTTTTCTTAATTAGAAAAATCACAATTTGAGATTGTTTAAATAAAATTAGTTTGCTTAAGAATTAGTATTTGGTTATTTTTATTAAATAATTCCTCGTGGGAACGATACTCTACTTTCACTTTATTACTTGTTGACAGTGTATACTTGCACGTATTCATTGATTGCGAAATCGATCAACATTTTTTCAAACAAATCTCACCTAAAATGAGAACACCAAAGAACAAGTAACGAAAAGGGACATTTAAAAATCCCAATGTGGACATCCGAGATCTGACTCATTTGACACAGATTGATAGTTTAACCCATCGACTGGACCGGGCACATTTCTTTATCCTGTATTTGGGTAGAGATCTGGTAGAGGTAGACTCATTTGATCCCTCCAGCTCAGGCGCTGGCCCCTCAGATGGCCCATTTGGCTTTGTCGGCGTAGATCCTCCTTTATATAGGCCTGACATCCCTGTTGATAGAGATCCAGTGACTCAAGAGGAGTTACATCAGGGGGACAGGATTGATGATGTAGATATTAACACCATTGTCTTCGTCTATTGTGTATTCTCGTTATCTCTTTTGTTAGGCCTCTGTTAGCTATTGGGTGGTTGTGCCCCATTCTCGCTATATCTTTTGATAGGCCTCTCTTAGTAGTAGGGCATATGTGCCCCATTTCCCTGTATTTTTAGATGTACAGAGATGATGTATGTAGATGATTATATACTTAGGAATGTATGTACAGTTTTTCATTCCCTATATCGTATTGACATCTATTATTTGTAATGCATGTATCATGTTATGCATATGTATGTATGTCCAGAGATATTCAGCATTGACCCCTGGATGCTCTTATGATACGGCCTACACAGATGCCTTCTTTGACAGTTAGTCGCATAGATCATACCCCACCATTATTGGTGGCATCACGTCTTAGATTGTGGTATGATAGTATGTCACCATCAGATAGGGTGACTGTAGATTAGTTGTTGTAGCATACTATGACCCTCTTGATATTTCAGGTTCCCGCAGGATTTATGGAGGGCATGTTGGATCACTAGGTACCAGAGAGCCAGGTTTTCAGGTTTGGGACCCAGGAGTTGACTCCGACTCTAGAGGAGTATGCACATTTGACGATGCTACCACTTGACAGACCTTGCGTGCACATGGCTATTGGGGATATGAGTCAACAGTTCTTGACCCTCACTGGCCTGAGGCGTAGAGTTGTGCAGGATGAGATCACATCCGGCCACGTGATATCCCAACATTTTTTGACTGACAGATTTGGCTCTTAGGACAGCTATGCTCGGCATTATGGGGATTTTACCACTCCAAAGGACCAGTGGCATTTGGCCAGAGTGGATGCATTCTTGATGTGCATAGTGGCATATGTATATATGCCACGATATATAGATGAGCTGGACATCAGTGTTATCATGGCAGTGATAGCTCTTAGGGAGGGTCATACCATCATTCTGATGATTGTGGTGGAGACTCTGAGGTCGGCCACATTTTGCAGCACTTACCCAGCAGGGGTATTTACAGGCAGTTCGGTCATGTTGTACGTGCGGTTTATGTCACACTTGAGACCGATTGGGACCTTCCGTCGACACGGGTATTGCTTTACCCATGATATAGCTATGTCTTACTCCTTTCAGCCATCGGAGTATACAGACGCTATGTCTTGGTCAGTATTTTTGACGTAGATCAGTGATCCGTTTGACATCCTGCAGTGTACAGGGCTCAGATCACCTTATAGCTTCATTATTCATGCTCTGGGCATGGACTATCTCCCTCTAGCTAGTTTGAGGGGCATGACTACCTACCAACCACTGGCCGTGATGTCGCAGTTAGACCAGTTTCAGGATTTTCATCCTTTTGATGGGGCGCTAGGTCAGCGTTTAGCTTCTCGCCATCTATCTGCAGAGGACCTATCCCGTGTGTATGCATGTTGGTATCAGCGTGAGATAGCTACTCTCTCTGTTAGCCATCCGGGTTGTTCGTCAGAGTATTCTGCGTGAATAGAGACAGAGACTTTATCAGCTACGGTAGTATCCACAGTGCCGAGTAGTGATTCAGACAATGGAGAGCCCATGGAGGACATTGATTCCCACGTCGAGGAGGAGCCATTTACTGGGTTGCCAGCATCTCCTTTAGATTCTCCCAGTATTAGCACTGTTGTGATCCAGCATTCAGCATAGTACTTTGAGCAGAGTCTTCATCTGATGACCTTTGAGAGAGATTAGGCTAGAGCCTTGATGTTGACTGCTCTTGATGGGAGAGACGCAACTTTGTTAGAGAGTGACGATGAATTAGCTCATAGACATGTCGCTGTTGTTGAGCGGTATGATGTCAGATCAGCCAGAGATGCCATGACAGTTGAGAGGAATAGTGTCATATCTGCCTGGGACGTAGCCATTACAGATAGTACTACAGTGAGGTCCCTTACCACTAGCATGATTATAGAGATGAGCACGTACATTGATGAGCATAGAGTCACTATGTAGATGGCTGTAGATCTGTTGGCTCGTGTGGATACCCTCGTACAGGAGACTACAACTTTACCTCCTTCTTAGAGGGATGCCATGTTGGGCTTGATAGCTCGCATATACACCGATTTGTAGATGGACTTTTATTTTCCTGCACAGACTAGCTTAGCCATTTTTTCATGTACAGTTTACATTGTGTATATCAAATATCATTATATATAGCAGGGAAATAATTTTTGATCACTTCTCTTTGAGATATGCCTGGAAACTTGCTTGATATTTTACTTGCTTCTTCAGGGCATTTGATCATGATGTATTCTGAATTCCTCCTTGATGGATGGACATTGAGTTGTCTCTGGACAGTTCAGAATTTGATCCCTGTACCATGGAAAAGTGTTTTTGTTTTGGTAGGGGGTGAGACCGAACAATGAATGACTACCCACGTACTCCTATTGAAGAAGAGACCAGGTCTGCGTAGTTCGAACCTGGTGTAAAAGGGTGTAGGAATATTTTTGTTGTTTTTGTTTTTGTAAGGAGAAGGGTGTAGAAATGTTTTTGTTATTTTTTTATTGCGACAGGGCCATATAAAATGGTTGCCAACGTACTCCCGTGTATCAAGGAGATCAGGTCAGTATAGTTCGCCCCTCAGGACGAGTTGAAAAGCTTGGTCCCATGTGCTGGTCAGACTGCTGGGAAAAAGAAAGTTTGATCCTAAGTTCAGGACAAACTGCAGGGTTGAAAAGTTTGATCCCATGTTTGGGGGGACAAACTGCAAACGTGAAAAGTTCAGTCCCTAGTGGGATAACTGAAGTTGTATGAGCGAAGTGAAGCCAGGCTGCTGACTTGAAGAGTATGTTTCCCTGAGGGGAAAAGTGTGGAAAAGTGTTGTATGTGGTAAAGGGTTAAAGAACCAAAACAACTGGTGATCTGATAATCCAACACCAAGATGTTTACTTGATGGTAACTTCAAATATAGTACCACTTCATGGCGTCCTAGTTGATGTGTTGTGGAAATTCATCATCGCCCATTTCCTCCAATCTAAGAGAACCTCTTGTCAATACTTCCTTGACAACAAACAGGCCTTCCCCGTTAGGGGCGAATTTTCCCTTGGACTGATCTTGGTTATCAATGATCTTCTTTAAAACTAAGTCATGTTGTGACGCCCCCAAAACAGGTATACATCACCAATCTTGGGTCGCCAGATACAAGGTACTGAATACAAATACAACTTTATTATACAACAGTCGTCTAAAATACGACAAAACATAGGCTGTGAGTTTTAATACAAATATTGTCATCTAGACAATATCCACACTCAATGGAGTCCTCATTACATTTATTATCACACTATTTCACATAATAGTGAGGACTACTAATGCACCATCTAGGACCATCACTCTGTTCCCCGACTAGTCCCAGCTACGTTCTCATTTCCTGAAGAGAACAGTGAAAGAAAGGGTGAGCTCAACTAGCCCAGCAAGAAATATTATGACTAAGATAATGTAGAATAAATTATCATTAGCCTTCAACAATGTTAAACTGATAGAATATACTCCCTCTGTCCCAGGATAAAAGTCCTAGTAGACTTTTCACACATATTAAGAAGAGGAATAAAATGACAAAATTTCCCATAATAATGTTATTAAATATGGAGAGAGAATTAGAATAAGAAAAGTATGAGATATTTAATGCTACGGGCATAATAGGAAAAAATGTGTAATAGTTTGGTTATTAAAAGAAAGTTGACATTTAACATGGGACAACTCAAAATAGTAATAAGAACTTTTATCCTGGGACTGAGAGAATAATAGACAATAAGTTTAACTACAGCGGAACAAGCAATCCATTAGAAGAGTCAAGTAAAGTATAAAATCTACTATCTTCTATGCTTTAAAAAGTTTTTCATCAACTTTATCACTGAGACTCAGCTTAATAAATAAAATCAAATCATCCCTGCACTACGGCCAAGGATATTCATGTAATCATCAATAGTCATGACTATACTGAATAATCTCTGATCATAATCATACCAACAACTGTCCATCAATACATTACAGGCCATTGAGGACTTTTACCACATCATTCGTCACATTATGGTCATGATTATACCGCATAATCCCTGGTCAGAATCATACTAAGTCCATCTATGCACATAAGCCAAAGATGACTTTCATTACAATATAAGCATGAGGATGATGATAATGACATTATAATTCAATAAAAAAAGTTTAAGAATAAATTTTAAAGATTAATAAGTTAATTTATCCTGAACTCAATAATGTACAAATTGTCAACATGATACTGCTTTGTGGAGTAAAATTTAAGAACGCTCAGAAGAATATTTCCATAAAAAGATATTGGATGAAGCGCAAATATCCATGATATTCTACTAATTTCATGGAGTATAGAAGCCAAAACTTTAACCAAGTGAATATAATAGAATATATGAAACTGTAAATGGATTTTCACACGCCATTCGGTAATCCACGTATACAGATCATTTCCACAATTTAATAAGGAATGATTACAAAGGATCATTCACCATGCATATGGTAATCCACATAAACTGGTTATTCTAACAGAATAATAAAGAATGGAATAATAGAAGGATTCACCATGCGTGCGATATACTGCACAGATAGGTTATTCCCAACAGAATAATAAATAATGGAACTAGGTCCGGCATAAACGCACAGACAGGATATTCCGATAGAATAATAAATAATGGAACCAGATCCTGTGTAAACGCACAGACAGGATATTCCCATAGAATAATCAATAATGGAACCAGGTTTGGTGTAAACGCACAGACAAGATATTCCGACAAAATAATAAAGAACAAAACATTAGAAGAATTTCACCATGTATGCGGTACTTCGCAGAAATAGGTTATTCCAACAGAATAATAAGAATGAAATAACAGAAGAATTTCACCATGTATGCGGTACTTCGCATATACAGGTTATTCCAACACAATAATAAAGAATAGAATAACAGAAGTTCTCTTCATGAATACGAAAGAAATAATACCCCTTACGAGTACAACAAATAATATCCCTTAAAAGTATAACAAATAATATCCCTTACCTTAGTGGTTTGACAGGTAACGTGAAAGTGTCGATTTGAATCAACAAGATCTATAAATAGTGTAGGTAACGAAGGTTTCTACTATCAAAGTTTCAACCAATAAGTCAAAGACTAATTTCTCGGAAGTCAAATTTAAACGTTGAGCGCAAGCAAGAGAGATAAAATAATTGGTAGAACCGGTATCTAATAAGGTATAGACTTTGTAAGAATTTATAATTAGCTAACTCGTGCTAACTTCATTCGGGTCACTCGCTTTTTGAGAAGTCACGAAAAACGCTCTTCCTGAAACCACCGACTTTGTTTTGTCCGTATCCGCCTTTGGTACCACCGTCCCAGCTGGACTTGACTTTGGTACATGACAAAATTGGGCTAGGTGACCTTTTTTTCCATAATTGTAACATGTTTTGGACTGCATCATGCAGTTTGGGCTGATATGTCCCTCTCCTCCGCATTTGAAGCATACGACCGGCGGTCGTTCTCCTTCCTTAACAGGTGTTGGTGCTGTTGTCTTTCCATCATTATTGAACCTTCTCTTTTTGAAATTTCCACTTCTATTATCTTGGCCATGATTACCACCGAAGTGGTTACCATTCTTGGCGTGATAATTTCCCCCACGATGGTTATCATTGTTCCAATGGTTGTTGCCAACGGTATGATTATTATTGTGTTTGTCGACATCGAGATTTTTGGATGTCCATTTCTGTTACTTGTTCTTTGGTGTTCTCATTTTATGTGAGATTTGTTTGAAAAAATAAGTGAAAAATGTCCGACATGTATAATGTCGAGGATGGGACTGTTAAGAGTCGCCAATTGGTTTTTTAAATGGTTGTACCAACATAACCGAGAAAAGATTGGCACATTTACCCAGTGATATGACACTGATATATGGGTCGGTGAAACCGAGATTCGTTTAGTGTCCGGGGACTTGGTTATGTGGGAAGAAGGTGTTATGCACCCCCCAACATCCGTGTTACCACGCTGACCGCCTCTTTTCAATAAACTATTATCTGAGTATGTGTGTGTGTGTGTGTGTGCGGGTCAATGTGCTGTTATATGGAAGTTGTGTGAGGCCTCGTTCGAACCTATATACACAAGGTTTGAATTTATGTAAAAATTCAATTTTTAGCAAGATATGGCAGTGATGTTTTATAAAAGATGTTTTTCAAACCCTGATGCTCAATAGGAATTGAGACCATTTACACTCCCATTTTTATTAAGTGGTGGGCTGGATTGATTTTATTTGGCGGATGCGAGGCATCCGTACGAAAATAATATATAAAAATAATGTCGGCTTCCTCGTCGGTATAGAAACCATCTGAGGAGATTCAGACATCGCAGAATGATTTACAAGCTGTTTACAGCTGAAAATGTCCATCATGGGAATCGAATCTAGATCCAATGGGATGAATCTGTGATCACATGATTCCTAGGCGCATAGAATGCTGTAATTTGTATGAAAGCAGTAAGCAGTTATATATAGATATATAAAAGCTGTAAATATATATATACAGACATGATCACCAACCACGAAGCATCTCCATGGTGATTCAGAAATGTAAATAAAGTCATAAGAGCGATCAATTTCCACGAAGGAAACTCCAGGCATGATGAAATTAAATATATATATATATAAGCAATAAACGCACCGGATGTAAAATCCAGGCTCATCGAACAGAGTTCGACCACAGTTCATATATATATAAGTATAAATATATATATATATATAAGCGAATAAATGCACCGGATATAAAATCCAGGCTCATCGAACAGAGTTTGATACACAGTTAATATATATAATATATGTATATATTAAAGTAGTAAATGCTCCAGACCGAAGTCTAGGCTCATCGAACAGAGTTCGACACACAGTTCATATATATAAATATTTATATATATATATATATATATATATAGAAAATCAAATAAATGCTCCAGACCGAAGTATAGGCTCAATTGAGGCATAACTCGATAATGTTAGTCAATATATATATATATATATATATATATATATATATATATATATATATATATATATATATATATATATACAGACTGGAATGAAACCATGGACCGAAGTCTGGGCAAAAGCAAGCAACACGACTCTCAACGTGTAGAAGGGTGTGTGCAAAGATGGAGAGAAAGACTCTAAAGTGTGTGAGAAGGCTTACAGTTGACTACTAAAAAAGGTTTCTATATCTTTAGAGTTGGTAAACACTGGCTTGATCTTTGTCTAAACATCTAAGGAGACCTAATCTTGCATCTTTTTTGTACAGCGCATCTCCACTTAGATAGAATTTCATAGCAAATCGATGGATCCGCCTTTTCTCAGTCGGGCTCGCATTAGCGGGTGTAGATCCGTCTCGTAGATATTCCTTGATATGCTGATACCAATGATGTTGGATTGGAGGTAGCTCATCCGATACTTCTCCAACGTAATGCGAATCAAGGAGGCCAAAGTTGCTAATGCGTCTGCAAAGTCATTCCTATTATGAGGAATGTGTAGAAAGGAGATTTCTTCGAACTCCAAAGCCATCTTTACAACTTGCCGATGGTAAGGCAGTAAATGTAGTTCCTTGGTTTGATAGATTCTGGTGGATTATCTGATTACCAGCTCTGAATCTCCAAGGAGAGTTAACCGCCTGATGCCCATTGAACGGTCAAGTTTAAGCCCCATAAGACAGCCTTCATACTCAGCCGTATTGTTGGTGCTGACAAACTGTAATTTGACGGCAACGGGATACTGCTCCCCCGTACCAAACACTAGAACTGCTCCAGCTCTAGAACCTTCCATATTAACAGCTCCATCAAAATACATCTTCCATGATTGGTGCGTATCATACTGATGGTGTTGCTGCACTGTCATTAGTCCTTCATCAGAGAATTATGTTTCCAAGGGTTTGAAATCCCCTGAACGTGCGGCGGCCAGTTGATCCGTGATTCCTTGACCCTTGATGGACTTTTGAGTCACATATACGATGTCAAACTATTGTAGCATCAACTTCCATCTGGACAGCCAGCAATTTAACATAGGTTTACTGAACACGTACTTGAGAGGATCCACACGGGATATGAGATGGGTTGTGTGACCATGGAGGTAATGTTGTAACCTCATGGAGGCCCATGCTAAAGCACAACACGTCTTTTCGATCACAGTGTACTTGTTTTCACTACTGCTAAACCTTTTGCTGAGGTAATAGATAGCTCGTGCTTGGCTTTTATCGTCTTTCTGTCCCAGCATGCAGTCCATGGCATTGTCACTTATGGATAGATACATGAACAGGGGAATATCATCCCTGGGTGGTACCAAGACAGGAGCTTTGACTAGCTGTTTCTTGATTATAAGGAAGGCATTCTGGCACTCATCATTCCATTTCATGGAGGAGTTCTTCCTTAATAGTTTGAATATTAGCTCACTGGTTGCTGTGAGTTGGGAGATAAACCAGCTAATGAAGTTGATTCTTCCCAAAAATCCCCGTATTTCCTTCTTTGTCTGAGGAATGGGCATTTCAGTGATGGCTTTGATTTTGGCAGGATCCAACTCAATTCCTTTGTGGATGACTAGAAATCCAAGCCACTTGCATGATTTTACACCAAAGGCGCACTTAGCTGGATTCAACTTCAAGTTGTACTTACGCAACCTGTTGAATAACTTTTTAAGATGGTCTATATGGTCATCCTCCTTTCGGGACTTGACAATGATGTCATCCATGTAGATCTCGATCTCTTTATGCATTAATTCATGGAAAAGAGCCATCATAGCTCGTTGATAGGTAGCTCCGGCATTGATGAGGCCGAATGACAATCGTTTATAGCAAAAAGTTCCCCAAGTAGTGATGAAAACAGTTTTCTCACGATCTTCCTCGGCAACCATGATCTGATGGTACCCCGCAAAATAATCAGCAAAGGAGTACATGTCGTATTGCGCAGTATTGTCAATGAGAATGTGGATAAATGGCACGGGAAAGCTATCTTTTAAGCAAGCTTTGTTCAAGTCCCGTTAATCCACGCAAACTCAGACCTTCCCTCCAGGTTTAGGCATGGGCACAATGTTGGATATCCACTCAAGATATGTAGACACTATTATGATGCCAGCTAGAAATTGTTTCACAATTTCTTCATTCACCTTTAAACTCCATTCAGGTTTCAGTCGCCTGAGTTTCTGCTTGACTGGCTTAAATCCCTCTTTAATGGGAAGGACATGAAGGACAATGTCAGTGGAAAAATCCACCATATCTTCATGGGACTATACAAAAACATCCTAAAATTGGGTTAATAGTTTAACCATGTCATTCCGTTGGTTTGGGGTAAGGTCTGAACTAATCTGGATTAACTTAGGGCTTTCTAAGGTTCCGAAATTGAAAGAAGTGTTTGATCAAGGTTGGTTTTAAATTTGTCTTTGACCCATTCTTGAATTTCTGGAGGCACCTCAATGTCAGCCTATATATCCATCAAGGCTGAATTCATCTCTACATCAAAGGTACAATCCATGTGTAGGAGAGGCATCGTATCAGCAAGTACAGGCACATCTAACTTTAGAGTCCTGAAACAAAATATGCTTTCACTTAGTATATATGAAATGTGTTGATCATACACAGTGTTAGCATATACTGGAAAAATAAACTGCTAATACTGTACAGAAAAGTAAGCAGGTATTATATCTACAAGGCAGAAAGAGTTTCTGCCAACTTTACCCTTGACGACCAATGCAAGGAATGATGTCTCAATTGGCAAGGGCAAAGTCTAGATGGACCGCAATGATGGAGGTATTGTCATCATCCTCCCTGTCCCGAATGATGGCCATTACGTCTGTGAAATCATCGTTTAGGGTGTATCTGTTGGTATGTTCATCATGAACGATGATGCGTATACCGAAAATCATCTGTATGACGTCTTGCTTGATTCTTCATTCCTTGTCTTCCACTGCGGGATTTGGAACAAAGATTTCTTTTCCTTTCACCGGTACCAGCTTGGGACATAACATAGCCATTACGTTAGCTGGCATCTTTACGGGAGGTTGTGCGGACTCAGAGTTTGAAGGCGTAGATAAATGCCATATGGTTGAAGCTGAAGGAATCTGCTGATTTTTATGAGGATTCCTATGACTAGAACTGGTAGAATAGTGTAGCCCAGCTGTTCCAGCATGCCTGGTCAATCGAATTGGGTACTTGATACCCTGGCAATCTTTACCCAACCCTTGTCCCGGTTTATGACCTAACGACATCATTTCTTGAGTAGTCGACATTACTTCGATAGAAATCTGGGGTTCGGGTAGTGGCGTTCCAACAACATGGTATTGGATATTGCTTATTACCAAAGTATGAAAACTAATTGGCTCAACATCCTCATTGGCATCGATGAATGGCATGTCCCCGTGCTGAGGAATCTCCGGTTCAGCGTTGATGGTGACCAGGCTATTGTTGATAATGTATTTCAACTGTTGGTGAAGAGTGGAGGGGACTGCCCCAGCCATATGAATCCATGGTCGTCCCAAGAGCAGGTTGTATGCCGAATCTATCTTGAGCACATGGAAAGATAAGCAAAATGTATGAAGACCAATTTCAATTGGCAGCTCAATTACTCTGACCGAATTCAGGCGGGCTCCATCAAAAGCTTTGATGATAGTATGGCTACTCCGAATTCGATTGTGATTGATCTTCATCTTCACCAAGGTAGCATATGGGCAGATATTCAGAGAGTAACCTCAATCTATTAAGACTCCAGCTACCATATATCCGGAGGACAAGACCGCAATGTGCAACAGTTTGCAATGACCGGTCCCTTCAGGCGGTATGTCATCATCAGTGAAGCATATCATATTGTTGTTGAAAATGTGATCAACCATATGTTGAAACTTTTCCGTATCCACTGATGTCGGGAGATAGGCTTCTTCTAAAACCTTTAACAAGACCATCCGGTGATTCTCAGATGTTAGGACCAAGTCCAAAAATGATATTTGTTGTGGAGCTTCTTTCGAGCTTAATACCACCGTAGCTTCATTATGACCCACAACGTAGAGGAATTTTTCAATCTTCTCCATGGGTATTTTCCCCTTTGATTTGTTGGTAGACTTCATCACCCGATGGGGGAGATACAATGGATTTTCCTTCGATATTGCAGCAGTTGTATGTGAGGTGGATACTTCACCTTCTCCATAATTCCACGGAACCTTGCACAAGCTAACAATAGGATATTGTGCTCTGCACGACAAATTGATTGGCTCGGGAGCGACCACTTTCAAAGGATTGTTTCCTCACTTGAGTTGAATTGTTGGCGTTGTGAGTAAGGTATAAATCCCATCAGCTTCAGTGGATATGACTGCAACCACACTTTTCTACTTAGTAGGGACTGCCCCAGCCATATGAATCCATGGTCGTCCCAAGAGCAGGTTGTATGCCGAATCTATCTTGAGCACATGGAAAGATAAGCAAAATGTATGAAGACCAATTTCAATTGGCAGCTCAATTACTCTGACCGAATTTAGGCGGGCTCCATCAAAAGCTTTGATGATAGTATGGCTACTCCGAATTCGATTGTGATTGATCTTCATCTTCACCAAGGTAGCATATGGGCAGATATTCAGAGAGTAACCTCAATCTATTAAGACTCCAGCTACCATATATCCGGAGGACAAGACCGCAATGTGCAACAGTTTGCAATGACCGGTCCCTTCAGGCGGTATGTCATCATCAGTGAAGGATATCATATTGTTGTTGAAAATGTGATCAACCATATGTTGAAACTTTTCCGTATCCACTGATGTCGGGAGATAGGCTTCTTCTAAAACCTTTAACAAGACCTTCCGGTGATTCTCAGATGTTAGGACCAAGTCCAAAAATGATATTTGTTGTGGAGCTTCTTTCGAGCTTAATACCACCGTAGCTTCATTATGACCCACAACGTAGAGGAATTTTTCAATCTTCTCCATGGGTATTTTCCCCTTTGATTTGTTGGTAGACTTCATCACCCGATGGGGGAGATACAATGGATTTTCCTTCGATATTGCAGCAGTTGTATGTGAGGTGGATACTTCACCTTCTCCATAATTCCACGGAACCTTGCACAAGCTAACAATAGGATATTGTGCTCTGCACGACAAATTGATTGGCTCGGGAGCGACCACTTTCAAAGGATTGTTTCCTCCTTTGAGTTGAATTGTTGGCGTTGTGAGTAAGGTATAAATCCCATCAGCTTCAGTGGATATGACTGCAACCACACTTTTCCACTTAGTAGGGCCTGAACTCTCACTTGTACGTAACATAGTGTCGTTATCTGCCAAACGCAGTACACCACTGTCGATTAGATTTTGAATAAGGTGGCGGAGTGCCCAGCATTCTTCTGTGCTATGACCACGAGACTGGGAGTGATATTAATATACTCCATTAGAGTTGTACCATCCTAAACGGGGGTTGATTGGAGGTAGAAGTGAACTGATCCTTCTTTCATTGTTTAACATATGAATAATTTCCTCCATAGGTTGGCCCAAATAGGTGAATTCCCTTTTGTTGGCGAAATCCCGACTGGCTTTGGCATTTGCTCTCTTTGTCACTTTGCCTTCCAGCATTTCATTTTCTAAAAGTTATGATGGGATATTCATGACAATAGGTAGGAGACTGGCATGCTCCTGGCTGATTAACTGGCGAGTAACTTGATGCTGATAAGTTACTAGTTTCGCCAATTGTTCAATTTACTTGTAGAGAGCTTTGATCTTTCGTTCCATTGTGAATTGGAACTTGGCATAGTCCCATCTGTCATCACTGTCTTTGATGGTCTTGGAGGAATCACAGCTGAAATTGGAACTCTGTCCATTGCTCCAATTAATCATGTTGACCTCTTCTTCTTTGTGTTGAGGAAGAGGGTTATCTTGAACATGAGGCTGATTGGGTTTGGTGACTATGATCTCCCCTTTGTCTATTAGGTCCTGGATCTTGTGTTTCAAGGCCCAACAATCCTGAGTATCATGTCCATGGGCCCCGGCATGATAAGCACATTTTCTAGAAACATTGAAACCCCGTCCATTAGGGCTGGCTGGTGGAAGAAGATGAGTAATTTTCTTCTGTGTTGTCAGAAGATTAAGAATTTTCTCTAGGGTATCCCCTAAGGGTGTAAACACTCGATGGCATTTGACTTCTCCACCTTTTGGTATTGGAGGGTTTGTAGACTGTGCTGGAAAGGGAGTGTAGTTTCTCCATTGAATAGGCATGTTTTAATTGCCTTTTTGCCCCTGTAGTATCAGGGAAACATCTTCCTCTTTCTTTTTATGGACCCTCCGGGGGTTGTTCCCATAATTTTCATATTGGATGTGATCCACAACAGCTTTGAGTGCAGCTACGTCTTGAATCTTTCCGGATTTCAATCCCATTTTAGCCATCTCCCCATGCTTGACCATTTCAGAAAATGGTTTGCCGATGCCGGCTAAAACTCTCTCATAGAAGGGAGCTTCTTGTATGTCTATGAAAGTCATGACCATTTCTAATTCTGCCATGGCAGGACTAACTTGGGCAGCCAGACGTCTCCACCTCTTAGTATACTCTCTGAAAGACTCGTTAGACTGTTTCTTGATCTTGGTAATTTGATACCGATCAGGATCCATCTGAGTTTGGAAACTGTATTGAGTGAGGAAGGCATGTGCTAGCTCTTCCCAGCTATGGATTTTGGAGTTGCCTAATCTTATGTACCATGAACGGGCTTCTCCAGTTAGACTCTTTTGGAATAATTGCATTCTGAGTTTTTCATCCTCTGCATAGGATCCAAGTTCTCCAATAAAGACTTTTAAATGTGTATAAGGATCTTCTAACCCGTCATATTTTCAAAGTAAGAAGATTTAAATTTTTTTGGGTAATGAACACTAGGAAAAATACACAGATCATCATATGAAACACTTCCGTGTGTTCCAATTCCTTTGATAGCGCGAAGGGTCTCTTCCATTTGGAGGACTTTCTTTTTGATGTCACAATTATCTGGATCTCCAGTGGGATGGACAGCATCATGAGTTTTGTTGGTCGTATCCAACTGTGGTTTAGGTATGGTAATGACCTAGATTCATCCTTGTGTGGAGGATTCAGTATGTACGGGTATTTTCTGACCCTGTGTAGACTGATGTAATTCTTTGAGTAGAACAGCCAAATCTATAATTTGTTTGATTAACCCGTCGAATTCTTTGCGAGAAACTGGATTAAGTTCAGTCTGGTCGGATGACGACATGATTGACTGTAGGCCTGTTGACTTTTTAGATTTTGACCGGGTAGTAGGTCCGATTGATTCCTTGCGAAAGACTGACATAGTTTAGTCTTTAGGGAATGTATAAAATAAAATGATATGTGATGTGTCCATTTTAGGAATTTTATCCTGCAAAATGGATGTCAGATGTTTATAGCATGTTAATATGTATGTGTAGACATTTCTTCATATTTCTCATTACATGGAGATAGATATGGAATGAATTTACAAGTATTTGTGTTTATGAGTAATTGAAATGAGAGAATGAAGAGACTTTCCTCCTCTTTGGGTTTATCAGAGGCTGACCTATCCTAGGTTACTCTCGCGGCTTTTTGGCATGAAGGTTCCCAAATCATCGCAATCTACTTGACGGAAAATTAATCCGGTCTTTCAACTGGAGTGAATTTTGGTGGTGCCTTTCCAGAGCCTTAGAGAATTAGTCTTCTCACGAGTCCAGTAATCAAACACCGACGGGATAGCCTCCTAGGTAGAGGGACCACACAACATACATTCACAAACATCGCGTCTCACCGTATGAAAATGATGACATGTGCAAAGCACTAATATCACAAGCAGATATGGTGCGAAGCACTAATATCACAAGCAGTTATGGTGCGAAGCACTAAGTGCAATATGGAAATGCATTCGTACACATTTATCAAATGTAAATGCAACATCCACACAAGCATATAATAGTTTTGAAAAGATTGTAATAGTGGCTTAAGTACTCTTACTGGAGTCCCTCGCAGAGTCACCACCTATCGACGTCGGGATTTTTGGATGTCCCTTTTCGTTACTTGTTCTTTGGTGTTCTCATTTTAGGTGAGATTTGTTTGAAAAAAACAAGTGAAAAAGGTTCGACATGTATAATGTCGACGATGGGACTGTTAAGATTCGCCAGTTGGTTTTTTAAATGGTTGTACCAACACAACCGAGAAAAGGTTTGCACATTTACCCAGTGATGTGACACTGATATACGGGTCGGTGAAACCGAGATTCGTTTAAGGTCCAGGGACTTGGTTATGCGGGGGGGAGGTTTTAGGCATCCCCCGACATCCTTGTTACCACGATGATCGCCTCTTTTCAATAAACTATTATCTGAGTGTGTGTGTGTGTGTGTGTATGTGTGTAGGTCAATGTGCTGTTATATGGAAGTTGTGTGAGGCCTCGGTCGAACCTATATACACAAGGTTTGAATTTATGTAAAAATTCAATTTTTAACAAGATATTGCAGTGATGTTTTATAAAAGATGTTTTTCAAACCCTGATGCTCAATAGGAAATGAGACCTTTTACACTCCCATTTTTATTAAGTTATGGGCTGGATTGATTTTATTTGACAGATACGAGGCATCCGTACGAAAATAATATATAAGAATAATGTCGGCTTCCTCATGGGTATGGAAACCATCTGAGGAGATTCAGACATCGCATAATGATTTACAAGTTGTTTACAGCTGAAAATGTCCATCACTGGAACCGAATCTAGGATCCAATGGGATGAATCTGTGATCACATGATTCCTAGGCGCACAAAATGCTGCAATTTGTATGAAAGCAGTAAGCAGGTATATATAGATATATAAAAGCTGTAAATATATATATACAGACATGATCACCAACCACGAAGCACCTCAATGGGGGATCAGAAATGTAAATAAAGTCCTAAGAGCAATCAGCTGCCTCGAAGGAAACTCCAGGCATGACGAAATTAAATATATATATATATATAAGCAATAAACGCACCGGATGTAAAATCCAGGCTCATCGAACAGAGTTCGACCACAGTTCATAAATATATAAGTATAAATATATATATTAAAGCGAATAAATGAACCAGATATAAAATCTAGGCTCATCGAACAGAGTTCGACACACAATTAATATATTTAATATATGTATATATTAAAGAAGTAAACGTTCCAGACCGAAGTCTAGGCTCATCGAATAGAGTTCGACACACAGTTCATATATATATATAGAAAAGTAAATAAACGCTCCAGACCGAAGTCTAGGCCCAATCGAGGCATAACTCAATAATGTTAGTCAATATATATATATATATATATATATATATATATATATATATATATATATATATATATATATATATATATATATATAGACTGGAATGAAACCACGGACCGAAGTCTGGGCAAAAAAAAGCAACACGACTCTCAACGTGTAGAAGGGTGTGTGCAAAGATAAAGAGAAAGACTCTAACGTGTGTGAGAAGTCTTGCAGCTGATTGCTAAAAATGCTTATATATCTTTAGAGTGGGTAAACACTGGCTTTTGTGGGTACAAAAGAGGCTATATTTGAGCTCACATGTGTTTAAAAGTGGGAAAATACACTGTATGGGCGAGTGCAGAGCGAATTGTGCAGGGTTTCCACGTCTTTTTCTCTTAGAAAATCAGCACCCCAAGCACTCTATTTATACGCATTTTAGCCGCAGGTGTACCAGAGGCAACCCGGGTTGGCCCGGGTTTGTTGGGTCGGGTCGTCTTGAAGTACGTGCACTCAAGCACTTCAATGTCCACTCGGATTTTCAGAAGTGCAATCCGGGCACCCGTTTGAGGTATACAGGACCTATTTTGGACCGCCGTTATCAAGAGTTGTACGATGGTATGGGATTGGAGTTTGTGCGAAGTCATTGAAGATGGGACGATGCCCTATGGTCTTCACGCTTCAACTTTTATCCGTTACCCCGCATAATAGTAACTCAGGATTGGTTAGCCTTGTGGGAAATCGTTGCGTAGAGACGTGATGTGGCATCATGTTTGACGAGATGACGATGTTGCCCCTAACCGGTGTTATTGCCGGATTGGGCTGATAAAGCAGATGTTGCTCAGACTTCGCTGAGATTGGACTGCTGTAATTGTTGAAGGTCCTCATTGTCATCTTTGAGGTGTGCCTGTCTTCCAATGTTATTTCTGGGTTGGTGCAGTGTATCTCGTTGTGAGCGCCGAGATTGAAGCTGGTCGCATTTGAGACAAGCATTTCTGGGGTTATCCCCGAAACTACATTCCTTGGTTTTATCACCAAGGTTGGTGGCTATTCCCATGGTTGGGACTAAGACTGGATACCTCGAGATTATCTCCGAGATTAATCGGTCTTCTCCGGTGGTGCCGGTATTGTATTTGTAGGCCTCAGGGTTACATTCGAGGTTGAAATCGTTACTCCCAGATTGCGATCCAGGGTTGATACTAAACTTCCGGTAGTATCCGGCATGGATTTGGATTGTCTTTCAGGGTTCTATCTTAAAAGACGAATCTGTCCTCATGCAATGTTAGTAATAGTAGTATAGAAAATTTCGAGTGTCTACAGTGTTGTTGGTCATTGCCTTTTGGTTGTGATGAATCATTATCGCGCTCCAATAACTGAGCCCTATTCACAACATCTGAATATAAACAAAGTTTGTGACAAATGAGGTATTGATGTATATCGGGTTTCAAACCTCTTAGAAATATTCGCGTCATTAGCTCCTCATTATTGACCAAATGGGATGCAAATCGGGATAACTCGGAAAACTTAGCCTCGTACTGTAACACGGTCATATTGTTTTGTTCCAACTTGATAAACTCCACCTCCTTCATGTGACAAATACTTTTGGGAAAGTACTTGTCGTTGAACAGCTCTTGGAACTTCTCCCAAGACATCTTGAGTGCGTCAGGCTGGGTAAGTTTTACAGATTCCCACCAATAATCTGCTTCTTCACTGCAACATAAAGGTGGCAAAGGGAACCTTTTTCTCCTCGGAGCATCCCAAGACATCAAATATCTTGGTGATCTACTTTAACCACGTCTCCGCCTTAAGTGGTTTTGGCTTTCCAAAAACTTCGGTGGTCCCAACTCCTTGAACTACTTAGCTGTGACCGACCGTGGTTGCCATTGTTTCCACCTGCATTATGAACAGGAGTCTCTCTCGCCTGATGTTGCATGAATTGCATAAAGTCTCTGAATATCCCATCGTTCATCATTTCATCGGTGTTAATGTTTACCTGAGGATTATTGTCTTCTTGTTGCACATTATCCTGGATATTGATCGTTGGTGACTCAATGGTCTCATGTGCTTCATTGCTTATCCCAACATTTTCGGATGCCATTTTCAAATACTGCCACAAAACAAGGGTTAATTAACATGTCACATATTATCCCTATACTCTGACCAACGAATTAAATACCAAATAAACTTAGGTAAGTCATACTAGCGAAGGAATTCCCCGTCTCTCCCCTCCTAGTTCTTGTATCACATCTCAGCTAGGGATCATTCCCTAAGCTTTGATACCAACCGTGACACCCCCAAAGCATGTATACATCACCCATCTTGGGTCGTCAGATACAAGGTACTAAATACAAATGCAACTTAATTATACAACAGTCGTGTAAAATACGAAAAAACATAGGCTGTGAGTTTTAATACAAATATTGTCATCTAGACAATATCCACACTCAATGGAGTCCTCATTACATTTATTATCACACTACTTCATAGAATAATGAGGACTACTAATGCACCATCTAGGACCATCACTCTATTCCCCGACTAGTCCTAGCTACGTTCTCATTTCTTGAAGAGAACAGTGAAAGAAAGGGTGAGCTCAACTAGCCCAGTAAGAAATATTATGACTAAGATAATGCAGAATAAATTATCATTAACCTTCAACAATGTTAAACTGATAGAATATAATAGACAACAAGTTTAACTGCAGCGGAACAAGCAATCCATTAGAAGAGTCAAGTAAAGTATAAAATCTAATATCTTCTATGCTTTAAAAAGTTTTTTATCAACTTTATCGCTGAGACTCAACTTAATAAATAAAATCAAATCATCCTTGCACTACGGCCATGGATATTCATGTAATCATCAATGGTCATGACTATACCGAATAATCCTTGGTCATATTCATACCAACAACTATCCATCAATGCACTACAGGCCACTGAGGACTTTTACCATATCATTCGTCACATTACGATCATGATTATACCCAATAATCCCTGGTCATTATCATACTAAGCCCATCTATGCACGTAAGCTAAAGATGACTTTCATTAAAATATAAGTATGAGGATGATGACAATGACATAATAATTCAATAAAACAAGTTCAAGAATAAAATTTAAAGATTAATAAGTTAATTTATCCTGAACTCAATAACGTCCAAATTGTCAACATGATACTGCTTTGTGGAGTAAAATTCAAGAATGCTTAGAAGAATATTTCCATGAAAAGATACTGGATGAAGCGCAAATATCCAGGATATTCTATTAATTTCATGGAGTATAGAAGCCAAAACTTTAACCAACTGAGTATAATAGAATATATGAAACTACAAATGGATTTTCACCCGTCATGTGATAATCCACGTATACAGATTATTTCCACAATTTAATAATGAATGAATACATAGGATCATTCACTATGCTTGTGGTAATCCACATAGACAGGTTATTCCAACAGAATAATAAAGAATGGAATAACAGAAGTATTCACCATTCGTGCGATAAACTTTACAGATAGGTTATTCCCAACAGGATAATAAATAATGGAACCAGGTTCGGCATAAACGCACAGACAGGATATTCTGACAGAATAATAAATAATGGAACCAGGTCTGGCGTAAACGCACATATAAGATATTCTGACAGAATAATCAATAATAGAACCAGGTCCGGCGTAAACGCACAGACAGGATATTCCAATAGAATAATAAAGAACGGAATATTAGAAGAATTTCACCATGTATGCGTTACTTCGCATAAACAGGTTATTCGAATAGAATAATAAGAATGGAATAACAGAAGAATTTCACCATGTATGCGGTACTTCACATATACAGGTTATTCCAACATAATAATAAAGAATGGAATAATAGAAGTTCTCTTCATGAATACGGAAGAAATAATACCCTTACGAGTACAACAAATAATATCCTTATGAGTACAATAAAAAATATCCCTTACCTTAGAAGAAACTGGATATTGGAGTAGTGAAGTAGCAGAATACTTTTTTTCTTTCTCTATAGTTTCTCTCTCTATAGTTTCAGTGAATTCCTAAGAAATAATGATGGAATGAGCTTCTATTTATAGGAGAATGGACTAAATAGTAACTAATTCATGAACGGTGCAGATTGATTTACTTTTAAACGGACGGTCCATATTGATTTACTATTAAAACTTAAAGCAACGGTCCATACTGATTTACTATTAAAACTTTAAACCAGCGATCCATATTGATTTACTATAAAAACTTCAACCAACTGTCTGAAAAATTATCTCATCTCCTCATGGAATAATATTGTACCCGAAAATGATTTGGACCGAAAAGAAATATATTTATCGGGTGAATAGTACTCTGGGAATAGTATCCCGTGAATAGTACCCCGACATGAAAAGTATCCCAAATACCCGAGTGAACAATACTAGAGTGAATAGTAACTGGGTGAATAGTAACCCGTAAATAGTACTATGACACGAAAAGTGTCCCAAATACCTGATTGAATAATACTAGAGTGAATAGTAACCTATGAATAGTACTCCGACACAAAAAGTGCCCCGAATACTCGATAGGTCAATATAACCTCCAGACATCAATTATTATCGAAATAAATGTCGATTTCTACTAACACTAATAATCCTAACACAATGGAACTATCAATTTCATCTTTAATCAACATGAACTTATTCATCATTAATATTATAACTCATAATATTTAACAACCAGGTCGTTCCCAGGAAAGAGGGGGCTTTTCGATAAGGATTTTTCCTTATTGGCGCACAATTAGGTGACCAAACCTCTCCTTGACAGAACTCCTATACATTGTCAATATTAAAAATAATAATATGAATAACTTTGCCGTCTCAATTATTGATTTAATAATATAACATATTACGCAGATAATACTGTGACAATAATTGAATCAATAATATGATATATATGATTCAGCAATTACTGTAGTAATAATTGAGTATAACTGAGTGACTTCTTACGTAAGCATCATAAATCAATACCGTGTGCTACTATGCAACCACGTGTATTACTGTACTTTTACTACCGGGTAGTTCAACAGTTTTAACGGTAACCCTTTCGTCGTTATTTTCATAAAAATATTTTTGTCATTTTCTCAATCCGATAATAATTCTGTTGTGGGGTCCACCAATAATTGTTTCATAGTATGGATATTCCCCGACTAATCAAATATTTTATAACAACTTGGTTACTTTGCAAAATTTATAAATATTACCCCCAACTATAACATTATATCAAATCCACACCATAATATTTAAAAAAAATATTTCGAGAAATTTAAATCTTTATTCATAAAATTTGGGGTCTCACACATGTTATCTAAACTGTCGTAGCCAGACTTTTCTATTGTAGGACCTGGCGATCCTTTGTTGGTATAACTGACCATGGAAGATAGCCGCGGTTCGCCTTTCATCTATTAGAGACAATTGGTGATACATGTATTCTACCCATTGGTTTTCATCCAGCTGAGCGTCTATCAACACTTTGAGGGATTTCATTTCAACTTCTATGGGGTGCACTGCTTCCATCCCATAGGCTAATGCATAGGGGTTTGACCCAGTGGATGTGCGCATTGATGTTCTGTAGGCTAACAGAGTAAGATGCAATAAATTAGGCCATCCTTTGTGGTTGGCGGACATCTTTTGCATGATCTTCTTGATATTTTTGTTAGCCGCTTCAATAACACCATTCATCTTTGGACGGTAGATTACGGAGTTAAGGTGTTTGATATGGAATTTACTGCATAATTCATCCATCATTTTATTGTTGAGGTTCTTAGTATTGTCTGATACAATTACCTCTGGTTGTCCATATCATTAAATGACATTGTTTCTGCTGAAAGCAATGATGACCTCTTTGGTAACCCTGGGGAAGGAGGCTACTTCTACCAACTTGGTGAAGTAGTCAATCATGGTCCATTACTGGCTTTAGGCTCGATGGGCCTAATCACGTCAATTCCCCACATTGAGAAGGGCCAATGTGAACTCATATTTTCGAGCTCACGTGGAGGGGCGTGGATGGCATTTCCATGAATTTGGAATTAATAGCACCTATTGACGTGATCATCACAGTTTGCTTTGAGGGTAAGCCAGTAATATCATGTTTTGAAGATCTTCTTAACAAGTAGGGGGCCGCTCATGTGTGGGCCACATACTCCACCATGGATCACATCCATGAACCTTTGAGCTTGGTGATGGTCCAAACATCTGAGGAGACCTAATCCTGTATCTCTTTTGTAGAGTGCATATCCGCTCAGGTAAAATTTTATAACAAGTCGATGGATCAGCCTTTTCTCAATCGGGTTTGCCTCAGCAGGTGTAGATCCATCTCGTAGGTACTCCTTGATATGCTGATACCAAGGATGTTGGATAGGAGGTAGCTCATCAAATACTTCTCCAACGTAGTTCCCATAGGTTGGTGCCTTGTACAGGGAAAATGTGACGGTTAGCATGTGTTCCTTGTTAGGTATGTGAATCAAGGAGGCCAAAGTTGCTAATGCGTCTGCAAATTCATTCCTATTATGAGGAATGTGTAGAAAGGAGATTTCTTCAAACTCCAAAGCCATCTATAAAACTTGCCAATGGTAAGGCAGTAAATGTGGTTCTTTGGTTTGATAGATTTCCATGGATTTTCTGACCACCAACTCCGAATCCCCAAAGATAATTAACCGCCTGATGCCCATTGAACGAGAAAGTTTTAGCCCAATGAGACATCCTTCATACTCAGCTGTGTTGTTGGTATTGACAAACTGCAATTTGACGGCGACGGGATACTGCTCCCCCGTATCGGATACTAGAACTGCTCCAGCTCCAGAACCTTCCATATTAACAGCTCCATCGAAATACATTTTCTATGTATGGCATGTATCGTACTGATGGTGTCGCTGAATTGCCATTACCCCTTCATCGGGGAAGTATGTTTCCAAGGGTTTGAAGTCCCCTGAAGATGCGGTGGCTAATTGATCTGCGATTCATTGACCTTTGATAGACTTTTGAGTCACATAGACGATGTCAAATTGTTGTAAGATCAACTACCATATGGACAACCGGCAATTTAACATGGGTTTATTGAACACGTACTTTAGAGGACCCACGTGGGATATGGGATGGATTGTATGACCATGGAGGTAATGTAGTAACCTCATGGAAGCCCGTGCTAAAGCACAACAAGTCTTCTCAATCAGAGTGTACTTGTGTTCACTATTATTGAATCTTTTGTTGAGGTAGTAGATAGCTCATTCTTGGCCTCTATTGTCTTTCTGTCCCAGCATACAGCCCATGGCATTGTCACTTATAGACAGGTACATGAACAGGGGAACATCATCCCTGGGTGGTACCAAAATGGGAGCTTTGACTAGCTGCTCTTTGATTATAAGGAAGGCCTTCTAGCACTCATCATTCCATTTCATAGAGGAGTTCTTCCTTAACATCTTGAAGATAGGCTCACATGTTGTTGTGAGTTGAGAAATGAACCTACAAATGAAGTTGATTCTTCCCAAAAATCCCCGTATTTCATTCTCTATCTGAGGAGTGGGCATTTCTGTGATGGCCTGGATTTTGGTGGGATCCAGTTCAATCCCTTTGTGGCTGACTAGGAATCCTAGCAACTTGTACTGATT
Organism: Panax japonicus; assembly: GCA_020205505.1. Lineage (NCBI taxonomy): Eukaryota > Viridiplantae > Streptophyta > Magnoliopsida > Apiales > Araliaceae > Panax > Panax japonicus. The sequence continues at coordinate 65,283,612 of CM035091.1, forward strand.
TAACGCCAAAGGTGCACTTGGCTGGATTCAACTTCAAGTTGTACTTACGCAACATATTGAAGAGCTTTCTGAGGTGGTCTAAGTGGTCATCTTCCCTTTGGGATTTAACTATGATGTCATCCACGTAGATCTCTATCTCCTTGTGCATTAAGTTGTGGAAAAGAGCCATCATAGCTCGCTGATAGGTGGCTTCAACATTGATGAGGCCGAATGACAACCGTCTATAGCAAAAGGTTCCCCAAGGCGTGATGAATGCAGTTTTCTCACGGTCCTCCTCAGCAACCATAATTTGATGGTACCCCACAAAGCAATCAACAAAGAAGTACAAGTCGTATTGAGCAATATTATCAATGAGAATGTGGATAAATGGCATGGGAAAACTATCTTTAAGATAAGCTTTGTTCAGATCGCGGTAATCCACACAAACTCGCGCCTTTCCTCCAGGTTTAGGTACGGGAACTATTTTGGATATCCACTCAGGATATGTGGACACCATGATGATGTCAGCTTGAAATGTTTTCACAATTTCTTCATTAACCTTTAAACTCCACTCAAGTTTCAGTCGCCTGAGCTTCTGCTTGACTGGCTTGAATCCCTCTTTAATGGGAAGGCGGTAAAGGACAATGTCAGTGGACAAACCTACCATGTCTTCATGAGACCATGCAAACACATCCTGGAATTGGGTTGGTAGCGTAACCATGTCATTCCTCTGGTTTGGGGTAAGGTCTGAACCAATCTGGATTAACTTAGGGCTTTTTAAGGTTCCGAGATTGAAAGAAGTGGTTTGATCAAGGTTGGGTTTAGGTTTATCTTTGACCCATTCTTTGATCTCCTTAGGCACCTCAATGTCCTCGTGTACTTCCATCAAGGCTGAATTCAACTTTACATCAAAGTTACAATCCTTGTGGAGAAGAGGCATTTTATCAGCAAGTACATGCACATCTAAGTTCAGAGTCCTGAAACAAAATATGCTTTCACTTAGTATATATGAAATTGTTTAATCATACAAAGTGTTAACATGTACTGACAAAACAACTGCTAATATTGTACAGAAAAGTAAGCAGTTATGATATCTACAGGACAGAAAGAGTTCCTGCCCGTTTTACCCTCGTCGACCAATGCAAGGAGTATTGTTCCAATTGTCGAGGGCAAAGTCCTGATGGACTGCAGTGATGGAGGGGCTGTTATCATCATCTTTTCCCGAATGATGGCCATTATGTCTGGGCAATCATTGTGTGGGGTATATATGTTTGTATGTTCGTCATTGACAATGATGCGTATGCCTGACATCATTCTGATAATGTCTTGTTTAATTCTTCGTTCCTCTTCTTCCACTTTGGGATCTGGAACAAAGACTTCTTTCTCCTTTACCGCTATCGGCTTGGAAAATAACATAGCCATTATATTGGCTGGCACCTTTACCAGAGGTTGTGCAGACTTGGTATTTGTAGGTGAAGATAATCGTCGTGTGGTTGAAGCTGAAGGAATCTGCTGATGCTAATGAGGATTCCTGTGACTAGAACTGGCAGAATAGCCGAGTCCAGCTGTCACAGTTTGACTGGACAATTGGATTGAATGCTTAATACCCTGATGATTTTTACCCAGCCTGTAAGACCCCTACTTATTATCAATGAAATTAATTTCCTCTATTTATTATTTTGAAATAGTAAGGGTTGAATTGATTAATGTGGTTAGTAATGGGTAAAATACACAAATATTTTAAAATAAGAAGGTGGTTATAAAATATTCATAGTTGTCGGTGAATATTCGTTTGGTCGTGGAATATTCTTGCTGTCGGGGAATATTCGTACGATGGCGCAGTCTTTTGTCGGGCCCCATAACGGAAAGTGATTGGATGAAGGAAATTTTTTTATTAATTAGGGAAAACCCTAATGAATTATTTGAAACCTGAAGTGTTTATTAGAAAACCCTAATACCAGATCTGAAAAATCCTAGTTTCAGATTCTAATAAAATGAAACCCTAATCTGGAAATATAACGGAGAATTTTAATGCTTAAGTGGTATTAATTATAAGTCTAATTAGGGTAAAGCTTAATTAATTAGCAAACCTTAATTTTCAATTTATGGAACCCTTATTGTTCCGTCAGGAACCCTAATGCTCAATTGTGAATTTAATTGCTAAAAAATTAGCAATGTTGTTTAGGAAACTCTAATCCTAATTATTTTAATTTATGAGTAATTAGAAAACTCTAATCTAATTACGAATATTTAATTTCTACTTTAGAAAATTATTGTCTATTAGAAAACCCCAATTTGTGGGTTATAAACCCTAATTCGCGATTTTGAACCCTAATTGTGCAGTAATGGATTTAATTGCTATATTAGCAATGTTAATTAGGAAATATATATCCTAATTGTCAAGTTATTAGAAACCCTAATCTAATTAGGAAATCTAATTTCTAAAATTGAAACATTATTTTTCTATTTAAAACCCTAAAATGTGGTTTTGAAACCTAATGTACAATTGTGGGCCTAAGTGCTAAATTAGCGATTTTAATTAGGATAAATTAGTCCTAATTAACAAGATTGTTATGTGATTAGGAAATTACAAAATAATTAGGAAGTCCTAATTATAGATTAGAAATCAAAATTTTCTATTTTTTAATTTAATTAGAAAATTTTTGAAATCCAAGTTGCTAAATATTTTAGGGTTAAAACCTATACCCTAGATTTATCCAAATCCTAATCTCTAAATTGTCCAAACCCTAAACCCTAAGGGTTTCATCAAATGAAAAAATCTAGAAATTTAAAGAAATGACAAGATTACCCTTTATTGCATTATTGTGACTTAGCTTGCAAGTCTTGCCCTAAGGTGAGTTGCTCACCAACCCTAGACCTAGCCATGTCCTACATATCATCTAGATCAGCAGCTGGATCTGATCATGCATGTATCTAATTCATATATTAGATTAAAGAGAGAGAAAGTGCTACATTATTTTCTCAAATCAACCAAGCCATTCTCTCTCATCAATTTTGAAATTTTAGAGTGAGAGGGAGTGAGAAGTTAAGCAATGATCAAGAATCAGCAAACCAAGAACAGAATCAAAGGGCAGAAAATGAAAATCAAAGCTCAAAAGGTATAAAATCTCTAAATTTTGAAATCCTTCGATTCTTGGTTAAATGTTGCAATTGATTGTGTAAAGATGTGTAATAGGGTGTCAATTGATGTTCTGGGTTGTTAAATCCATGACCCATAACATCAAAGTGCACGAATTTAAAGTTTTTCAAAATCTGAAAATCTGGAAAATTATGTTTTTCAGCCAAATGTCAGATCCGATAGATCCGTCTGTGTTATGAGTTTTTGATGTTTAAAACTTGTAACCTATAGCCTGTTATGTGTTCTTTAAGTTTCAAAAAGAATTAGACCCAGATCTATTATAGATCGCAAGATATAAAATGTCAAAACCCGTTGACCGAACTGCCTAAATCGCGAACCCAGAAATGTTAAGAAACAGTGTTCGTATCCTACTTTGACCGGACATATCTTGTTCATTCTGTAATGTTTTTGTGCTATTATTCTTGATAATTGTAGTACTACATGTTGTCTACACACTGGAGTTGATAGATCACATAAAAAATATATAGACTGAAAGTTATAAGGACTCAAAGGGGGTACCTTCGATTCTGGTAAACCCAGAAAAATGAAGAACATGTTTGTCAGACCTTTTGGAAGCTTAGATCTCGTTGTTATATTGTTGTCTGGGTATGAAATTGGTTTCTAGTTGTAGTATTGCATAAGTAATACAATCTGGAAGTTTTTACAAGCCTAGAAAACGTATGGAACACTGAATTAAATCCGGTCAAACCTAGCCCCTCGCAACTGGCCGGAAAATCTGGGTTTGGCTCAAGAACACCTATAGCGACAGAAACTGTCGCTATAGGCCTTTAGCGACAGAAAGTGTCACTATAGGCCTTTAGCGACAGTTTTAATTATTATTTTTCCAGAAATTTATTTAAAATTAGGAAAAAATAGTTTTTAATTATTAAAAATACAAAATAAATTATGAAAAATTATTTTAAAGTCTGAAAAATAGTTTTTAACTATTTTGAGTATATTTTGAAAATATTTAATATTTTTAGAATATAAATGGTATTTATTTATTTAATTATAATATTAAATAAATTATTAAAAATAGTTTTAATTCATGAAAATTATTTTATGGTATAAAAAAATATTTTAAGTTATTTTTGATGACTTTTAATATTTTGTGAGGAAATTCATTAATTAATCAATATTAATGATAATTAGTTTATTTAATAGATATATTAAATAAATTAAGGAAAAATAGAATTAATGATTTAAAAATCATATAAAAATGATTTAAGTGTTATAAAAATATTTTAAGTTATAAAAAGTAACTTTTGATATTTTGGCATGAAAATATTAATATTTTAATATTAATATTAATTATCGGATAATGGATTTAAGTGTTTAAAATTCATATAATTGTGATTTTAAGGTATTAAAAATACTTTGATATATTATAATTATATTATAATATTATGTTATGATTTTCATTAATATTTTATATTAAATAAATATTAATGATTAAGGTATTAAGTGGTATTTAATTCATTTAAATACGGTTTTAATGATTTAAAAATGTTGATAAATGGTAATAATTATCCGAAAGTTATTACGAGCCTAGGAAAAATGTTTTGTCTGGTTAGAAATTATCTTTGATAATTGTTAACTGTTAAGTCAGAGTTTAATTGAACTTAAACTCGATATTCGTCCGACTAGACCGTCGGGATGATAGATTTGTGTCGGTTCCAACTCAGACTGCAATAGTTTGACTTGATACCTAGTCTTATGTGCTGTAAAGACTGAAAGGGTTATGTGGTAATGTGTTTAGGTTATTCTGTGGATATAAATATAACAGTAATATACTGTGATAATATTATTCTAATATTGGAGATCTATATTATTAATATTAGGTCTTCGGGTAAAGCGTTATAAATTGCGTTGCGGTAATCAACGGTGCATGCATGTTTTTCAGTTCTATTATGTTTGTGGATGGAATGTGTTATGTGTTAAATTACATATTATGCTCTATGAATTGTTAAAAGTTCAAAATATGACTAAGTTAATTGGGTTATGGAACTCAATCAATATGTGATTACATGTTGTATGATGTAACTCGATAAATTAGAAATGTATAATGCATGAATTAATGTTTTGTAAGAAATTATTGATGCATGTAGGATATGTTTAGTAAAGAATATTTGTTGCATGCAGATATGCATATTAAAGAAAATGTAGTGCATATAGAATTGTGTGCTATGTGAAACATGATAGATTGTTAAATTTGCTGGGCTGTCGAGCTCAATCTTGCAAACATAAACTTTTTGCAGGTTAATGATATTAGACAATATTATTTGCTATACGGATGATTAAGATTGAGCGATGCATAAAATGAATACATTTTTTTTTGATTTAGAAATGGTATAGATCTATGATTGATAGTTTTATCAAATGTAATTTTCAGCTATGTAAAGTTTGAAATGTTGAATAGATAAATAAGATTTATTTTGAATTGAGAATAGATATGATTCTTAAATAAATGAATCATCGATAGAAAAGATAATGCCAAGTTCAGCTTGGGATATCATGTGCAGCTACTTTGTAAAAAAAAAAAAATATATATATATATATATATAGTTTGATAAATGTGTTATAAAGATTATGAATTGTATTTAAGTTAAGGTTACTCGACCTTGGGGATAAGTGTGTAAAGTTTAATGTATAAACAATTTATGTTTATATCTTCCACAATTAGTGAAAGAATTAGTGTACCGAGTCTGTGGCGATTCAGGGCCCGGATTTGGGGCTACTACAGTTGGTATCAAACTGTTGGTTATGAAGCTTAGGTAAGAATACATGAGACCAATAACCGTAGTGATTAGGATAAGATCTAACTCACATAGAGTTAGTTGATCGGTAAGATTTAAAGATGAATCTCGACGAGTGTAAAGACACAGAGTTCCCTAACTCTGATAATAAAGTTGAACAGTAACGATAAATAGATCGACTCTAAAAGACTGAAAGTGCAGGGATAGGAGATCGTAAAATAACACGATCATAGGCATAGAAATAAATCGTAATATATACGTTAAGATCACCCCGTAATCTGATAAGGTTATGACAGTCAGAAAGAATCAATCTTATGATTGAAAAGTTACAGCAATATGTTGTGTGTTAGTTGTACTATGAAATTGTACTATGAAAACTCATAAAAGAGTTATGGATTATGAATACGAATTGAATTCGTATGGAAAAAGGTGTTAAGATTAGGTGGGGATTTCAATGAGGACTTATGTCGGCAGCTGAGTTGTATGATTCCTTGTATGGGCGGGGAATTTGTACTTGGTTTTAGAATCACTTAGCTTCCTGGTCGATGTAGTGGTTAGGTTGACCAATTCTTTGTATGAGCGGGGAATTGTTCACTTAGCTTCCTATATTGATTAGTGGTCGAGTTTGGTTTGACAACCACTTAGTTTCTCGGCATTCATAATCATTGAAATGTTTGTGTCGCGCTATTTGCTATATGCATGTTAAGAGGGTGATTCCTTTCTCATGTGTATAACAGATAGATAGGTCATAGGTAGAGGATATAAGATTAAGTACGAGTTCTTAGAACTCATACTTATGTGACATACTTGACGCATAGTTATATGAAATGTTTATGAACCCCTCAGCGAATGGACGCCAAAGGTCTGTCTAGGAAAGTTCGTGAACTCATATGATTGTGGCAATTTATGGACTCATAAGTGTGGTTTTATGAACTGGGTATAGTTATATGTGAATGGAGTATTGAGGATAATAGGAACAGATAGAATGTTTAAGCAAATGATCATTAGTGGAGAATTAGGTTTTCCTAAACCTCTATCTATGCTAGATTTCAAAATTTTGACATCAAGCTAAATACGCACTATGTGCCTTTTAAAATAAAAAAATTGTTTTTATTTATCACTTATGTACCATGTGACCTGGTGCAGAGATGATAAAAATGATGGAGTCATCAATGCAGTATTACTTAGTGTGAATTTAACTTAAAGTCACTATTCCACTATGGTATGATATAGCATGATAAAATCACAAAATGACGAAATCCTCAACGGACTGTAAATACAGTGCGGCATCATGACGTCATTCTCAAAAATGTTTATTAAAAGAATTTTCCCAAACCAAATTGTTTTGCTGCAGAATCAAATAAGACTGAGGTAGAATTTTTGTGCCTTTGGCAGTGATGGGAAAACAGATAAAATCAGTACTTGGCCAGTACAGGGCATATCAGGCTGATCACCCTTTGTGTCCGTAAGTTATGACGGTTTGCGGATGAATTTCCATAAAACCTTTGCGAAAATGAAAAATAAACAGTCTATACGATTTCTCAGCACAGTTTTAAAATTTTACCCTTGTGAGTAGTGTATTGGGTAGCATGTGAAATATGTGTGAATGGTATATGTGTGAATGGTGTAAAGTGCACAGTGTAAGGTCTAAGGTGAATTTCGGGGACGAAATTCTTATAAGGAGGGGTGAATGTGACAACCCGAGAATTTAGACAATTTATTAAAATGCTTAAATGATTGATTTAAGGTCAAATAATAGACCTAGACAGAAAATAAATGTATGCGTTTAATGTTATTGGGATTGAATTTTGAGGATTTCAAAATTCGGTGAAGGATATAGGTGAATTATTCAAGTTTAAGGATTTATGTGACTATGTGCTGTGAATATGGTTATGTATGTGTACTAAATGTGGTTAAGGGTCATGGGTTGATTAGATAAATTATATATGTGACAAACTTTAAGTATATTTTTAAGAACGCCAACGTTCAGTTAAAAAACCCTAACGTCTAATAAGAAACCCTGGAAATCAGGTTCTGGAAACCCTAGTTTCAGTTCCGGGAGTCCGAAACCTTAATTCGGATATTGAAAACCCTAGATTGGGAATGCAATGGTATATACAAGGTTAAACGCCAGGAAATTTTTTTATTAATTAGGGAAAACCCTAATGAATTATTTGAAACCTGATGTGATTATTAGAAAACCCTAATACCAGATCTGAAAATCCTAGTTTCAGATTCTGATAAAATGAAACCCTAATCTGGGAATATAACGGAGAATTTTAATGCTTAAGTGGTATTAATTATAAGTCTAATTAGGGTAAAGCTTAATTAATTAGCAAACCTTAATTTTCAATTTATGGAACCCTTATTGTTCCGTCAGGAACCCTAATGCTCAATTGTGAATTTAATTGCTAAAAAATTAGCAATGTTGTTTAGGAAACTCTATTCCTAATTATTTCAATTTATGAGTAATTAGAATACTCTAATCTAATTATGAATATTTAATTTCTACTTTAGAAAATTATTTTCTATTAGAAAACCCTAATTTGTGGGTTATAAACCCTAATTTGCGATTTTGAACCCTAATTGTGCAGTAATGGATTTAATTGCTATATTAGCAATAGTTAATTAGGAAATATATATCCTAATTGTCAAGTTATTAGAAACCCTAATCTAATTAGGAAATCTAATTTCTAAAATTGAAACATTATTTTTCTATTTAAAACTCTAAAATGTGGTTTTGAAACCTAATGTACAATTGTGGGCCTAAGTGCTAAATTAGCGATTTTAATTAGGATAAATTAGTCCTAATTAACAAGATTGTTATGTGATTAGGAAATTACAAAATAATTAGGAAGTCCTAATTATAGATTAGAAATCAAAATTTTCTATTTTTTAATTTAATTAGAAAATTTTTGAAATCCAAGTTGCTAAATATTTGAGGGTTAAAACCTATACCCTAGATTTATCCAAATCCTAATCTCTAAATTGTCCAAACCCTAAACCCTAAGGGTTTCATCAAATGAAAAAATCTAGAAATTTAAGGAAATAACAAGATTACCCTTTATTGCATTATTGTGACTTAGCTTGCAAGTCTTGCCCTAAGGTGAGTTGCTCACCAACCCTAGACCTAGCCATGTGCCACATATCATCTAGATCAGCAGCTGGATCTGATCATGCATGTATCTAATTCATATATTAGATTAAAGAGAGAGAAAGTGCTACATTATTTTCTCAAATCAATCAAGTCATTCTCTCTCATCAATTTCGAAATTTTAGAGTGAGAGGGAGTGAGAAGTTAAGCAATGATCAAGAATCAGCAAACCAAGAACAGAATCAAAGGGCAGAAAATGAAAATCAAAGCTCAAAAGGTATAAAATCTCTAAATTTTAAAATCCTTCGATTCTTGGTTAAATGTTTCAATTGATTGTGCAAAGATGTGTAATAGGGTGTCAATTGATGTTCTGGGTTGTTAAATCCATGACCCATAACATCAAAGTGCACGAATTTAAAGTTTTTCAAAATCTGGAAATCTGGAAAATTATGTTTTTCAGCCAAATGTCAGATCCGATAGATCCGTCTGTGTTATGAGTTTTTGATGTTTAAAACTTGTAACCTATAGCCTGTTATGTGTTCTTTAAGTTGCAAAAAGAATTAGACCCAGATCTATTATAGATCGCAAGATATAAAAGGTCAAAACCCGTTGACCGAACTGCCTAATCGCGAACCCAGAAATGTTAAGAAACAGTGTTCGTATCCTACTTTGACCGGACATATCTTGTTCATTCTGTAATGTTTTTGTGCTATTATTCTTGATAATTATAGTACTACATGTTGTCTACACACTGGAGTTGATAGATCACATAAAAAATATATAGACTGAAAGTTATAAGGACTCAAAGGGGGTACCTTCGATTCTGGTAAACCCAGAAAAATGAAGAACATGTTTGTCAGACCTTTTGGAAGCTTAGATCTCGCTGTTATATTGTTGTCTGGGTATGAAATTGGTTTCTTGTTGTAGTATTGCATAAGTAATACAATCTGGTAGTTTTTACAAGCCCAGAAAACGTATGGAACACTGAATTAAATCCGGTTAAACCTAGCCCCTCGCAACTGGCCGGAAAATCTGGGTTTGGCTCAAGAACACCTATAGCGACAGAAAGTGTCGCTATAGGCTTTTAGCGACAGTTTTAATTATTATTTTTCCGGAAATTTATTTAAAATTAGAAAAAAATAGTTTTTCATTATTAAAAATACAAAATAAATTATGAAAAATTATTTTAAATGCTGAAAAATAGTTTTTAACTATTTTGAGTATATTTTGAAAATATTTAATATTTTTGTAATATAATGGTATTTATTTATTTAATTATAATATTAAATAAATTATTAAAAAATAGTTTTAATTCATGAAAAATTATTTTATGGTATAAGAAAATATTTTAAGTTATTTTTGATGACTTTTAATATTTTGTGAGGAAATTCATTAATTAATCAATATTAATGATAATTAGTTTATTTAATAGATATATTAAATAAATTAAGGAAAAATAGAATTAATGATTTAAAAATCATATAAAAATGATTTAAGTGTTATAAAAATATTTTAAGTTATAAAAAGTAACTTTTGATATTTTGGCATGAAAATATTAATATTTTAATATTAATATTAATTATCGGATAATGGATTTAAGTGTTTAAAATTCATATAATTGTGATTTTAAGGTATTAAAAATACTTTGATATATTATAATTATATTATAATATTATGTTATGATTTTCATTAATATTTTATATTAAATAAATATTAATGATTAAGGTATTAAGTGGTATTTAATTCATTTAAATACAGTTTTAATGATTTAAAAATGTTGATAAATGGTAATAATTATCTGAAAGTTATTACGAGCCTAGGAAAAATGTTTTGTCTGGTTAGAAATTATCTGTGATAATTGTTAACTGTTAAGTCAGAGTTTAATTGAACTTAAACTCAATATTCGTCCGACTAGACCGTCGGGATGATAGAATTGTGTCGGTTCCAACTCAGACTGCAATAGTTTGACTTGATACCTAGTCTTATGTGTTGTAAAGACTGAAAGGGTTATGTGATAATGTATTTAGGTTATTCTGTGGATATAAATATAACAGTAATATACTGTGATGATATTATTCTAATATTGGAGATCTATATTATTAATATTAGGTCTTCGGGTAAAGCGTTATAAATTGCGTTGCGGTAATCAACGGTGCAGGCAAGTTTTTCAGTTCTATTATGTTTGTGGATGGAATGTGTTATGTGTTAAATTACATATTATGCTCTATGAATTGTTAAAAGTCAAAATATGACTAAGTTAATTGGGTTATGGAACTCAATCAATATGTGATTACATGTTGTATGACGTAACTCGATAAATTAGAAATGTATAATGCATGAATTAATGTTTTGTAAGAAATTATTGATGCATGTAGGATATGTTTAGTAAAGAATATATGTTGCATGCAGATATGCATATTAAAGGAAATGTAGTGCATATAGAATTGTGTGCTATGTGAAACATGATAGATTGTTAAATTTGCTGGGCTGTCGAGCTCAATCTTGCAAACATAAATTTTTTGCAGGTTAATGATGTTAGACAATATTATTTGCTATACGGATGATGAAGATTGATCGATGCATAAAATGAATACATTTTTTTTTATTTAGAAATGGTATAGATCTATGATTGATAGTTTTATCAAATGTAATTTTCAGTTATGTACAGTTTGAAATGTTGAATAGATAAATAAGATTTATTTTGAATTGAGAATAGATATGATTCTTAAATAAATGAAACATCGATAGAAAAGATAATGCCAAGTTCAGCTTGGGATATCATGTGCAGCTACTTTGTAAAAAAATATATATATAGTTTGATAAATGTGTTATAAAGATTATGAATTGTATTTAAGTTAAGGTTACTCGACCTTGGGGATAAGTGTGTAAAGTTTAATGTATAAACAATTTATGTTTATATCTTCCGCAATTAGTGAAAGAATTAGTGTACCGAGTCCGCGGCGATTCGGAGCCCGGATTCGGGGCTACTACAGTTTAATAATGATTTTAATATTAGAAAACTCATTTTAAATAAAAATAAATAGTTTAAAAATATTTTAAGTTATAAAATATAACTTTCAATATTTAAAGGTAAATTTCATTAATTATTTACAATTAATGATATTAGAATTATTTAATAATTATATTAAATAAATTAGTTTAAAAATGATTTTAATATTATAACAATCATTTTAAATAAAAATAAAGTGTTTAAAGATATTTTAAGTTATAAAATATAACTTTTAATATTTAAAGGATAATTTCTTTAATAATTTAATATTAATGATATTAATTTAATAATAAATGATATTAAGTGTATTTAATAATTATATTAAATAAATAGTTTAAAAATGGTTTTATTTATTTAAAAATCATTTAATAAGGATATAAATGAATTAAAAATATTTTAAGTTATAAATAATGACTTTTAATATTTTGATAAATAAATTCATTAATACTTTAATATTAATGATAATTATTTAAAAATTATTTAAGTGTAATATTAATACTTTAAAAGTATTTTGAGCTGTTATAAATAACTTTAATATTTTGGCAATGATTTCATTAATAGTTTAATATTAATTAAATATTAATGATAATAGAATTATTTAATATTTAAATCATTTAATAATGATTCCGATGCTTGAAAATTTATGATAAATTTTAATAAATGTTTAAAAATTATTATAATTCATTTAAAAATAATATGACTGATACTTATAGATATTGAACTACAGGATAGAGTCTTAGACTCGATAATTACCCGATAAAGCCGTGTACACCGACATGTTTCAAAAATTTATCTGGACTTAGATAATTTGATTGCATATGTGTTTATTTGTGATTCAATGGTTGTGAAATATATGTGATAATGTGATTAAGTTATGTGCTGACTGCAATAAGCAGTGCTATGTGTTATAGTATGTTATTCTAATTGATCAAATGATATTATTACTGATAGGTGTTATATAAAGATAGAACTAAGTTACGAACTGTAAGCAGCGCATCAGACAAGTATCTTACCTTTGCATTTCCTTTATGCAATGGAAATTAGTAAGAAGTTTCAGAATTATATTATTATTATGCTATATTATTAATCCTATTGTGATATATTCTATATCTGATCATTGTTTATCAACATGTTAGTACATGATAATTCAAATATATATATATATATATATTATGTTCGTTAATTTTTATATATGGTTATACAAGTGTCTCCACTTGGATAATTATTGTATTTAATCACATATTGATATATATATATATATATATATATATATATATATATATATATATATATATAAGTCAAAGCTACTTGACCAGCTAGACACAGAATTCCGAACTATCGTTGAATATGATAAAAACCTTTTTGCATCCAATCAAATTGTTTTGGTTCAAATTCCAGACTAAGTATGAACATCCCGATCACGGGAAAACTTTTATGTGCCCAAAGCGGACAGAGTGAACAATCCTATCATTCTTGTAATGTAGTATTAATCAATATAGGGCCCATGGGAAGCACAACCTAACGCCCGTAATTTATGACGGTTTGCAGATGAAGTTCTGCTAAACCTTAGAGAAAACTAAAAACAATGTTCATAATCTGTCGACTAATACCTATATATATAGTCAATACGTAGTTTCCAAAATTTGGGATAGAATTGTTATGTTGTTATTATCGGTTCAGTTTACTTCACAACTATAAATTCGTTGTAGAAGTGATGTACAAAGAAAACATTTATTTCTTTCAGCTACTTATATTTCTAATTGTTGTTACTAGCTGGGCACCCAAATGCTCACCCTTTCTTAAATTTAAATGTTTTCAGTTAGGCATGAATAACTCGAAGGTTCAGACAAGAACAAGTGAAAAGGAAAGCACACAGAACATGTTTAATGTTATTTTTTTGTAATTGTTTGACAATATATAGACAATGATATGTATTATATATCATGTAAAGAATTATAGTAAAGGTTGCGTAATTGGGATTAGACTCTGATAAATGTAAGATAAGTTTGATTTTTATATTATTGTTATTATTATTAGTATTATTCCGCTCATAGAAATGGTATCGTGAAGCACCTAGTTCGGATTTCAACTACCCGAGTTTGGGGGCTTTACAAGTTGGTATCAGAGCTTAGGGTTAAAAACCTTAGGTGGGTTAGACCTTAGGCTATAAACTTGGAACAGAGGGAAACATTGAAAATTCAAATAACTTATATAGAGTTTAAAAAGGGAGATGAATTGAATAAGGTCATCGTCAAATCAAATAAAAGATAACTTGTATAAAACTATTATTTGTTGTATGTATATATTAGTTGATGATCAGGATAAGTTAAGTGTGTATATGTCAGATAGGAAAGGATTAGGATAACCTCAGATCGTAAGGAAAGATTTAATCTCCATAACTAAGCCAATATCAAAGTTAATAGCCGAAATAGAGGCTCATATTGAAAGCTACCTCAATGAGGTGGTTGTTTTGAAAAATATAGTATTGGACCATGAAACGATAGTATAACTGATAGGTAGAATATAGTTAAAGAATATGTGCTCAATGTCGAGTTCTTAAACTCGTATTTTTGTGGTGAGTTCTTAAACTCATAATGTATGGTAAGTGGGACGAACTAGGTGTAGTTAGGTATGAATGGATTATTGAGGATAATGGGAATAGATAGATTTCTAAGAAATTGATCCTTAGTGAAGGCGTAAGAAATAAGTAGTACTAGTATTACTTGAATATGTATGATTCTATATATGTTAAGTATATGATAGGTATGTTTGTATAAGGTAATATTTTTCAAATTTTGTATAAGTTGTGGAAACAATTCCTGACTTTTGAGTTACAAAGGGATATCGGATGATTAAAGCAATATGTGATATGGTATGTCAAGTGATATGAGTATGAATTTATATGGGATTAATGAAATAAGTTGGTATAAAGATAGTAGTTAATTATATGAGTACTGGTTAATGCAGAAAACCAAATTTTCAAAACATTATTTTTTTGAGTACATGATTATTCGAATAGAAATTTTTGTGTTATATGTTAAGCGTATACGATAAGGTTTAGAATGTAAGTTAATAAGAATAATTTATGATAATGTCGCCAAGACGAAAACAAAACTAAAGGGGTAAATAGTTTTATCACCTATACGATAAAAAGGAAAGGAGATAAAGGACAAGTCTCTGTATTTTAAGTGTGAATCAATGGAGTATAAGGTGGAAGATTGTTCAAGAAGGAGAAGGGAGGCAAGGAATGCGCAAACAAGGAAAGGGAGCAGGACATTAGCGACGACGGGACCAACATCAACAATCAAACCAATGAAATAAACCGCAAGCGTCTTCAACATGACCGTTCAAGAAACTGTAACAGCCGGGAATGCAACTCCAGGTATTACCTAAACCCATTTTTATTTCTTATATATTATTTTTTATATATAGTAAATTATTTTATAAATTATTTTGAAAGTGGAAATTGAGTTCTATTAGAAATCAGTTCTCCGTATAAGCAGATAGATAAGCTTTATACTGAATAGTTAAAGATCAGTTCGATCAATTTTGATCGAGATCTACTTGCAATGATTATATATGCTACTTCCGGGGACGAAATCTTTATAAGGGAGGGTGAATGTAACAACCTGATATTTTCTATAAAATTAAATCATAAATTTTGCGTATAATTTTTTTTTTATTTTAAAGATGAGGATTTTTACAAGATAATGTTTATATGTAATTATGTAATAAATAAAAATATATTTATTACATGAATATTTAAAAATAATTTTATTTTAGAATTATTGATTATTATAAAATATATTCTTATAATAATTAATTTTATAGTAGAAATGTTTTTACTATTTATTTTACATTAAAATATAATTATATATTATTTAAATAGTATACGAAATGATTTTTAGAATTATTATAATAATTATTTATTTTATTATATGAATTTAGGCTAGATTAATTAAGTTAATTAGTTTAACTTAATTAATTATGTTAAATATGAAAGATAAATCAGATATGAAATCCAAACCCTAATTTTGGATTTTTATCAAGGAATGAGAATAATAATATTATATTATTATTTGTCAGTGTTATAGATGTGTACTGTATGTGTGTAATGTTAATGTGTGGAACAGTTTTAATGTATTATGACTAAACCCTAATATTAATTTGTTGAACCCTATTTTGAAATTAAAAGGGAATTTCAAGATTTGTATATAAATGTGATATATGTGGTGTATTATATAATTTAATATTAATTAGAGAAACCCTAATTAGTATTTAAAAATTCTAATGTGTTTTAGAAATCCTAATATTTAAATTATAAACCCTAATTGATTTGAAACCCTAATTCGAAGGCCATCTACGACTCTACGAATTTGTTAAGTCGTTATGTAATCATGATAATGTGATTAACGACCAGCATTATTGATATTAACATTAATTAGGAAAACCCCTAATTGTTGGAAACCCTCATCGTGAAATTCAAAACCCTAATTTCTTAAGTAAAAACCCTAAATTAATATTTTGAAATTCTAATTTCTATATTAGGTAATCCTAATTAGTAATTATAAAACTTAATTGCTAACTATAAACCCTAATTGTTAATTTTAGCAAGCTTAACTATAATTAGTAAATATTTAAACTTAAAATTTTATTTGAAGTAATTAGTAACCCTAATTGGTGGGGTAACCCTAATTATTAAATAATTAATACACTAATGTTCATGTAGAGTGTAATTAGAAAATTTATCATAATTAGGAAACCCTAATTTCAAATTTTTAGAAACTAAATTTTATTTATTTATTTTTTTGTACAAACCCTAAATTAGAAATTTTAGAAATTATTTTTAAACCCTAAAATGGTTCAAACCATAAACCCTAACCCAAACCCTAAACCCTAAGGGTTTAACAAGTTTACAAGATTGTCATTAGAAATAAAAGCGAAAAGGCCAAAATACCCCTTGCATTATTAAAGTTAAAAACATAGGTCTTGACCTTAGGTGAGTTAGTGACCAAATCCAACCACCCCATGTGACAAATCTCAGCATATCAGCCCAATTGCCAGCCAAATACATAGCATACAAGTTGTATAAATAGATCTAGGAGAGAAAAATATGAATGGTTAGCTCATTTTTTTCACAACTCTCTTCCATGATCCTCTTTCACTAAAACCCACGAAATATATATGTATATCAGTCCCACAAACAAGCCCCACGATTTCCATTAACAGATCAAGAGGCCAGAATCAAGCATAGCTTACGAAAGGTAGAACTCTAAATTTAAAATCTGACCTTTGATCCACCATTAGATGTTATGATTATGTGTTTTAATATGTTGTTAGTAATGTATAAAGATGATCTGGGTTTCTAGATGTTAGATCCATAACATCTAGAGGCTCGGATTTGAAGATTTAAAAAATCTAGAAAATTTTTTTATGTGTTCTGACAACCTAATGTCAGGCCTTGTAGATCTCTGTCTTTGTTTTATTTTTGTGTTTTTAAAGTTTGTAGTTGTAGTCTGATATGTGTTCTTTGTACTTGGCTTGAAATGAGTCTTAGATCATATGTAAATCGCACATTATGAAAGGTCAAACTGCGTTGACCGACCATGACTTGCAAGTTTCTGGGTAACCAAGAAACGGGCCCAGAACCGTCTGACAGCATATTTGTGCATCCACATCTCTCTGGTGTTTACGGCTTTATGTCTTTTGTTGTAACAATGTTGTGGTATGGTACATGGACTTCTGGTTAAGACTTTTATATCCTTGAAATCATCAACAGATTGAATACTATGGATGGTCAAACCAGCTTAGATGATCACGCATTTGGTTTTCTGGGATTTCCAGAAAATCAAGAGCATGATTTCTGACAATGGTTGGCCGGCTCTTAACTGTTGATTCTATTGATGTTATTTGTATTTTTTTTGTAATTGCTCTACTCTCTTGAATTCTGGATACACACCGCACTCATTATTTCACACAAAGATTATATGAGTAGAAAGTTGTGGAAGCCCAAACTAGTCCTCACAAACTGTTCTTCATTTCTAGGTAACCCAGAAATGAAGAACAGCTCTGACAGCCTCTTTGATTTATTATATCTACTTATTGTTTTGTTGTTTGGCAATGTTGGTTGTTGAACCATATAGGGTTGCATTAGTACTACAACCTCCAATCATTATATTTCCCAGAAACGCATCGATCCGATCTGTGAGATTGGTCAAACTCACCCCCTCGTTTTCTGACATGAGTTTTCTGGGTTATGCCAAGAACGCGAAGAACACCTATAGCGACGGTTCTGTCGCTATAGGTGATCTTTAGCGACAGTTAATTTATAAAATAATTGTTTTTATTAAATAATTAGTAATAAATAGTTTTTAATTATTAAAAATACTAAATAAATTCTTAAAAATTATTTTAAAATCCAAAAATTATAATTTTATTATTTTGAATATATTTCATAAATATTTAATATTTTTGGAATATTAAAAGTATTTGATTATAATATTAAATAAATTATTTAAAAATGATTTTAATACATGAAAAATCATTTAAAATTATATTAGGGTATAAGAAAATAATTTAAGTTATTTTTGATAACTTTTAATTTTTTGTGATGAATTTTATTAATTAATTAATATCAATGATAATTAAGTTATTTATTGAATATATTAAATAAATTATGAAAAATAAAATTAATAATTTAAAAATTATAGAAAAATGATTTAAAGATTATTTAAGTTATAAAATATAACTTTATATATTTTGTCATGAAAAAATATTAATATTTTAATATTAATGATATTAGATTTATTTAATAATTATATTAAATAAATTAGTTTAATAATGATTTTAATATTAGAAAATCATTTTAAATGAAAATAAATAGTTTAAAAATATTTTAAGTTATAAAATATAACTTTCAATATTTAAAGGTAAATTTTATTAATTATTTACTATTAATGATATTGGAATTATTTAATAATTATATTAAATAAATTAGTTTAAAAATGATTTTAGTATTATAATAATCATTTTAAATGAAAATAAAGTGTTTAAAGATATTTTAAGTTATAAAATATAACTTTTACTATTTAAAGGATAATTTCATTAATAATTTAATATTAATGATATTAATTTAATAATAAATGATATTAAGTTCATTTAATAATTATATTAAATAAATAGTTTAAAATGGTTTTATTTATTTAAAAATCATTTAATAAGGATATAAATGAATTAAAAATATTTTAAGTTATAAATAATGACTTTTAATATTTTGATAAATAAATTCATTAATACTTTAATATTAATGATAATTATTTAAAAATCATTTAAGTGTAATATTAATACTTTAAAAGTATTTTGAGTTATTATAAATAAATTTAATATTTTGGCAATGGTTTCATTAATAGTTTAATATTAATTAAATATTAATGATAATAGAATTGTTTAATATTTAAATCATTTAATAATGATTCCGATGTTTGAAAATTTATGATAAATTATAATAAATATTTAAAAATTATTATAAATCATTTAAAAATAATATGACTGATACTTATAGATATTGAACTATAGGATAGAGTCTTAGACTCGATAATTACCCGATAAAGCCGTCGGTATACCGACATGTTTCAAAATTGATCTGGACTTTGATAATTTGATTAGATATGTGTTTATTTGTGATTCAATGGTTGTGAAACATATGTGACAATTTGATTAGGTTATGTGCTGACTGCAATAAGCAGTGCTATGTGTTATAGTATGTTATTCTAATCGATTAAATGATCTTCTTACTGATAGGTGTTATATAAAGATAGAACTAAGTTACGAACTGTAAGCAACGCATCAGACAAGTATCTTACCTTTGCATTTCTTTTATGCAATGGACATGAGTAAAAAGTTTCAGAATTATATTATTATTATGCTATATTATTAACCCTATTATGATATATTCTATATTCGATCATTGTTTATCAACATGTTAGTATATTATAATTCAGATATATATATATATATATATATATTGTTCGTTAATTTCTATATATGGTTATACAAGTGTCCCCACTTGGATAATCATTGTATTTAATCACATGTTGATATATATATATATATATATATATATATATATATATATATATATATATATATATATATATAAATATATAAGTCAAAGCTACTTGACCAGCTAGACACAGAATTCTGAACTATAGTTGAATATGATAAAAACCTTTTTGCATCCAATCAAATTGTTTTGGTTCAGATTCTAGACTAAGTATGAACATCCTGATCATGGGAAAACTTTTATGCGCCCAAGGCGGACAGAGTGAACGAATCTATCGTTCTTGTAATGTAGTATTAATCAATACAAGGCCCATGGGAAGTACAACTTAACGCCTGTAAGTTATGATGGTTTGCAGATGAAGTTCTGCTAAACCTTAGCGAAAACTAAAAACAATGTTCATAATCTGTCGACTAATACCTATATATATAGTCAATACGTAGTTTCCAAAATTTGGGATAGAATTGTTATGTTGTTATTATCGGTTCAGTTTACTTCACAACTATAAATTCGTTGTAGAAGTGATGTACAAAGAAAATATTTATTTCTTTCAACTACTTATATTTCTAATTGTTGTTACTTGCTGGGCACCCAAATGCTCACCATTGCTTAAATTTAAATGTTTTCAGCTAAGCATGAACAACTCGAAGGTTCAGACAAGAACAAGTGAAAAGGAAAACAAACAGAACATGTTTAATGTTAATTTTTTTGTAATAGTTAGACAATATATAGACAATGATATGTATTATATATCATGTAAAGAATTAAAGTAAAGGTTACGTAATTGAGATTAGACTTTGATAAATATAAGATAAGTTTGATTTTTATATTATTGTTATTATTATTAGTATTATTCCGCTCATAGAAATGGTGTCGTGAAGCACCGAGTTCGGGTTTCAAGTACCCGAGTTTGGGGGCTTTACAGTACTAACATCCATACAATCATTCCACTGAAATACAACAAAATGAAGGTAATTACTATCTTCTTATTACAATCAAAGTATAATCCTTCCCAGGTTCATAAACCGGTTACATCGTTCATTGTTCATAATGTATAATACATACAAACTTAATAAACTATTACACAATGCCTAAGAATCCATCTTAGCTTTGCCCTTATCTCTCTTGGCATTCACAATACGTTCATCTTTAACTGCAGTTATATAATTCATGCAAGAAGTTAGCATGACAGCTCAGCAAGTTTAATCAAGGATAACATGAATACCATATTCATGAATTATATAACAACTCCGACATAACTGAACAATAGTTATGAAGTATTATGAATCAATAATACTTTAACAGTTCATAACATCAGTTTCCAAAGTATAGAATAGATTAGGAATTCTGAACCGGTCGATAGACCATGAACAGTAACTTTCTATTTTTATACTTGAAAAGGAGTCCACAGAACTAAGGTCGTTCATCCGTATAATTTACGAGCACTTCTAGGTGATCAGCATATAGTACTTTATGTTGATCAACACTCATTCATTAAACGTATTTACGTTTAATATTTTTGGCAAACTCGTGTGCCCATCGAATAATTGATGAAAAATACTTATGTTTGTTCATAAACAAACCTTACCTTCATGTCCGTACCAATTACTTGGCATAGGATAGCGTTAACATTTCTATATAGAATTATATAAATAATAATCAATCTATATATTACGAATAGTCTAGCCGAGTTAAAATCTGGCATCGACCTTTTCTTTAAAACAAGTCTTGTAATTCAGTTCAATGAATCACATAAAACTTGGCTAACATTGAAGTTAGACAAACATTAAAAAAACATGCCTTTCAGCGTCTTCAAATAACTTACTCGACTGACCACAGCCTTTACACAATCTACATGATATATTCAATAGCACACTGTAATTAGCTATCAAACAACTATTCACATTATTCCTACAAGCTTCTTTCTCTTCTATGTCTTTGTTAACTTAATATCTTTATTAAAGTTAACATGACTTATTACCCTTCGTCCCGGTTTATCACTCAACTGACGTTTATTAATTGGACTCAAACATCGTTGATAAGGTAGTAACTTTGTTCATTGTATATATCTTGTTAAAATGCATTACATTCATAAGTTTCATAACATATACCTTTGTATAGGTAATATAGGATTATTCTTAGTACATTTATTGAGTATATAAACGCAACTCAAGTAGGTCTTGAAACAACTGAAGTTTAAAACCTAAGTTACAATCACAAGCCCTGAACTCGCGCTGCGGCGCGACATCATAGGCATACTAGTGGCGCTGCGGCGCCACTCTCTAGAGGTTTTACCCGAACTTAGCGCTGCGACGCGAGTCCATATACAAACTCTCGCGTTGCAACGTGAGTCTCTAGACCTTTTTATTTTTTACACTATGTCTGGCGCCGCGGTGCCTAACCTCAATACCAGATTCTCAGGAGTTTTGAAAATCTTTATGAAATTCCCGGGGCCGTAACTTCTTCGTTATAACCCTGATTTGGTCTGTTCAAAAGCCTACACGTCATAAATGACATACCCTACGCGTTCATATAAGAATTTGACACTTTCGAATACGTTAGCTCAAAATTCACTATTGAGTTCATTTTATAGACGTTCAAAAACGTTAATGAGCGTTCAATGCTCGTTTTCTTCGTTTTGAGTTGAAATCCGACGATTCTCGAACCCACAACTCTTAATCACCCTATCTCACGTGTTAACATTGAAAACCAACAGTTTTTAAGTCTCGTGACAACTTTGGACTACCATTTTGGAATTTCTACGTTTTTGACGTTTAACGTCTATTTCCATAAAATTTGCCATAACTTCGTTATTAATGTTCTCTAAGCCAAATCACATGGAATAATCCATGGATTTCATATCTACATCCTAACCAAACTAGATGAATATGCTAACGTATTGATGGAGCTCAATTGTTTATCAACGATCGATCTCAACTATCAATATTTTTATGGTTTAAAACTTTATTAAACCTAATGATTCTTATAATCTCATGACTTATAAAGATTGAATCTATGGTAAGTCGTCTTTAAATCCTGACACAAGACATATACCACCCATTCAATGATTCTCTAAGATGAAAGAAAATCTAAAAGAGATGGAGATGAAAGGTAAGGATTATACCTTATGAACTCTTGGTTTTCTTTCTTGGAAAACTCTAAGATCAAGCTTCTAAAGTGTATGTTTTGCAAGTATAGCTCTCTTTCTCTCTCAAATAATCTAGGTTGGCAAGTTAAAAAACTCCCAAATGAATCAACCTAGCTTTCTTTTTATAGAAAACTAGAATGGAGGGGAATTTTAAATTTAAACCACAAACCTCCTTACTATTCATGTGTGGTCACCAAGTAAAACACTTGGTGACCAAGCCTTATGCTTGGCTTTCACAACAAGTTGGTCGGCCCATGATGAGTAGATTTTATACCTATGAATCCGATATTATTAAACTTAATTATTGTTATCTTTTATTGTTTTTAGTATCTTTTTATGTGTTTTGTGTTTATTTGTTGTAGGTTGGAGCTGGAGGGACAAATTGGTCATTTTGGAGAAGAAAAAGGGTCAAAAATCATGAAAATTAAAGCTGAGTGGCATTTTTGTAATTACGAGATCCTGGTTAAGCGCCTAGGCGCTTGGAAATGTCCTATGTTGAGCGCCTAGGCGCTCTAGTGCGTAAAAAGATGCGTTTTGCTACTGCTAAGTGGGGTTTTTGAAGCCAAATAGGAGTCTGAATGAGGGCTGAGACCAATACAAATAGGAGAAGACTTTAGAAAAGATGGATCAACTTATTTTTCAAGAGATTTGCAAAGAGAACAACAAGAAAAACACGAAGGAGAATTGCAAGGGCTGAAGATCAAAGAGAGAGTATTGGAGCAAATTCAGAGTTTCTTCTTCTCTTCTCTAGTTTTATCTTTTGTAATTATCTGGGATGTTTGGATTATTAATCTGGATGATGTTTTTCTTCATTATTATCATGAACTAAATTTTAATTAAGATTGCAACGGAACTTGGTATGTAGTCTAAATTGCAAGCTTCCCATTGAATGAAAGTTAGTTTTTATTGAATTGTTTATTATATCTTATGTTTATTGATTAAT
Organism: Panax japonicus; assembly: GCA_020205505.1. Lineage (NCBI taxonomy): Eukaryota > Viridiplantae > Streptophyta > Magnoliopsida > Apiales > Araliaceae > Panax > Panax japonicus. The sequence continues at coordinate 65,307,740 of CM035091.1, forward strand.
TATTTGGCCAACAATTACTGTGATAATCTATATAAAATTGGAAGATGGAGTATAGATTGAGATCTGAATATGATAACATCTGTTCATATAATCTGAATAGGGTTAATACGATTAGCGTGTAGGATAGGAATATACCTATGTGTCTTTTGTATCCATTGAAAGAATTTGTGCGTAAACCCTAATTAACTTGATTCACATAGGAATATAGTGAGTTGATTAACTGGGGTGTTCCTTGTAATTCCGCATCTTAAAGATTGGATTTAGGAGGATTTGTTCACGTGTCTTTGGAAGAAGTGCGTGGATATTCATAAAGCATTCTTGGCTAATGATTCATATTAATTGATTTATTTTAAATGGGAAGTAAGTTAGTTTAGATGAAATACCAAGGGAAGTTGTAATCTTAACCTGTTAAATCTGCAGTTATTCTTGTGAAATTTTGATTTTAATTATTAGTTTGTTAAGTTTAATTTTCAAATCATAAACAAAATTTTCTTAGTTTAAAATAGGATTAATTGCATTAGAGTTAGTAATTGATAAATATTAGTCTATTTCCTCGTGGGAACGATATCCTTGCTTGCTGAATATTACAATTGAACGCGTATACTTGCATGGTAAAGTGCTATTAAAAAAAGAGGTAACAAGTTTTTGGCACCGTTGCCGGGGAAGTTAGTTTAATATTTTGTCATTATTAAATTCAATGAAATTAATCTTAATTTAAACATTTATTTTATTTTATTTTATTTTTTTTGTCTCTAGTCTAATTCCTTTTCAGGTACCATGAACAACTATGACTATCATTGGCTATATTCGAGAATGACTCGGCCAAGGGAGGCAAAGAATTATGGACTTGATGAATTGTCAACACAATTTGGGACACTTTCAAGGAAGATTGATGCTTTATCAGCACAACGTATTCGAAGTGTAGTGGTGATATGTGAGTATTGTGGTGGAAACCATCCGAGTCATCAATGCACCATCAGTTTCGGGTCGTTACAATATAGTGGTAACTTCAGCGATTATCCCAACAATTATGATTATTCCAGTAATTATCATCATGAGTGGGGGAATCCACTAAATCTTTCATGGAGCGATGATAATCTAGCCCAACCCTTTGCTCCATGCCAATCATACACTCCTGAATTACAAGTTCAACTCCCTAATCATGAAGAAGAAAGGATTTTAAGCTTGGAAGTACTTATTTCCAAGTTCATGGTTTTGATTGAGGAGCAGACGAATAGTCAGGAGATGTCAATTCGAAATCTTGAGAACCAGGTGGGACAAATTTTCAACGCCATCATCAATCTCCCTCAAGGTGAAGTGTCAAGCAACATGGTTCCCAGTGACTGATGGATTGCCCACGCTAAATCTGGAATCGGATGTTCAAAAAGAAAAGGATGTGGAAAGGGAAGAGATAAGTGGGGAGCAGGAAAAGAAGGTCGCCAAAGATCTAGCCTTGAGTTCTGACATAGATGAACCGATTTTGATAGTGCCCCATATATCTTCTCCACCAAAGTTTAAGGATCCGGTTAGATTTGCAATTATGTGTCCAATTGATAGTCATTTTTTCGATAAAGGTATATACGATATGAAAGATAGCTTAAAATTGGTGCCATGGTGTAAAGAGAATGGGAAGAGAGATGAAGAACCAGTTGTTCTAAAAAAGCTTTAACGTAAAAATTCGTTCATAGATACAACTCGGAAAATGCCTAGTTATTTGAAGGTTGTAAAAGAGAATCTACCTATAAAGAACAAGCTAGGTGAATTTGAATCAATAACCCTTACTAATGGCAAACTCTCGAAAGTTACATTATTACTAATGGATGGAGGGTTCCTCAATTTTCGAAGGGGAATTGGATAGAGAAAGAGAAGAAAGTCGGGCTGAAAACTATAAACCAAGCGCTAACTGGGAGGCAACCCAGGAATTTTTATTGTTATTTTCTATTTCTACTTTTATTAATTTGCTCTACTTTAGTTTATTTAGTGGTTAAACTTTTATAGTTTAGGATTTGTTGCATCCCTTGTTCTCTAACAGATATTCAATTTATTGCAGGAAAGGAGGCCAAGCATTTATGATCATAATAAGATGAATGTCCACTCTTCAAAATCTCAAATTTCTAATCATTTCCGCAAATTTTGGTGTGGAAGGAAACAAGTTATTGGAGGTATGGCATACAAGAAGCGTAAAACACCAAAATAAGCAATGTACACTGGCCAAGCGCCTAGGCGCTCCAGACAAGCCAAGATCAAGCACATAGGCGCTCCAAGTCAGTACCAAAAATGCAGCACAAGCGCCTAGGCGCTCATTTTCAAGCCAAACCAAGCGCCTAGGTGCTCCAAGTTTTTAAGGCATTCTGCAGCCAAGCGCTTAGGCGCTCCAGACAGTGCAAATTCAAGCGCCTAGGCACTCCAACAGAAAAAAATAAATAAAATATAAGCCCTAATCAGGCTAAACTCTTCCAATCCCAAATCAAACACATTCTTGCTCTCCTACTCCAACTCAAACTCACTCAACTCTCAACCCTCCTCTAATTTAGCCACAATAATCATCTTTTTCTTGTAAAATCCTAATCAAAACTAAATCTCCTACCAATTTCCACCATTGTATGTATACCCCCCGGCTGATAAAGAAGAATCAGAAGAAGAGGATACTGACGAGGAATAAAGCTTCTATCTTTCAGGGAAGTCCTCAGTGCTTAATTTTTTTAAATTTTGTTGGTTATATACAATGAGGACATTGCATAAGTTAAGTTTGGGGGTGCAATCTTCTAGCTCCAGTGCAGTCATGTAATATTCATCTAGTGCATTCATATAGTATTCAGTTAATAGTTTTCATGTAGTTTGCATTCATGTAGTTTTCATTTTAATTTTCTAAATTTTTTTTTTAAGTATTTGCATGTTTCCAGCTGTTAGATAGTTTAAGTTTGTTTTGGCCAGTGATGAGATTGGAATTGAGTAGACAAGTATAGTATTGTCTGTTAAGACTTTGATGTGATTTCTTGTCATGATTTGAATCTTTACCTATTTGAAACTGATATAATAAGGATAGCACAGTCAAAACAACTATGTTGACTGTTTGAGTTTAAATTGACACATAATGGACTTCTAGAGGATAATGCTAGTTTGAATGAATGAAAGACATGAATAGGCGAAGATGACTGAATTTAGATAAAAACTTAAGTTTGGGGGAAAAATTTGGGATATATAAGCTTAAAAAAAAATAATAATAATAATACCGTGGCTAGTTTTGTTTCGGGGCCTTTGTTACTTGAGCATGTACGCCCGAAGGGGTATCTTAAAACCTAGCGCCCTAAGGTCTTATATGGTCTGGGAGTCGTTGGTCGAAAAGCTCGCTAAGGGGTAGCACTGTTAGCCTAATGGAATGAGACATTGCACAGTCATGGTTAAAAAATATATATATATGAAAAAAAAACAATAAAACGGGAAAAGAGCAAAAAGCCCCCGTAAAGCACAATAAAGCATAAGTATCCCGGATTGGACTCTTAAATTTTGGTGGATATTTGTCTTTAGTTAGTTTTAGCTTGTTTGTGAATTTTGTGAGTTTACACTGTATGATTCCTTTAAAGAGATTTATTATGTGTTGTATTTAGCATCATATCAGTTAGCATGGATGTTAAGCACACACACACTATATCAATAATAAGAGGTTGAGATTTGATGATTGACGAGGAAATTGTTAATCTGTCTTGATATGATGTACTAGCATGTTTATTGTGATTTCTCTGAGGCTTGATGAATAGATTTTGTTCTGTTTGACTGCTGGAATTTAAGCATGTATCTAGTTGCATTTGCATTGCATATTTAGTTATTGCATTGTGTTGTGTTGCTTGGGGACAAGCAATTGGTTAAGTTTGGGGGTATTTGAGGAGTAGGTTTTATACCTATGAATCCGATATTATTAAACTTAATTATTGTTACCTTTTATTGTTTTTAGTATCTTTTTATGTGTTTTGTGTTTATTTGTTGTAGGTTGGAGCTGGAGGGACAAATTGGTCATTTTGGAGAAGAAAAAGGTCAAAAATCATGAAAATTAAAGCTGAGTGGCATTTTTGTAATTACAAGATCCTGGTCAAGCGCCTAGGCGCTTGGAAATGGCCTATGTTGAGCGCCTAGGCGCTCTAGTGCGTAAAAAGATGCGTTTTGCTACTGCTAAGTGGGGTTTTTGAAGCCAAATAGGAGTCTGAATGAGGGCTGAGACCAATACAAATAGGAGAAGACTTTAGAAAAGACGGATCAACTTATTTTTCAAGAGATTTGCAAAGAGAACAACAAGAAAAACACGAAGGAGAATTGCAAGGGCTGAAGATCAAAGAGAGAGTATTGGAGCAAATTCAGAGTTTCTTCTTCTCTTCTCTAGTTTTATCTTTTGTAATTATCTGGGATGTTTGGATTATTAATTTGGATGATGTTTTTCTTCATTATTATCATGAACTAAATTTTAATTAAGATTGCAACGGAACTTGGTATGTAGTCTAAATTGCAAGCTTCCCATTGAATGAAACTTAGTTTTTATTGAATTGCTTATTATATCTTATGTATATTGATTAATTGTTTGGCCAACAATTACTGTGATAATCTATATAAAATTGGAAGATGGAGTATAGATTGAGATCTGGATATGATAACATCTGTTCATATAATCTGAATAGGGTTAATATGATTAGCGTGTAGGATAGGAATATACCTATGTGTCTTTTGTATCCATTGAAAGAATTTGTGCGTAAACCCTAATTAACTTGATTCACATAGGAATATAGTGAGTTGATTAACTGGGGTGTTACTTGTAATTCCGCATCTTAAAGATTGGATTTAGGAGGATTTGTTCACGTGTCTTTGGAAGAAGTGCGTGAATATTCATAAAGCATTCTTGGATAATGATTCATATTAATTGATTTATTTTAAATGGGAAGTAAGTTAGTTTAGATGAAATACCAAGGGAAGTTGTAATCTTAACCTGTTAAATCTGCAGTTATTCTTGTGAAATTTTGATTTTAATTATTAGTTTGTTAAGTTTAATTTTCAAATCATAAACAAATTTTTCTTAGTTTAAAATAGGATTAATTGTATTAGAGTTAGTAATTGATAAATATTAGTCTATTTCCTCGTGGGAACGATATCCTTGCTTGTTGAATATTACAATTGAACGTGTATACTTGCGTGGTAAAGTGCTATTAAAAAAAGAGGCAACAACCCACCACCCCATGTGACATCCCATGGGTTGCCCCATGGGTTTTACCCATTCGGAAACCCACCGATTCGACCCAAGGGTTGGTTTTCTTGAATTGGGCTTAACTAAATTAACATTGGGCCTTGATCATTCAAATGATTGGATTAATTAATAATCCAACTCAAATGAATTAGTCATTAAGTCTTAACTTAATTCTATAATACTAATCGTATCACATACGTACAATTCACGTATTATCTTCGTATACTACTCGTACCTTAATCGTATTGTACTTCGTATTTGCTCAACGTATTATACATAGATACTAAATAGTATCACCAAATGTATAACACTCGTATTAACCCTAACGCCATTCCTTTTACGCATATTATTTCCTTCTTGGAAATCAATATACTCAACCCTTAAGTTTTAAGTCCGCAGGCGAAAACTGCGTTTGCCATAAATGAAATATTATCAGATATTCCATCTTATCACTATATTATATCATTACGCGTTTCTCGAAATTTCAAAATAATTCCCCGACCAGAAACGGATGAATGGTGTTTTTACAGAAATTTCTCGAAAAACAATTATTTTCGTCTTGGAAATTCCAAATAATTATTTCTAACACATAGCCAGGATACTATCCACGTTAGCACATTCTTGGTCATAGAACGACCTTCACATAGCTTACTCACAAAGAAATCAATTAAATTCATTTAATTCACATAATCAAATAAAAATTTAATTGTCATAAAAATCCGATTTTCTCGGGCGTTACATTTCTGCCATAGACGGTTGTCATTCTACTTAATAAAGCCTGAGCTACCTATCACTGAGCTATGATGGCTCTCTTCCATGACTTAATGCATAAAGAGATCGAGATCTACGTGGATGACATCATTGTCAAATCTTGGAAGGATGATGACCATTTAGACCATCTCAGAAAGCTTTTCAACAGGTTGCGTAAGTACAACTTGAAGTTGAATCCTGCCAAGTGTGCCTTTGGCATTATATTAGGTAAGTTACTAGGATTTCTAGTCAACCACAAAGGGATTGAGCTTGATCCTGCCAAAATCCAGGCCATCAAGGAAATGCCCATTCCTAAGACAGAAAATGAAATACGGGGATTTTTGGGAAGAATCAACATCATTAGCAGGTTTATCTCTCAACTCACGACAACCTGTGAGCCAATCTTCAAGCTATTAAGGAAAAACTCCTCCATGAAATGGAATGGTGAGTGCCAAAATGCCTTCCTTATAATCAATAAACAACTAGTCAAAGCTCCCGTTTTGGTACCACTCAGGGATGATGTTCCTCTGTTCGTGTACCTCTCCATAAATGACAATGCCATGGGCTATATACTGGGACAGAAAGACGACAGAGGCCAAGAACGAGCTATCTATTACCTTAGCAAAAGATTCAACAGTAGTGAACACAAGTACACTCTGATTGAAAAGACATCTTGTGCTTTAGCATGGGCCTCCATGAGCTTACAACATTACCTCCATGGTCACACAACTCATCTCATATCCCGTGTGGATCCTCTCAAGTACGTGTTCAATAAACCCATGTTAAATTGTCGGCTATCCAGATGACAGTTGATCCTACAACAATTTGACATCGTATATGTGACTCAAAAATCCATCATATGTCAAGGAATTGCAGATCAACTAGCCGCCGCACCTTCAGGGGATTTCAAACCCTTGGAAATGTACTTCCGCAATGAGGGAGTAATGACAGTTCAGCAACACCATCAGTACGATACGTGCCAATCTTGGAAGATGTATTTTGATGGGGCTGTTAATATGGAAGGTTTTGGAGCTGGACCAGTTCTAGTATCCAATACAGGGGATCAGTATCCCGTCACCGTCAAATTGCAGTTTGTCAGAACCAACAACACAACTGAGTATGAAGGCTATCTCATGGGGCTATAACTTGCCCGTTCAATGGGCATCAGGCGGTTAACTGTCTTTGGAGATTCAGAGTTGGTAATCAGACAATCCACTGGAATCTATCAAACCAAGGGACTACATTTGTTTCCTTACCATCAGCAAGTTTTATAGATGGTTTTGGAGTTCAAAGAAATCTCCTTTATATATGTTCCTCGTATTAGGAATGACTTTGCAGATTCGTTAGCAACTTTTGCCTCCTTGATTCAAATATCAGACAAGAGACATTTGCCAAGCATCACAATTTCCCTGCACAAGGCCCCAGCCTATGGGAACTACATTGGAGAAGTATCGGGTGATCTACCTCCCATCCAGCATCCTTGGTATCAACATATCAAGGAGTACCTATGAGATGGATCCACACCCGTTGAGGCGAGCCTGACTGAGAAAAGGCGGATCCATCGAATTGGTATGAAATTCTACCTGAGTGGAGATGTGTTCTATAAAAGAGATGCAGGACTAGGTCTCCTCAGATGTCTAGACAAAAATCAAGCCCAAAGTCTTATGGATGAAATCCATGGTGGAGTCTATGGCCCACACATGAGTGGCCCCTCCTTGTCGAGGAAATCTTCAGAACAAGACATTATTGGCTATCTCTCAAAGCTGATTGCAATGACCACGTCAGGAGATGCTATCAGTGTCAGATTCATGGGAATGCTATAAACGCCCCTCCACGGGAACTCCACAATAAGAGTTCACCTTGGCCCTTCTCAATGTGGGGAATGGACGTTATCAGGCCCATTGAGCCTAAAGCCAATAATGGACATCGATTTATCTTCACCATGATCGACTACTTCACCAAGTGGGTAGAAGCAGCCTCCTTCCCCAGGGTTACCAAAGAAGTCATCATTGCTTTCATCAGAAATAATGATATTTATCGATATGAACAACCAGAGGTGATTGTGTCAGATAATGCTAAAAACCTCAACAACAAAATGATGGAAGAATTATGCAGTAAATTCCACATCAAACATCTTAACTCTGTCATCTATCATCCAAAGATAAACGGTTCTGTTGAAGCAGCAAACAAAAACATCAAGAAGATTATGCAAAAGATGTCCGCCAACCACAAAGATTGGCCTGACTTATTGCCTCTTATTCTGTTAGCCTACAAAACCTCAATGCGCACTTCCACTGGGGCAACCCCCTATGCATTAACCTATGGGATAGAAGCAGTGTTCCCCATAGAAGTTGAAATGGAATCTCTCAGAGTGTTGATAGATGCTCAGTTGGATGAAGACCAATGGGTACAAGACAGGTATCACCAATTGTCTCTAATATACGAAAGGCGAACCGCGACTATATTCCATGGTCGGCTATATCAACAAAGGATCGCCAAATCCTACAACAAAAAAGTCCGGTTACGGAAGTGTAAACAAAATGGCTTGGTTTTGAAGAAGATCATTAGCAACCATAATCAATCTAAGGGAAAATTCGCTCCTAATTGGGAAGGCCCGTTTGTTGTCAAAGAAGTATTGACAGGAGGCGCTCTCAGATTGCAAGAAATGGACGACAATGAATTTCCACAACTCATCAACTCAGACGCCGTGAAATGGTACTATGCCTGAGGTGACCCTCAAGAAAACATCCTGGTGTTGGACTATCAAATCACCAGTCATTCTGGTTCTTTAACCCTTTACCACATACAACTCTTCCACACTTTGCCCCTCAAGGAAAACATACTTTTCAAGCCAGTAGCCTGGCTTCTCTGCGTTCATACGACTCAAGTCATCCCCCTAAGGATTGAACCTCTCGTGTTTACAGTTTGGCTACCCATACATGGGATCAAACTTTGCATACCTACAGTTTATCCTCAACCTAGGATTAAACTTTTTCCTCCCCGCAATCTAACCTGCACATGGGATCACACTTTTCATCTCGCCCAGAGGGGCGAACTACATCGACTTGATTTCCACTTCAATAGGAGTACGTAGGCAACCATTTCATATGGCTTGGTCGCAATAAAACAAAAAAAACAAAAACATTTCTACCCTCTTCTCCTCACAAAAATAAAAACAAATTCCAACACCATTTCTGCCGCATACATCGTTGAACCTCTTACACAAGGTTCGAACTACGTCGACCTGCTCTCCTCTTCAATAGGAGTACGTAGGCAGCCATTCATGGTTCGGTCTCACCCCCTACCAAAACACAACCCTTATCAGTTGGTACTGGGATCAAACATCAATCCACTACATTTCATTGGCTTTAGACCAAAGGGATGGAATTACCTAAACTCCTCCCAAATAGGAGATTCGGCGACCATCTAAGTTGTGGTCATACCTTGAAGAGCAACACAAATCCATAAGAGATGGAATTAACTAGGCTTCTTATAAATAGAAGTACTGGCGACCATCTGTGGTGCGGTCAATCTCAGAGGGGAAAGTTAAATTCCTCTCCACATTTCCATACAGGAACCAGTCCCAAGACACCAAAAATGGTAGGGATACATACAGATCGATGATCCATTCTGAACTGTCCAGAGACAACTCAATGTCCATCCCTCAAGGAAGAATTCAAAATACATCAAGATCACAAGCCCTGAAGCAACAGGAAAAATATCAAGCAAGTAACAAAGCATATCTAAAAGAGAAGTGATCAAAAATATATTTCCCTACTATATATATAATGATGTTTGATATATATAATGTAAACTGTACATGACAAAATGGCTAAGCTAGTCTGTTCAGGAAAATAAAAGCTCATCTACTAGTCAGGGTATATACGAGCTAACAAGCCCAACATGGCATCCCTCTCAAAAGAAGGAGGCGAAGCTGTGGTCTCCTGTACAAGAATATCCACACGACCGAACAGATCTGCAGCCATCTGCATGGTGACCATATGCTCATCAATGTAAGTGCTCATCTCAATGATCATGCCAGTGGTAAGGGACCTTAACACAGTACTATCTGTAACAGCTACATCTTGGGCATATATAGCACTATCCCGCTCAACTATCACTGCATCTCTGGCTGATCTGGCCTCATCCCGCTCAACAACAGCAACATCTCTGGGAGCTAATGCCTCGTCTCTCTCTAATAGAGATGTGTCTCTCCCATCAAGGGCAGTCAACATCAAAGATCGAGCCTGATCTCTCATGAAGGTCATCAGATGAAGACTCTACTCAAGGTACTGTACTGAATGTTGTATAACGACAGTGTTGGTACTAGGAGAATCTAGAGGAAATGCTGGCAACCCAGCAGCGGTCTCCTCCTCGATGTTGTAATCGATGTCCTCCATGGGCTCTACATCATCTGACTCACTATTCGGTACTATGGATACTACCACAGCCGATAAAATCTCTATCTCCATCCATACGAAATACTCTGTTGAACAACCCGGATGGCTCACAGAAAAATCAGCTTTCTCACGCTGATCCCAACAAGCATACACACGGGATCGATACTCTGCTGAAAGATAGTGAGAAGTTGAACGATGACCTACCGCCCCCTCAAAAGGATAAAAATCCTGAAACTGGTCAAATTGTGACATCACGGCCAGCGGGTGATGTTGGGTAAAATCTAGTTACGCACAACACGCAAGTATACGTGGTCAACAAGTAATAAAGTGATAAGTTGAGTATCGTTCCCACAGAGAATTAGTTAATAAAAATCACCAAGTACTAACCCGTAACCAACTCAATCTTATTTAAACAAATGAATTACAAACTATATAAATTAACTACTATTCCACTAATTAAATTAAGACTATGGAGATTTAAGATCACAACTTCACTTATTGCTTCATTTAAGTTAACACACTTTTCATCAATTATTCTCTATCCTGAATTGTTAATCAAGAACACTAAAGTAGTATCAACCACCTCTCAATGCACTAATACCGTATTAACGTCAATCCATAATTAAGATAGAAATTCGTTAAACACCTTAATCAACTAACCCACTATATCTCTATGTGAATTACAATTGAAGAAGGTTGAAGAATAAGTTCTCTACCCGATTACATGCGATGTCAAGCATATCTCTACCTTAACACACATCAAGTTTAAGCTATTAACAAAATCCTGAACACATGCTATCATGATTAGATCTAAATCTATACTTCTTCTCTCGAGTTCATATAGACTATCACGGTAATTGATGGCCAAGCAATTAAACAATTAAGTCCAAATCACAATATACAATCCTCTCAATAGAACATAATAATTGATAACGAAGCATATTAAAATAAACTACACAATAAGATCCATTGTAATCTCAAACAAAGAATTAGTTCATGATTATTGAATTAAAACTAAGAATCCACAATTGAATACACATTAAAAGATAAAGATAGAAGAAGATGAGAAGAAATAATCTATTGTGTGTAGATTTGATGCTCCCTCCTTGCTCCTCCTTTGAATCTTCAATGGTCTCCAAGTTGTTTCAATCTCCAAATCTAATTAGAACTAGTGTTTTTCTCTAATTTACTCTAATCTAATTTAATAGAATGCTCTCTAATCTCCTAATCTGTGTTATTCCCCTCCTTTTATAAGCCTTTGTACATGTTTTTAAGTCCTCTTGGAAGTCCTTGAATCAAACAACTCGAAAACAATCCTTTTCGGACTCAAATTCGGACAAAATCCACTCATTTTCGCGTATACCCAGCCCCGGCTGGGTATTTCCCTTTGTAGAAGTCAGCCCCGGCTGGGTAGTAAGCTGCTAAAATGCTCAGACACCCAGCCCCGGCTGGGTCCTAAGGCTAAAAACGCCCAGCCCCGGCTGGGTACCAATCTGCCAACACGATTTTCTGCTGGAACCTCCTCTGCTAAAACTGCCATAACTTCTAAACCGAGAGGAGTTACGAGTCCCGAGACCTATCAAATCGAAGCTATCGACGAGATCTACAACTTTCGTTCTTTGAGATTTGAGAAATAACGAACGTATGATGGTCGAAATTGGACTGGAAGTGACTGCTATGAAAATCACCACCCAAAACAGTGAAGTTCAACGTCCGTTGGTAGAAATGTCATAACTCTTTCATCCGAACTCCGATTGGAATGATTCAAGATGTTCCGGAAAGCTAAGAACACGATCTACAATATATTCCAAGCTCCAAGCCAAGAACATGAAATGACATGAAAGCACAAACGATATCCGGCTTGCTTTTTCCTTGCATTTTCCTTGCTTTTCCTTCCCAATAATCGCTCACACCACTTCCAAACGTATAACCTACAAAACGAACACAAAATGTATGAAAAGTAACTAGGACACATGAATATAAACAACTAATTCAAGTAAAAGATACCAGATAAGTAGGTATAAAACCTACTTATCAAATACCCCCAAACTTAAACATTTGCTTGTCCTCAAGCAAAAACAAAACAAAAATGCAATGCAATGCAATGAAATGCAACTAATCTATATGCCTATGAATCCAGCAGTATTGATAAACACAAATTTATTCAACCGACCTTAGAGCAATCAAGTAAACATGATAATACTTCATATCAAAACCAATCAACAATTTCCTAGTCAATCATCAAATCTTAAACTGTTATTACTGGTATAGTGCGTGTGTGCTCCACAATAATGTTAACTGATATAAAATCAAATTTAACACATAACAAGTCTCTTCAAAGGCATCATACAGTGTAAACTCAAAAATCCAAAAATAAGCTAGATCCAACTAAAGTCAAACATCCACCAAGTTCAAGAGTCCAATCCGGGATACTTATGCTTTACTTTTCATTACGGGGGCTTTTTGCTCTTTTCCCATTTTATTATTTTTTTTTCCTTTTTTTTTTACTTTTTAACCATGACTGTGCAATGTCTCATTCCATTAGGCTAACAGTGCTACCCCTTAGCGAGCTTTCGACCAACGACGCCCAGACCATATAAGACCTTAGGGCGCTAGGTTTTAAGATACCCCTTCGGGCGTACTTGCTCAAGTAACAAAGGCCCCGAAACAAAACTAGCCACGGTATTATTTTTCTTTTCTTTTCTTTTTTTTTTTTAAGCTTATATATCCCAAATTGTTTTCTCGAACTTAAGTTTTTATCGAACTTTAGTCATCACTACTTATTCTTTTCATTCTTTTATTCAAACTAGCATTATCCTTTAGAGTCCCATTATGTATCAATTTAAACTCAATCAATCAACAAGTTGTTTTTATTGTGATATCCTTATTATACCAGTTTCCAACAGAAAAAGACTCAATTCATAACAAGAAATCACATCAAAAGCTCTAATACTTAGTATTATATTTGTCTACTCAATTCCATTCTCATCATTGGCCAAAATAAACTGAACTATCTAACAACTGGACTCATGCAAGATGAATATAGTAACTAACTATTATTTTTGAATTTTTGAATATTTGATTTTTTTTTTAATAATGAACCTAAACTATATTAACAACATATGCAAAATAACATAACATAAACTAAACATGCGATAATGAACCTAAACAAAACTCCCCCAAACTTAGCAATTACAATGTCCTCATTGTAAGAATATAGCGGTAAGTAGAAGAGAACTTCCCTGTAATCAGCTAAGCGTGAGTTGATGGTGGCGATGGCGGCGACGATCTTTTTCTTATCCATTGAACCTCCAATACCTGCAATGAAGAGAGACAACATGGATTAGATTATAAGAGAGCTTAATAAGTAAATTAATTCCTATCTACTAAATAAACTAGTAAAGCATATAAATATAAAAAATTCATGGGTTGCCTCCCAGTCAGCGCTTGATTTATAGTCTTTCAGCCTGACTTTGTCTGGTCAATGCTATCCAATTCCTCTTCGAAAGTTGAGGAACCCTCCATCCATCAGAAATAATATAGCTTTTGGTTGGTTCCCATTTGTGATAGCCATCAAGTTAAAGTCACCTAGCATGCTTTGTTTATATAAGATTAGATTGAAGAACGTCCAACATCTAGGCATTTTCTCCATTGTGTCTGCGAATATATTCTGGCATTGAGGCTTGTCAGACACAACAATCTCTTCTTCTATCTTCTCCAACTCATCGCACCATGGCTTCAAATTTGTACTCGCTTTTACGTCACATGGAGTATTGCCAATGACATGACTACCAATTGGACAAGGTTTTGCAAATCTAACCAGATTCTTGAACTGTGGAGGAGAAGTCACTTGAGGCATAAATAACATCGGCTCATCATCGTTGGTTCTCACAATTAGATCTTCACCGACCTTGTTGTCATTATCCCTACTTGTCTCCTCTTTTTCAACATCTCGAGGCTCATCTAGTTGTAGATTTGGTTCAGGTTCTTCGTCAATTTCGTCATCCATGTTATAAAACCAAGTGTTTGGAGGAAGGTTGCTTACGGCTTTGGTCATTTGCTCTATCTGATCCGCAAGATTTTGAATTGACCTAGCTTGATTACTCATTCTCTCCTCATTTGATGCTATGAACTTGGACACCAATTCCTCCAACCTTGACTTTTCTTTTTCAGTCTCGGAAGCCATGTATTGAGGACCATTGGTTAAGGCAGTGAGGAGTTGTTCCATTCGATTATTAAAATTTTGGGTTGATAACTCCTGACTCATTATCATCTCTTCTTTTTCTGCTATAATCCTTAACATGAATTCCTTGAAATCTGAATTGTCTTCTTGTTGCATTGGAGGTGGATTTGAGAAATTTGATGGATATGTTGGATTTGGAGCAGAGTATTGGTCCTGATAGTTGTAGCTCGATGAAGAATCCGGGTGATACCCCCAAACTTGATGGTAATTATCATATGCATACTGGTTGAGGTATACACCACCTTGTTTTCGCCGCCCAAAACTAACGGTGCATTGATGACTCGGATGGTTGCCAGCACAATAGTCACACATGATTGCCATCCTTTGACTCTGTTGGGCTGCGATAACGTCCAACTTCCTCGAAAGTTCTTTAATTTTTGCTGACATTGCGAAAAGTGTCGCGAGTCTGTCAATCTCCTTTTCTTTTGGTTGAGTCATATTCGTGTATGGCCATTGATACGCAAAGTCATCCATGGTACCTGAAAAGAGAGAAATATAGGAAGAGAATTAAAAATAAAAATAAAAATGTTTAAATTAAGACTAATTTGATTGAAATTAATATTGGTAAAAGATATTAAACTAATTCCCCGGCAACGGCGCCAAAAACTTGTTGGGTAAAATCTAGTTACGCACAACACGCAAGTATACGTGGTCAACAAGTAATAAAGTGATAAGTTGAGTATCGTTCCCACAGAGAATTAGTTAATAAAAATCACCAAGTACTAACCCGTAACCAACTCAATCTTATTTAAACAAATGAATTACAAACTATATAAATTAACTACTATTCCACTAATTAAATTAAGACTATGGAGATTTAAGATCACAACTTCACTTATTGCTTCATTTAAGTTAACACACTTCTCATCAATTATTCTCTATCCTGAATTGTTAATCAAGAACAATAAAGTAGTATTAACCACCTCTCGATGCACTAATACCGTATTAACGTCAATCCACAATTAAGATAGAAATTCGTTAAACACCTTAATCAACTAACCCACTATATCTCTATGTGAATTACAATTGAAGAAGGTTGAAGAATAAGTTATCTACCCGATTACATACGATGTCAAGCATATCTCTACCTTAACATACATCAAGTTTAAGCTATTAACAAAATCCTGAACACATGCTATCATGATTAGATCTAAATCTATACTTCATCTCTCGAGTTCATATTGATTATCACGGTAATTGATGGCCAAGCAATTAAACAATTAAGTCCAAATCACAATATACAATCCTCTCAATAGAACATAATAATTGATAACGAAGCATATTAAAATAAACTACACAATAAGATCCATTGTAATCTCAAACAAAGAATTAGTTCATGATTCTCAACTTGTTGGTTGATTTGAACGTATATTTATCTGTTATTTGTTTGATCTTTACTTTCACGTGTTTTCCGATTGCGATAAATAGGCTGACAAGACTGTATGTAAATGCAGCTCTTGTGCAAGACTTGGCGTAAGCTGGGGCCTTACAGGTCTATTTATTGTTATCGTTTGTGAGATTGGATTGACAAGACTGTATGTAAATACAGCTCTTGTGCAAGACTTGGCGTAAGTTGGGGCCTTACAGTTCTATTTTGCATGACACATTTTTATTAAACTTGTATTTCTATTTTAAATAAATTCGGGCCGAAGACTATAAACCAAGAGCTTGTTGGGAGGCAACCCAAAGTGTAAAGTTTTGTGTTTCTTTCAGGTACCGAGTATCGCGCAACAAGTTTGGCACTCCCGACTTGGATGACTTGGAGGAAGATGTCGATGACGATTAACATATTCTTAGGGAAGTTCTCTAGTTTTAATTTTATCTATCTTTACATTGAGGACAATGTTCTTCTTAAGTTTGGGGGTACTTGTGATATTCTTGGTACTTGAGTTGGTATTATATTATTATGTCAGTTATTTGGATGTTTTTATGTTTAGTAGTGCATATTAGTTAAAATTTTGAAAATTTTCCATTTTTATGCTATATCTTAGCAAATAGTAGATGTCGGTTGCGGAAGGCAACAACTGATAAATGATCACGAAAGTTCTTTGCATTGAATTCTTTTATTGCGTTTAGTAAGGACATTGTCATTTTCAAGTTTGGGGGTCTTCTACGTTTTGTTTTGATATGTTTTATTTTATTTTATTTTATGGGCTTAATTGCATTTCTAGTATAGGTTATCTCTTGAGCATTGATTTAATTTGAATTGAGCTATAATATATGATCAGGCAAATGATTGTTAAGGTTATAACTCATGAAAAATGGATAAATGTTGCTTAGTTTGGGTGATTGACTTATTGTTGGTTATTGCTTTGCTTATGACTCCTACTTTTGAGTGCTCATCCATTTGTAATGAACTAGTTGTATACTTAGAGAAGGCTTATATGACCGAATGCTTATGAGAGATATCAATAAACTCTAGAACTCGTTTAAACATCACTCGAAGCAATATACTTAAGTTTGATTAATTGGTCATGTGGTGGGTTGAGATAGAGCGTAAAACGCACTCACTCATAAACACATACTTAGGGGAGATAGAGCGTAAAACGCACTCACCTATGAAAAAAAAAGAAATAAAAATATATCGAAAATCTTGTGGTGGGTTGAGATGGAGCGTAAAACGCACTCGCCTATAAAAGCGGACTTAGGGTGAGATGGAGCGTAAAACGCACTCGCCCATAAAAGCGGAATTAGGGTAAGATGGAGCATAAAATGCACTCACCTAAGAGTCCTTTGATCTCAAATTTTTGGAATGTTTGATTTGTCTACAATTGCGATGAGTGATGTGTTAAGCATGTAGTTTTTGAAGTTTATTTCTTTCATAAGGTAATATGGTTGTATAACCTAATCCGAGCTATAATTGGTTTAGTGCAAATGGATACACACACACAGAGAGAAAAGACCTAAAGCAAGGTATGACTAACAAGCAAGTTGAAATCCTAGACGTTCTGACATTTTGAAAGTTTTCTAGAGTTATCATGTTTTGACATCTTTAAGGCCATTGTTCAAACTTATTGATTCATTGCTCAAGTGGTTGATTGTTAGAATTTATCTTTATAGTTTTTGTTCTTAGTGTTTTGCTTGAGGACAAACAAAGATTCAAGTTTGGGGGTATTTGATGAGTGTGTTTTATATACAAAAATTAGGTACTTTTGAGTTTGATAGTTTTATATTGCTTTTATGTATATTTGTATTAGTTTTATGTGTTTTTACTTTGTTTTGTAGGAATTGGATGGAATGTCATTTGGGTCGATGGTTGGAATCGCCAAATTCGCATTTTCGGTTTGCCATTGACATAGCAGTCCCGTAAAGCCCAATTTTTGCCATGCTCCGGCCATTATCTGTCCAAACTCCAAGAATGAAAGTTGTAGATCAACGTCTCGTCTTTCCGGATCATCTTGAATCGCCTCAATCGGAGTTCGGATACGAGAGTTATGGCCATTTTCCCAACGGGTGTCAAATCTGGAAACTACCAACTGCTATTTGCATAACAGTCACTTCAAGGCCAATTTGAGCATTGCTCTAGCCATTATTTCGAAGAACTCAAAGAATGAAAGTTGTAGATCTACTTCTCCTCTTTCCGGATCATCTTGAATCGCCTCAATCGGAGTTCATATGAAGAAGTTATGGTCATTTTCCCAACAGATGTCCGAGCAGAAAATGGCCCGGCGCTGCAGCGCGACTTGCTAGTGTATTTGTCGCGCCGCAACGCCACTTAGCAGTAGCCCAGCCCCTTTTGCCGCGTCGCAGCGCCCCGTTCATGCCAAATCATGGTGCCGCAGCGCCAGAGACGAATTTTGGACAGATTTCAGCTATTAAATGCTCAACCTAATGACCTAAAAACACAATCCTTCACTTCTACTTGCAACCTAGAGGAGAAATAGAGAGAGGTGGCGGCTTGGAGAAGAGGGAGGCCATGGCTCTTGGCCATGGTTCTTCAAGAGCTTCAAGGAGCATCAATGGTGGGAGCTTCAACAACATCAATGGAGGAGCTTCAACCAACAACTAAGGGAAGCCATCATTTCTTTCTTCCTTTTTCCTCTAGTGGCTAGAACTCATTCTTGGGGATCTAGTGCAAACATTTGTAACACCTATGGAGGCAAGGAATTGAATTAAACTTCTAGCTTTTCTTTGATACTTGTATGATCCATTGGATGATTACCTAATATTTGGAATAGTTTGATTTATTTGTTATGAATTAAACTTCTAATTTGCTTTCTTTATGATTGGTGTCATGCGAATTGGTTCTTTATGTGATTATGTATATGCATAATTTATGTATTGCCAATTCATAGTGGTCGCCATGATCATAAAGAGAGTTAAGAGATTTGAACAAAGTGATGCACGCCAAGTGTTTGACAAAATGCTTGTGTGTGGATATTGTGTTCTTAGCTCTTTATCTATCTATCTATGTTATGTTTTTCTGCTATTTTGATTAATTGTAATCATAATTTATCGTTTTAATTAACTGTTTAAATAAGACTGAGGCGATATAAAGTCAGTACTTGATAGATATTAGTGATAATTCCTCGTGGGTTCGACAACTCTCTTATCATTATATTACTTGTTGACCGCGTATACTTGCGTGTTGTGCGTATATAGATTTTACCCAACAAGTTTTTGGCACCAAAAACTTGTTGGGTAAAATCTAGTTACGCACAACACACAACTATACGTGGTCAACAAGTAATAAAGTGATAAGTTGAGTATCGTTCCCACAGAGAATTAGTTAATAAAAATCACCAAGTACTAACCCGTAACCAACTCAATCTTATTTAAACAAATGAATTACAAACTATATAAATTAACTACTATTCCACTAATTAAATTAAGACTATGGAGATTTAAGATCACAACTTCACTTATTGCTTCATTTAAGTTAACACACTTCTCATCAATTATTCTCTATCCTGAATTGTTAATCAAGAACACTAAAGTAGTATTAACCACCTCTCGATGCACTAATACCGTATTAACGTCAATCCACAATTAAGATAGAAATTCGTTAAACACCTTAATCAACTAACCCACTATATCTCTATGTGAATTACAATTGAAGAAGGTTGAAGAATAAGTTCTCTACCCGATTACATGCGATGTCAAGCATATCTCTACCTTAACACACATCAAGTTTAAGCTATTAACAAAATCCTGAACACATGCTATCATGATTAAATCTAAATCTATACTTCATCTCTCGAGTTCATATAGACTATCACGGTAATTGATGGCCAAGCAATTAAACAATTAAGTCCAAATCACAATATACAATCCTCTCAATAGAACATATTAATTGATAACGAAGCATATTAAAATAAACTACACAATAAGATCCATTGTAATCTCAAACAAAGAATTAATTCATGATTATTGAATTAAAACTAAGAATCCACAATTGAATACACATTAAAAGATAAAGATAGAAGAAGATAAGAAGAAATAATCTATTGTGTGTAGATTTGATGCTCCCTCCTTGCTCCTCCTTTGAATCTTCAATGGTCTCCAAGTTGTTTCAATCTCCAAATCTAATTAGAACTAGTGTTTTTCTCTAATTTACTCTAATCTAATTTAATAGAATGCTCTCTAATCTCCTAATAATCTCCTAATCTGTGTTATTCCCCTCCTTTTATAAGCCTTTGTACATGTTTTTAAGTCCTCTTGGAAGTTCTTGAATCAAACAACTCAAAAACAATCCTTTTCGGACTCAAATTCGGACAAAATCCACTCATTTTCGCGTATACCCAGCCCCGGCTGGGTATTTCCCTTTGTAGAAGCCAGCCCCGGCTGGATAGTAAGCTGCTAAAATTCCCAGACACCCAGCCTCGGCTGGGTCCTAAGGCTAAAAACGCCCAGCCCCGGCTGGGTACCAATCTGCCAACATGATTTTCTGCTGGAATCTCCTCTGCTAAAACTGCCATAACTTCTAAACCGAGAGGAGTTGCAAGTCCCGCGACCTATCAAATCGAAGCTATCGACGAGATCTACAACTTTTGTTCTTTGAGATTTGAGAAATAACGAACGTATGATGGTCAAAATTGGACTGGAAGTGACTCCTATGAAAATCACCACCCAAAACGGTGAAGTTCAACGTCCGTTGGTAGAAATGTCATAACTCTTTCATCCGAACTCCGATTGGAATGATTCAAGATGTTCCGAAAAGCTAAGAAAAAGCTCTAAAATATAGTCCAAGCTCCAAGCCAAGAACATGAAATGACATGAAAGCACAAACGATATCCGGCTTGCTTTTTCCTTGCATTTTCCTTGCTTTTCCTTCCCAATAATCGCTCACACCGCTTCCAAACGTATAACCTACAAAACGAACACAAAATGCATGAAAAGTAACTAGGACACATGAATATAAACAACTAATTCAAGTAAAAGATACTGGATAAGTAGGTATAAAACCTACTTATCAGGTGATAAGTAGTCACACCCCTCAAACCAGCCAGAGGGAGATAATCCATGCCCGGAGCATGAGTAATAAAGTTGTACGGTGAGATGAGCCCCGAGCAAGGCAGTATGACAAATAAATCTCTGATATTCGCTAAGAATATGGACCAAGACATAGCATCTGTACACTCCGATAGCTGAAAGGAGTAAGACATGGCTATATCATGGGTAAACCAGTACCCATGCCGTCTAAGAGTGCCAATCGGTCTCAAGTGTGACATAAACCACACATATAGCATGACCGAGCTGCCCGTGAACACTCTTGTCGGATAAGTGCAGCAATAGGTGGCTGACCTCAGAGTCTCTACTATAATCATCGGTATGATGGTACGACCCTCCCTAAGAGCTCTCACTGCCATGATGACACCAATGTCTATCTCATCCATGTACCGTGGCATGTAGACGTACGATAATAGGCACAATAATAGTACATCCACCCTGGCTAGACGCCAATGATCCTCAGGTGTTGTGAAATCCCCAGAATGTCGTGTATAACTATCCTCAGAACCAAATCTGTCAAACAAAAAATGTTGGGACATAACGTGGCTCAATGTAAGCTCATCCTGTACCACTCTACGCCTCAATCCAGTGAGGGTCACGAACCGTCAACTCATGTCTCCCAAAGCCATATACAAGCAAGGTCTGTCCAGCAGCAACATCATCAACCGTGTATACTCCTCTAGAGTAGGAGTCAACTCCTGGGTCCCAAATCAAAAAACCTACCTCTCCGATACCCAGTGCTCCAGCATGCCATCCACGAATTATGTGGGAACCTGAAACATCAACAGGGTCATAGTATGCTGCAACAAATGATCTACGATCACCCTGTCTGATGGTGACATGCTATCATACCACGATCGCATACCCGATACCACCAATGATGATGGGGTATGACTAATACGGCTAACTATAGAAGAAGACATATGTACGGGCCGTGTCATAAGACCATCCATGGGTCAATGCTGAATATCTCTGGACATACATACATATGCATAACATGATACATGCATAGCAGATAATAGATGGCAATATGATATAACGAATGAAAAACTGTGCATACATTCCTAAGTATATCAACATCTAATACATCATCTCTGTACAGCTACAAATACAGGGAAATGGGGCACAGATGCCCTAATACTAACAGAGGCCTGTCAAAATATATATCGAGAATGGGGCACAGCCAACCAATAGCTAACAGAGGCCTATCAAAAGATATAACGAGAATACACAACAGAAGAAGACAATGGTGTTAATAGCCACATCATCAATTATGTCCACCTGATGAAACTCCTCCCTGAGTCACTGGATCTCTATCAATAGGGATATCAGGCCTATATAGAGGAGGATCTGCATCGGTAAAATTAAATGGGTCGTCTGAGGGGCCAACGCCTGAGCTGGAAGTATCAAATGAATCTGCCTCTGCCGGATCTATGCCCAAGTGCCGGATAAAGAAATGTGCCTAGTCTAGTTATCGGGTCAAACTGTCAATCTGTGTCATATGAGTCGAATCTCAAACACATGTTATCCAATCCGTCATCATCAAGGATCTTGGAACTATATCCCCCATGAACTGACTGGCGCGGGACTGGGCTCCAATAGTACGAGGGAACCACCAATGCCAGAATGTCTCCTGAGTGAAAGGACCCTCTGATAATGTAAAACTGTCTACCCCTAACAACGGGATATCAGTGATGGGTGACTGCGATACAGGCCAATGATGTCTGGCAGGAGGCAAGATCGGCATACGAATCTCCCCTGTGGTGCTCCTGATAGCACGCTCTTCTAAATAGAGCACCCATCCCTCCGGCTCGGTCCAGTTCGAGTTGCAAAAGAGTTCTTGCAGACTAGAAAGGTTAAATCGGGAATAAAAATGCTACGCGATTGTGCATAATAGCCTGCAATACTGGTCTTCTCAAATGGAACTTTGAGTCTGTACATCACTCATTGGTAGTCACCCGAACACGAGGTATACCCTGCCAATGATCTCATTTATTACAAATCTCATCTGGAAATACCTTGTACATGTCCAATGCTGCCAACTCCGGGTCATTACCCTAAAAGATTAACGTGATCCCCGACGGGGGTTACAACGTAGATCCCCAACCGGGGTTACAACGTAGATCCCCGACGAGGGTTACAACATAGATCCCTGACAGGGGTTACAATGTAGATCCCCGACGGGGGTTACAACATAGATCCCCAATGAGGGTTACAACGTGAAGCCCCGACAGGGGATTAAAATGCACATTCAGCCGTTGACACACATATCAATGAAGGTTAAGCAGCCTTGATGTTATCTCAGCCAATGGCGATTAAACCAATCGAAGCTCAAGAGCTATTCGAGGATTTCATGCTCGATTACTCATATTCCTTAGCGGATCCCCGGCGTGGGTCACAACGCAATGTTCTGCTGATTTACATGATAACAAAGGTCAAGCAACCTTGACAATCTGCCCACAGAGTATCAGTCGTTAATTTACACATCAGTGAAGGTCAAGCAACCTTGACAGTCTATCCCACAGGGTTTTCATCCGTTGATTCACATACCGGTGAAGTACAAGTCGAAGAAGGTAGGGCATCCCTGATGGCATTTGCTGTTGGCATTAAATCCAACAGAATCCTGACATGTCCTTGCGATACCAACCAGAAAAGGTCAACGTCATCAAGGAGGATCGATGATGGAATATGTTGTACGCATAAGAGGTATATCTTCAGGATCAAGTCGTTACTAGGGATCCAGGAATTTGGTGATAACCCCAACATCAACATCCTAACAGATTCGAATAACACATCAAATCTGGTTATCATTGCCAATCCCCAGTTGAAGAAACAGGGAGCCAGCAATCATCCCCAGCATGTTGCGCTGTAACCCCGTACACATGCATCATACATTTGCATCATGTTGCTATATATAGTACCATGTTTTTCTTGTTGCATTTCAAGTTTCTAGGATTCTTTATCCTAACCATGCATTGCCTTGGATGAGTATGATAAAGAGGGGCACCAGTAGACACTCGAAATTTTTTGTACACCTGTCACTAACATTGCAGGAGGACAGATTCGTCTTTCAAGAGGGATCCCTGGAAGACAGTCCATTCTAGATACTACCGGAAATTCGGCATCAACCCCAGAACACACACCGGGAGTAACAAATTCCAACCTCAGAGATAGCCCCGAGGCGTGCAGATCCAATATTGGAACACACACCGGAGAAGACCGATTAATCTTGGAGATAACCCTGAGGTATCCAGTCTCAGTCCCAAACATGGGAATAGCCCCAACCTTGGTGATAACCCCGAGGAATGCAGTTTCGGTGGTAACACCAAAAATGCTCATTTCAAATGCAACCAGCTTCAATCTCGGCGCTCACAACGAGATACTCAGTACCAACCCAGAGATAACACCGGAACGACATGCACCTCAAAGATGACACTGAGGGCCTTCAACATTTGCAGCAGTCCAATCTCAGTGAAGCCCTGAGCAACATGTGTTTTATCTGCCCAAACCGGCGATAACATCGGTGAGGGGTAATATCGTCATCTTGCCAATGCAATGCCACGTCATGTCATCTCAACATTTCATACACACCTCTCTACACAACAATATCCCAAAAGAGTTAAGGAGAAACAATCCCGAGTGACTATTGTGCAGGGTAACGGATAGAATTTGAAGCTTAAAGATCAGAGGGCATCGTCCCATCTTCAATAACTTCATACAAACTCTAATCACATGCCATTGTATAACACTCGACAACGGCGATCCAAAATAGGTCTTGTATATCTCAATCGGATGCCCAGATTGCAATTCTAAAAGTTCGAGCGGACATTATAGTGCCTGAGTGCACGTACTACGAGACGACCCAACTCGAGAAACCCAGGGCAACCCGGGTAGCCTCTGGTACACCTGCGGCCCAACCGCAGGTACACCTGCGGCTCCACCCTCTATAAATAGATGGCTTGGGGTGGCCATTTTGGAAGAAAAAACGGCGAGGAAGCCCTGCCCAATTTGCTCTGTACTCACCCTATACTGAGTGCTTTCTCATTTTAAACACATGTGAGCTCATATATAGCTACTTTTGTACCTATAAAAGCTAGTGTTTATCCATTTTAAATATATAGAAGTCTTCTTTGGCTGCCCACTGTAAGCTTTCTCACACACTTTAAAGCCTTTCTCTTCATTTTTGCACACACCCTTCTTCACGTTGAGAGTCGTGTTGCGTGCGTTTGCTCGGACTTCGGTCCGTGGTATTATTTCAGTTTATATATATATATATATATATATATATATGTGTGTGTGTGTGTGTGTGTGTGTGTGTGTGTGTGTGTGTGTGTGTGTGGACTAACATTATCGAGTTTTGCCTCGATTGAGCCTAGACTTCGGTCTGGAGCGTTTATAGGCTAATATATATATATATATATATATATATATATATATATATATATATATATATATATATATTAACTGTGGGTCAAATTCTGTTCGATGAGCCTGGATTTTACATCCGGTGCGTTTACTTGCTTTTATATATATATATATATATATATATTTCGTCCCACCTGGACTTTACTTCGTGGTGGTTGATCGCTTTTACAGCTTTCTTTACATTTCGTCCCACCTGGAGTTTACTTCGTGGTGATTGACCGTCTTTACAACTTTATTTACATTTTTGTCCCGCCTGGAGTTTCCTCTGTGGCGGTTGACCGTATTTACAGCTTTATTTACGTTTCATCCTGCCTGGAGTTTCCTCCGTGGCGGGTTATAGCTTTTACAGCTTTATTTATATTTCTGATCCCCCATGGAGGTTCTTCGTGGTTGGTGATCATGTTTGTATATATATATATTTATAGGTTTTATATATATATACCTGCTTACTGCTTTCATACAAATTGCGGTATCATGTGCGCCTAGGAATCATGTGATCACAGATTCAACCTATTAGATCTAGATTCGGTTCCCGTGATGGACATTTTCAGCTGTAAGCAGCTTGTAAATTATTCTACGATGTCTGAATTTCCTCAGATGGTTTTTATACCCACGAGGAAGTCAGTATTCTTTTGTACATTATTTTCTTACAGATGCTTCGAATCTTGAAAATAAAATCAATCAAGCCAGATACATAATAAAATGGAAGTATCAAAAGGTCTCAATTACTATTGAGCATCAGGGTTTGAGAAACCTCTTTTATAAAACATCACTGCCATATCGTTCTAAAATTGAATTTTTACATAAATTCAAACCCTATGTATATAGGTGCGAACGAGGCCTCGCACTACTTCCAAATAATAGCACATTGACCCCCCCCCCACACACACACACACATTCAGATAATAGTTTCTTGAAAAGAGGCAGTTACCGTGGTAACACGGATGTCGGGGGGTGCCTAACACCTACCCTCCGCATAATCAAGTCCCCGGACCTTAATGAATCTCGGTTTCACCGACCCGTTTAACAGTGTCACATCATTGGGTCAATGTGCAAACCTTTTCTCGGTTGTGTTAGTACAACCATTTAAAAAACCAACTAGCGACTCTCAACAGTCCATCGTCGACATTATACATATCAGACCTTTTTCACTTGTTTTTTCAAACAAATCTCACCTAAAATGAGAACACCACAGAACAAGTAACGGAAATGGACAATTAAAAATCTCGACGTCGACAGTTGTGACGCCCCCAAAATAGGTATACATCACCTATTCTGAGTCGCCAAATATATGGTACAGAAACAAATATAACATCAGTAATACAATTGTCGTGCAAAATACGACAACACATATAGTGTGAGTTTGAATACAAATATTATTTAATACACAGTATACAAACTCAACAGAAGTCGTCAATATAATTATTGATACACTATTTTACAAAATAGTAAGGACTATTAAAACAACTAACCTGAACCATCACTCCGTACCCCGGCTAGTTCCTGCTATGTTCTCACCTCCTGAGAAGAAAAATGGAACAAAAAAGAAAAGGGTGCGCTCAACTAGCCCAGTAAAGAATATTATGACTAAGATAATATACAACAAATTATCATTAGTCTTCAACAGGGACATATCTGATAAAATATAATAGACAACAAGTTTTAGATCAACAACTGCAGCGGAAACATCAATTCATTAGAAGAGTCAAGTAGGGAATGAATTCTACTATCTTCTAAGATTTAAAAGTTTATCATCAATATTCCATCCCTGTAACATCAATCAATATTCATCTTGAATCAAATATTCATCTTTGCACTACAGGCCAAAGATATTCATTTGTATCACCAGTTGGTCATGTTCATCTCAACACTTGTTCATCTTTGCACTACGAGTCCAAAGATATTCATCAGTTAATCATTCATCTTTGCACTACAGGCCAAAGATATTCAATAATATCATCTTTTAGGACTGAGGATGATGAAAAATATCTTAAAGAAAACGAATCAAGTGAGACAAAAAGACAAATATTAGGGATTCGTATTACATTTTATCCAAGTTCAATAATACTCCATAATAACCAATTGTGAAGCAGAATTCAAAAATAAAGATTAAAATATGGATAAAATCAAAGATAGAAACCATAATAGACATCTTGGATAAAAAGGAGAAAATTTCAATTTTTGATGAATAGTGTCGTATTCGTGAATAGTGTCGTATACGTGAATAGTGTCGTATACGTGAATAGTAATCCTGACACAAAAAGGTAGAAATTTCACAATAAAATTCATACCAATATTTCGGTAAAATGATATTGAAAGAATAACATCATTCTGAAAAAAAATAACATCCCTTACTTCAAAATAACAGTACTTCTGATCGGAATATCAGTATATGGCAAAAGGAAACTTGCACTGAATAGCAACTCACAAAGTATCTAAATACTCACAAAATACGCTCGATAATATAGAGAGTGAAAGAGAGAAAACTTGTAAGACCCCAACTTTTATGAATAAAGATGAATTTTCTATAAATATCATTTTTGAATATTATGGAATGAATTTGATATAATGTTATAGTTGTGGGTAATATTTATAAATTTTGCAAAGTACGCAAGTTGTTATATAATATTCGATTGGTCGGGGAATATTTGTTTTAGCATGGAATATTCGTACAATGGCACAATCATTGGTGGACCCCACAACAGAATTATTGTCGGATTGAGAAAACGACAAAAATATTTTATTGAAAATAACGGTGAAAGTTTTACCGCTATTACTGTTGAACTATTTGGTAGTAAAAGTACAGTAATACGTGTGGTTGCATAGTAGCACACAGTATTGATTATTGATGCTTACGTGAGAAGTCACTCAGTTTTTTTCAATTATTGCTATTGTAATTGTTTTGAATTTTGGCGTACTTTATGGACCCCCTATTTATCCATTTTTCAAAATAATCGGTAGAAAATTATTTATTATATATATATATATATATATATATATATATATATATATACATAAGTCTTGTATATAATATATATATATATATATATATATATATATATATACGGTTGACATGAATTATTGGGGGGGGGTAATCTGATATGTGGGAGGGAGTCATTATTAGTATTATTATATATATATATGATGTTGATTTAAGTAAATCAAAGGAAAGTCACGGGAGTGTATCCCGTGAATTAATTAGACACGTGTAATATATATATATATATATATATATATATATATATATATATATATATATATATATATATTATATTTTATTTAAAAGATTTTGCTTTAAATATGGATTGTCCGATTAAAAGTAAATCAATCTGGACCGTTCATGGATTAGTTACTTTTCAGTCCATTCTTACGAATTTACGGAAACTCTAGAGAGAGAAAGTTATAGAGAGAGAAGAAAAGTATTCTGCTACTTACTTACTCTTATATCTAATTTCTTTTACGGTAAGAGATATTATTTGTTGTACTCGTAAGGGATATTATTTGTTGTACTCGTAAGGGGTATTATTTCTTTTATATTCATGAAGAGAACTTCTGTTATTTCATTCTTTATTATTCTACTGGAATAACCAGTATACGTGCACCGAGTGGCTATGTTTGACCGTGAATAACTCAGTGTGTGCTGTGATTCTGGACTCGATTTTGGTCAGATTGTGTAGTACAATTACAAGACTATAAGATACAACAATCAACATGGACAAATCACATAACACCAGCCAGATCTAATCGTCCAAACTCATTGTCAGAGGTTGTTCTTCATTTCTGGGTTTCCCAGAATTGAAGAACAGACCGACTGACCACTTTTGATCGCCAGCAACTTGCTACTTATTAATTGTTTTTGAGATCTAAGAGCTTTAATGTGTAGACAACATGTAGGACTACATATTCATTACATAAAATAAACAAAATATCAACACATCAATCAATTACAAGTCGGTCAACCACTGACAGAATCTGTGTTCATAAGTTTTCTGGGTTTTCCAGAAAACCGTAAATATGGGTTTCTCTACTACTTTAACCAGCCACAAATTTCAGTATAGGAAATGTTTTAACAATATAAAAGCATGATTCTATAGTCAATATACTAGACTACAACCTAGCTTCAACAAATCAAACAAAACAACAACTACCAGCAAGATCAGAAGCCACAAACATATTGTCAGACACTGAAAACCGTTTCTGGGTTACCCAGAACTCAGCCAGTCAAGTTCGATCAACGTGTTTTGACCTTAAATAACTTTTGATCTATAACAGATTTGATCTTCATTCTTTTTGCTGATTAAAGAAAACATGCAGGACTACTATTAACAACATAAAAATAACACAAAACATCATCGAGCAAGGATCTGTGGCCACTGACATTCATTGTCAGACCACAGAATCAAGCTATTTTCGGATCTTGTAGATCTTCAATTCTGAGCGTCTAGATGTTATGGATCTAACATCTAGCAACCCAGATCATCACTAGATACTAAAACCAACA
Organism: Panax japonicus; assembly: GCA_020205505.1. Lineage (NCBI taxonomy): Eukaryota > Viridiplantae > Streptophyta > Magnoliopsida > Apiales > Araliaceae > Panax > Panax japonicus. Next base: position 65,337,736 of record CM035091.1, read on the forward strand.
TAATACAACACTTAAACACAAAATCTAAACACAAATTATGGACAGATTTTCTAGCTTGAGTTTTATACCTTTCTTGGTTTGATCTTGATCTTAAGCTACTGATTTGATATGGGATTTCGTGGGGCCTGATTTTGGGACTAATATAACACTGATTTTCGTTGGTTTTAGAGAGAAAAAGTCTAAGTGGAGTGTTGGTGAGTAAAATAGCCAAATGAGCATTTTTTTTTTCTCTTTCTTAATCTTATATACTAGAGCTAGGAATGATTTGCTGAGCTATATGGCTGCCATTTGTTGTTTAAATCTTTAGCATATCTAGAGTTGGTGACCAACCCAAAATATAGCAAGATCCACACTCAATCTCCTAGCACATGTGCAAAAAGGGCATAAAAGTCATTTTATTATTAATTTTTATGGAACAAAAATAATTTGGACAAAGTATTAGGGTTTAATAACACTAGTATATTTAACCTTGCTAATTTTAGTAATTAGGGTTTATTAATTCACTTAACTAGGATTTCTAAAATCACAATTAGGTTTTTCTAATAATTAGAAAATACAATTATAATTGAGGTTTCTAATTTAATACACCTACATAAATTTATATCATATAACACAGATATATAACAGTATTAAATCTTATACCGTGAAACTAGGGTTTTCGAATATTATAACACAATTGATCAATTATTATCAGCTCTCGTACATGCAGTTCATATTATAATACTTAGAATATTAAAATATCATAATGTTATTATTATTCTTTATCCAAAACCAAGATTAGGGTTGGTAAAATATGATTAGGGTTTGGTCGTACTATAATAAAATAGTTTCACACATTAACATTGCTCACATAATCATACACATCTATAATACTAATAAATAATAATATAATATTATTATTCTTATTTCCTGATAAAAATTCAAAATTAGGGTTTAGATAACATAATTAACTTAATAATCTGAACAAACTTCATTTAATAAAATAATTGTTATAAATATTCAAAAATATTTCATAGATTATTTAAATAATAGTCAATTTTATTTTCATAGAAAATAATTGATAAAAACATTTCCAATATGGAATTAATTATTATAAAATTATTTTTGATAATAAACAATGATTCTAAAATAAAATCATTTACAAATTTTTTTCATGTAATAATTATATTTTATATTTACCACATAAATACATATACACAATATCTTGTACAGATCCTCATCCTTAATATATAAAAAAAATTATACACAAAATTTCTTATTTATTTATATAGAAAATATCGGGTTGTCACATTCTATAACCTAAAAACGCTGGAACGTCGTAGTATTTTAACTACGGGGAAGAATTAAAGTGTTTGAATTTCTAAAACGAAAATAAAAGTTTGTCGAGAAATTTTTCGAAAAACACTATTCATCAATTTTTGCTAGGGAATTATTTTTGAATTTGTGAGAAATATGTAATGTTATAATATCGAGGTGATATCGATTATGTAATAATAATCGAAGTATGGAAAATGCAATAAATCGCATGCGGACTTAATTTGGGATTATAGGTATTAAAACCTAATGGAAGGAATTAAAGTATTATTGTATAGAGATCTAGTCCAATATGTATAAGGTGTAAACTTATGTGGGATTATTTATTAAGCCCAAGTAATTGGTTAATGCAAGCCCAACAAGGAAATAAGCTATTATTATTAGTAAGCCCAAAGGATAAGTTAATTGAATTAGCATTGAGCCCAAACTATTGTAGAGCCCCCAAATTCGGGTATCTTACAACCCAACAGATGGTGCTATACTGTACAAATATTCATACATTCATTCAATTGAAAGTCTCGAAGAATGAACATAACTTATATATATTTAATTCAATATTTACATTTCCCAAGTTCTAAACCCATTACAAAGGTTCTCTTGTCATAATATTCATTACATTACAACAATAGACCTATACTATTACATGACAGCTTAATAATCTGCCTTAGCTTTTCCTTTATCCTTATTTGATCCTTCAGGACGTTCAGTCTTAGCTGCATTCATATGGTTCAAGCAAGAGTGAGCACGACTAGCTCAGCAAGTATAATAATTTCAATAACAACATGCTTGATACATATGAATCATATATCTTCGATAACTGAACAATAGTTATAAAGTACTATTGATGATTCAAAATAGCAATTCATCTTTCTTTTCAAAATGTTTCACAATGAATAAATTCAGTAAAACATTCACTCCGATCAAAGACTTGAGTCTTCATTCTTTCTTTGAAAAGGACAACCCGGACCTAAGTCCGTAAGCCCGATATTACTTACGAGCACTTCTAGGTGATCAGCCTATTGTACTATGTATTGATCAACACTACATCCATTAAATGTATGTACGTTTAATCATTTTGGCAACCTCGCGTGCCTGTCGTTTTACCGACAAAACATTTGTTTAACAATTCAGTCTTCTTTTGAAAACTATTAGTAGTTGACAAAAGATACTAGCATTCAATAACAGATGAAGAGATTATCAATAATCCACTCAATATGTTAAGTCTAGCCAAAGAAACTGGCTTTAACTTCATTATACTTCAATTCATGCGAAAGGATACATGAACATCATAAACTTGTTCAGATTGAACTGAAACAAGAGTTAGAATACTTGCCTTTAGCGTCTGCTACTGTGTATTTTACTTTACGTTCAAGTCTTTCAAGTCTCTACAATACATGATCACATAATGCCTTACATTAGATCACATATAATCAAGTATGTATCTGAATATATCTTACCCTTCATTTCAATCTAATTATAGATTAGATTTCATTCTTATGCGTTTCGACTTATCGTTCGCTTTACATTCATTCGATTTGGTTATATTAACCATTCTTCATTACTTTTAAGTCTTAACAATGTCCCAACAATGTTACTTTAAGTTCTTTAAGGTAGGTTTAGTTCAATCTTCTACCATCCCCTTCCTTTCCCTTCATTTTTATTCTTTACTGTCCAAGTTCTGTGCCTGGCGCTGCGGCGCGGGCATTACTCTTGCAACTCGCGCTGCGGCGCGAGTTAGCAGTAGCAGAGTACCAGATGTCACGCTGCGGCACGACCAAAAAGCTTAGGGTTGGCGCCGCGGCGCCAACTCTGTGCACCAGAAAATTTTCAACTTTTAATTTTTGTGAACTTCCCGGACGCATAACTTCTTCGTTTTAAGTCCGAATTGGCTCGTTCAAAAGCCTACGGTTCACAAATTACGTAATCTACACGTTCATGCAAGAATTTTATCTATTTGACTTCGTTTACTAAAAATTCACCTATTGGTTCATTTTTAACGAAAACGATAAACGTTCGTGAACGTTAAACGCTCGTTTCTTCGTTCTAAGTCAGAATTCGTCCATTTTCGAGTCCGCAACTCTTAAATGACAAACATGACTTGTCTCCATTGGAAAATAACATTTCTGAACTCAAACTCAAAATTTAACTTTCATTCCGGGAAATATACGAATTCGACGATTATCGTCTAATCTTGCGATTTCCGGCAATTCTTCGTTCTTAGAACTTGTTCAACACTACCACTGAATTACATTCATAATGTGAACATCTTAACATCCTTATTCCAAATATTTATACTTATGGTTAGATTTTAACTTATCTCTTTGTAAGATTATACTTGATAACTTTCAAACTACTTATGCACTTATCATTTATAACTTATAACAATTAAAGTTCTTAATCATCATCCATACATGATTTCATCATATAACTTTACTTATGTATTCTTGATACATATGTTCTTACAAGTTGATGTATATACATATACTTTCATTAATAAACTTATCACAAGTTCATCATGCATTCACATAAGTTTACAACTTATGCTATCTTAAATGACTTACTACCAACTTATGTGGATTAAGTTCATTACTTATACATACTTCTTTCTTTTTTTATCATTCATGTTCCTTAATCCAAGCTTTTCTTATCAACCTATCATGTTAGAGATAGAAAATAATTGGAGAAGGAGTCTTACATTTGAAGTCTTTAGTAAGTAGCTTCTTCTTCTTCTTGACTTATGGAATAACTTACTTGCAACTTAATTCTCCTAACACTTAAGCACTTTGAGAGAGAGTGATTGGATTAATTTGAATAACTAGCAAATGACTTGCCATGCTTCTCTATTTATAGAACTTTCAAGGCTTGGGGTAGATTAGTCTTTACACAATCCACCTCCTTACTATTCATTAATTGACCAACACCACTCATATCCTTTGCTTGGTCCCTACTTTATTTACTTGGTTACCACTTAACTTGGTCACCACTTTTAATACTTGGTAACCACACATTTACCACATTAATATGGTTTACCCCATGGGTTTGCCAACTCATGGATTCTAGCTTGGACTTGGATTACATAAATCCTTGGGCTTTGCTTAACAAACCTTTATATGTTTATTAATTCATAAGTTGGGCCTTAACCCTTAATTCACTTGGGCTTGTACAAAATCCTAACCAATCTTTACAAGTCCATTAATATTACATAATACATATACTTATAGTTTATGTATTATTCTCGTATTCTAATTCATATAGAATTTATATACGATAATGCATTCTTCTTACAAACTCATATACTACTTTGTATTATACTCGTTTCCATTCCTTGTACAATACTCACGTATCATACCATCATTCCTTAACGCAATAGTTCTTCATTTTCCTTACGTTCTCGATTTAAGTCCGCAAGCGAAATATTACTTTTTCCATAACTAGATTATTATTACATAATCCGTCTTACTTTAATATTCTACCATTACGTATTTCTCGGAAATTCAAAAATAAATCCCGAAAAAATATCGATGAATAGTGTTTTTCGGAAAATATCTCGAAAAACTTTTATTTTCGTATTAGAAATTCAAACAACTTAAATCCTTCACATAGCTCAAATACTACGATATTCCAATATCAATAGGTTACAAAACGACAACCATCTTGATATCCCACATAATATGATTTTATTATTATTTAATCTAATAAAATCATCTTACATAAAAATCCGAATTTCTCGGTCGTTACATTCTTCCCCCTTATAAAGATTCTGTCCTCAGTATCTCGTTTTTTTTTAATCAAATAAATGAGGAAAATTTTTCTTCATCTTTTCCTCTAACTCCCACGTTGCTTCTTCAGCATCATGGTTCTTCCATAACACCTTCACTGATGGTATTACTTTGTTCCTCAGAACTTGTTCCTTTCTATCAATGATTTGAACCGGCGATTCTTCATATGTTAAATCCTTCTCGATATGAATCGGCTCATACTCGATTACGTGCTTATAGTCCGGCTTATACGGACGTAATACAGATACATGAAACACGTTATGTATTCTTTCTAGGTCTGGGTGTAATGCTATCTTATAAGCTACCTCTCCCACCCGATTTAATATTTCAAAAGGTCCTAACTTTCCTTTTTTTCCAAAGCGTATCTTTCCTTTCCAGGGAGATACCTTCAGAAACACATACGAACCTACTTCGAACTCTCGATTTAATCGATGTGAGTCCGCATACTTCTTCCGTCTGTCTTGAGCCGTGACGAGACGCATCCGAATTAACCTTACTATATCCGCTGTTTGCTGCACCAATTCTGGTCCTAGCATTCGGCGTTCTCCCACCTCATCCCAACACAATGGTGTTCTGCATCTTCTTTCATACAGAGCTTCATAAGGCGGCATACCTATGCTTGCATGATAACTGTTGTTATAAGCAAATTCTACCAGTGGTAGGTGATCATTCAAACTACCCTTGAAATCCATGACGCAAGACCTCAGCATGTCTTCTAACGTCTGAATTGTTCTCTTGCTCTGCCCATCAGTTTGTGGATGATAAGTCCGTGCTTAACTTTAACTGTGTTCCCAGCTGTTCTTGCAAACTTCTCCAGAAGTTCGATGTGAATCGTGGATCACGATCTGACACAATCGATATCGGTACTCCATGTCTGGAAATAACTTCCTTGACATAAAGTTTAGCTAACTGGTCTAAGTTATACTTGACCCTAATTGGTAAGAAGTGAGCCGATTTCGTCAATCGGATCGACTATTACCCAAATAGAATCGTACCCTTTTGACGTAGTTGGAAGTCCTACCACGAAATCCATCGAGATATGCTCCCATTTCCATTCTGGAATCTCCAATGACTGTAGCAAGCCACTGGGTCATTGATGTTCGGCCTTAACTTTTTGACAAGTCAAACACCTACTTACATACTTTGCTATTTCCCTTTTCATATTTGGCCACCAAAAACTCTGTCGAAGGTCTTGATACATCTTAGTGCTACCAGGATGTATCGAGTACCTTGAACTATGAGCTTCTTGCAACACTTGCTCCTTTAATTCTGTCTCATTCGGAATACAAATTCTTCCTTCAAATCTTAATAATCCTTCATTATCAAGACTATACTTATCATCTCCTTTATCGGATAACCGCTTCTTCATTTGGTTACACTCATCAGTCTTGAGTTATACCTCCTTGACCCTCTCTACAATGGTAGATTGTCTCTCCATGGTAAAAAGTATCTGCCCCGATTCACTCGGCATCTTCACTTCTATTTCCATCCTAGCCATCTCTGTTATTAACTCATTTTGAGCCGTTAACATAGACAACTTTTCCCGACCCTTCCTACTTAAGGCGTCAGCAACTACATTGGCTTTCCCAGGGTGATACAGGATTTCACAGTCGTAATCCTTTATCAACTCCACCCATCTCCTCTGTCTCATATTCAACTCCTTCTGAGTGAAGATATACTTTAGACTCTTATGGTCTGTATATATCTCACATTTCTCCCCATAAAGATAATGCCTCCATATCTTTAGGGCAAATACTACCGCGGCCAGTTCCAAATCATGAGTAGGGTAAACTTTCTCATAATCCTTCAACTTCCGTGATGCATACGCAATGACTTTGTCATGCTGCATGAGCATGCAACCAAGCCCTCTATGTGAAGCATCACTATATACTACAAAATTTCCTGTGTCATCTGGCAATGACAAAACAGGTGCTTTACTTAGTCTTTTCTTTAGTTCCTGAAAACTGTCTTCACATTTATCCGTCCATACGTATTTCACCATCTTCCTTGTTAAATTAGTCAACGGGGTAGCTATCTTTGAAAAATCTTGGATAAATCTTCGATAGTAACCCGCTAACCCTAGGAAACTCCGCACCTCAGTCGGTGTTTTCGGTTGTTCCCAGTTCATCACTGCTTCTACCTTTGATGGATCCACTGAAATCCCTTCCTAATCAATGACATGATCTAAAAACTGAACTTTCTCCAGCCAAAATTCACACTTAGTGAATTTCGCATATAACTTCTCCTTTCTTAGTGTTTCCAACACTAATCTTAAGTGTTCAGCATGATCTTCTGGCGTCTTTGAATAGACTAGAATATCATCAATAAACACAACCACAAACTTGTCCAAATATGATTTGAAAACTCTGTTCATCATGTACATAAATGCAGCAGGTGCATTCGTCAACCCAAATGACATCACCAGAAACTCATAATGACCATAACGAGTTCTGAATGCCGTCTTTGGTATATCCTCTTTCCTCACCTTCAACTGGTGATACCCCATCCGCAAATCTATTTTAGAAAAATACTTTGCCCCTTTCAACTTATCAAAGAGATCATCAATCCTGGGCAATGGGTATTTATTCTTTATCGTTAATTTGTTCAACTCTCGATAGTCGATACAAAGTCTTAACGATCCATCTTTCTTCTTGACAAACAACACTGGTGCACCCCACGGGGAAACACTTGGTTGAATGTACTTCCTATCCAACAGTTTCTGTAATTGAACCTTTAGCTCTTTCATTTCCACCGGCGCCATACAGTATGGTGCCCTTGACACTGGTGCCGCTCCTGGCACAATGTCAATTACAAATTCGATCTCCCTATCCGGTGGTAAACCCGGTAACTCACTTGGAAATACATCCATGAATTCGTTTACTATAGGTATTTGTTCCATGGTTGTTCCCACTCACTGGGTATCAACAACATGGCATAAGTAACCCACACATCCCTTTCTTAAGAGTTTTCTAGTTTGTGTCATCGTAAGACAACACGATCTCCCCGGTGATTTATTACCGTAGAATACTACAGGAGGTTGCTTCAACGTCCTGATGCTCACACGTTTCTTTTGGCAATCTATAATTGCTCCATTGTTAATCAACCAATCCATTCTGAGAATTACATCAAATTCTCCCAACCTTATCGGTATTAAATCTACCGATAACTTACATCCACGTATATCTACGCAACAACTCCTGTGAATACTATCCACAGGAATTATCTCTTCATTTGCTACCTTAATGTTCACAGGTATAGGCAACTTTTCGGGAAATAATTCTAATCGTCTAGCAAAATCACATGCTATAAACAAACAAGTAGCACCCGAATCAAATAGCACATATGCATTAATGTTATTGATTTGGATAATACCTGCAACTACGTCCCCGGATGCCACCGCATCTTGGACTGTCATATTAAAAGTGCGGGCCATTGGTCTACCAGGCTGAGCTGAACTGCTAATAGCTAACTTTCCACTATTACTGCCCTTAATTCCTTCTATACCCTTCTTCGGGCAATTCTTTGCTATGTGGTCAGTTGATCCACATACAAAACATCCGTGATTTTTTTTTAGATTTCGACAGTTAGGCGAAATGTGCCCGTCCTGTCCACAATTATAACATACGGCCTTTCCTTTGAGACAGACTCCCAAGTGAGTCTTCCCACAGGTTTTACAGGCCTCCATCCTCCTTTTTGAATCGCCTTGTTTCACTCCGGTATTCCCAGAGTTAAATCCCTTTCTTTTCTGACCGTCGCCACTACCACTGGCTCCTTCGGTCTTAATTCCCCCATCAACTCTTCCTTTATTTTTCTTATCTTTGTGGTACTGGATTAAAGCCTCATTCCCACCTTTGGCTATTATTTCCTTCTCTAATATGGTTCAAAAGGAAGTACTTTGGAACACAGAGATTCGGCTATAGAGCCAGGGTTTTAAGCCTTGCTCGAATCTTCTAGCCTTTCTCACTTCAGTGTCCACTTGATGTGGAGCAAATCGTGCCAGTTCATTAAACTTGGCGGCATACTGGGGAACTGTCATATCCCCTTGTTTCAATTCCAGAAACCTCATTTCCATTCTCCCTTGCATATTCAGTGGGAAAATAATTCTCGAAGAAAATCTCCTTAAACCTCTCCCACGTTAGGTTTCCTATATCAGCCCTAGCCTGGTTTGACTCCCACCAGAAGTTGGCCTCTCCTTTCATCAAATAGGTTGCAAAGGCAACCTTTTGACCCTCCTCCACATTTGTAATTACAAATGCTTTCTCAATTTCTTTCACCCAAGTTTGGGCTTCTATAGGGTTCGTAGTTCCCTTGAACTCCGGCGGACCTACACTTTTAAAGTCCTTAAAAGTAATAGCTCGTACTACTCCAGGAATTACGGGTACATTAGCCCCCGTTCAATTAAATGCAGTCGTTAAAAGATTAACGAACTCTTGCATTGGATTAACCGGACCACCTTCCGATTGGTTAACATTAGTTTCTTGATTTCGTTGTCCCCTTCTTGACGGCATTTCGCTGTTAAGAAAACAACACATCATTATTACTTTCTTCTTGTGAGTTAGTTATTATTTGTGATAAAACAATAACTCATACTCATTACTCAATATGTTCCATAAAAGAGGCTTATATTGATTAATAACTTGTAGTATAACACTACATTGTTTACATCATTCAGCCTTAGCTGATTACATTACCATCCCGCAATTACTTTCCAAAAATTGGGATTTACAAAAGACTACCCTTGTTTATACAAAAGAGGGTTTTACGTCACTACTAGATACATAATATTTACATATCTACGCTACTCTAGCTATTGCTAGATTACATCTGTCGTAAGGCATTCTCAAAATCTTTGCTGGCCAGACCGGCAATAACATCCCGACTAATGGTATGTCGTGTCTGTCCCGCCTCTACCGGATACCCAGCCACTTGCTGCTGGAAATCCACATGAGAACTCCTATGTATATAGGACATCCTCTCTAATCTCCCATGTTTAGTCTTTAGCTCTTGCTTGAGCTCAAAGACTTCACATTTCAGCTCTCGGACCTTGTCCTTAGCTAAAACACGATCATCGTGTTCCTCCTCCCACATTCCCTCCATGCTAAGCTTGTCCTCACGGACAGCTTGGAGTTCCGCTTTCAACTCCTTTACCTCCTGGAAATAATGGACATTCCTATCCAATACCGCCATAAACAATGCTTTCATCGAATCCCCCGTAGACATCTCCTCTGCGGGTGGAACTTGGCCAAAGGACAGTACGTCCACCTCCTCCTCTAGCATGCCATCGAAAATAGACATATAGTCTAAATTGTCCGAGTCTCCAGACTCTATTGCTACCACTTCTGGCTCTATCGCTACGGGATTTGGTAGTATCTCTACCCGATTAACCGAATCCTCGCTTACTACATGTATATTTCTATACATATCATTTTCTCTTGACATCTACAATAAAACAATACAGTTTGATTAGTACACGTCAGTAACATAAATAAAAACACATAACATACTATAATGCATTTTTATAAGGTTATCTTTCTTCTTTTACTTCTTTATTAAGGTTATGACTTAAGGTTCTAATTCCCTTTAAGTTTTATAACCTAGGCTTTGATACCAACTTGTAGTGCCCCCAAATCGGGGTATCTTACAACCCGACAGATGGTGCTATACTGTACAAACATTCATACATTCATTCAATTGAAAGTCTCAAAGAATGAACATAACTTATATATATTTAATTCAATATTTACATTTCTCAAGTTCTAAACCCATTACAAAGGTTCTCTTGTCATAATATTCATTACATTACGATAATAGACCTATACTATTACATGACAGCTTAATAATCTGCCTTAGCTTTTCCTTTATCCTTATTTGATCCTTCAGGATGTTCAGTCTTAGCTGCATTCATATGGTTCAAGCAAGAGTGAGCACGACTAGCTCAGCAAGTATAACAATTTCAATAACAACATGCTTGATACATATGAATCATATATCTTTGATAACTGAACAATAGCTATGAAGTACTATTGATGATTCAAAATAGCAATTCATCTTTCTTTTCAAAATGTTTCACAATGAATAAATTCAGTAAAACATTTACTCCGATCAAAGACCTTGAGTCTTCATTCTTTCTTTGAAAAGGACAACCCAGACCTAAGTCCGTAAGCCCGATATTACTTACGAGCACTTCTAGGTGATCAGCCTATTGTACTCTGTATTGATCAACACTACATCCATTAAACGTATGTACGTTTAATCATTTTGGCAACCTCGCGTGCCTGTCGTTTTACCGACAAAACATTTGTTTAACAATTCAGTCTTCTTTTGAAAACTATCAGTAGTTGACAAAAGATACTAGCATTCGATAACAGATGAACAGATTATCAATAATCCACTCAATATGTTAAGTCTAGCCAAAGAAACTGGCTTTAACTTCATTATACTTCAATTCATGCGAAAGGATACATGAACATCATAAACTTATTCAGATTGAACTGAAACAAGAGTTAGAATACTTGCCTTTAGAGTCTGCTACTGTGTATTTTACTTTACGTTCAAGTCTTTCAAGTCTCTACAATACATGATCACATAATGCCTTACATTAGATCACATATAATCAAGTATGTATCTGAATATATCTTACCCTTCATTTCAATCTAATTATAGATTAGATTTCATTCTTATGCGTTTCGACTTATCGTTCGCTTTACATTCATTCGATTTGGTTATATTAACCATTCTTCATTACTTTTAAGTCTTAACAATGTCCCAACAATGTTACTTTAAGTTGTTTAAGGTAGGTTTAGTTCAATCTTCTACCATCCCCTTCCTTTCCCTTCATTTTTATTCTTTACTGTCCAAGTTCTGTGCCTGGTGCTGCGGCGCGGGCATTACTCTTGCAACTCGAGCTGCGGCACGAGTTAGCAGTAGCCGAGTCCTAGATGTCGCACTACGGCGCGACCAAAAAGCTTAGGGTTGGCGCCACGGCGCCAACTCTGTGCACCAAAAAATTTTTATAACTTTTAATTTTTGTGAACTTCCCGGACGCATAACTTCTTCGTTTTAAGTCCTGAATTGGCTCGTTCAAAAGCCTACGGTTCACAAATTACGTAATCTACGCGTTCATACGAGAATTTTATCTATTTGACTTCGTTTGCTAAAAATTCACCTATTGGTTCATTTTTAACAAAAACGATAAACGTTTGTGGACGTTAAACGCTCGTTTCTTCGTTCTAAGTCGGAATTCGTCCATTTTCGAGTCCGCAACTCTTAAATGACAAACATAACTTGTCTCCATTGGAAAATAACATTTCCAAACTCAAACCCAAAATTTGACTTCCATTCCGGGAAATTTACGAATTCGACGATTATCGTCTAATCTTGCGATTTCCGGCAATTCTTCGTTCTTAGAACTTGTTCAACACTACCAATGAATTACATTCATAATGTGAACATCTTAACATCCTTATTCCAAATATTTATACTTATGGTTAGATTTTAACTTATCTCTTTGTAAGATTATACTTGATAACTTTCAAACTACTTATGCACTTATCATTTATAACTTATGACAATTAAATTTCTTAATCATCATCCATACATGATTTCATCATATAACTTTACTTATGTATTCTTGATACATATGTTCTTACAAGTTGATGTATATACATATACTTTTATTAATAAACTTATCACAAGTTCATCATGCATTCATATAAGTTTATAACTTAGGCTATCTTAAATGACTTATTACCAACTTATGTGGCTTAAGTTCATTACTTATACATACTTCTTTCTTTTTTTATCATTCATGTTCCTTAATCCAATCTTTTCTTATCAACCTATCATGTTAGAGATAGAAGATAATTGGAGAAGGAGTCTTACATTTAAAGTCTTTAGTAAGTAGCTTCTTCTTCTTCTTGACTTATGGAATAACTTACTTGCAACTTAATTCTCCTAACACTTAAGCACTTTGAGAGAGAGTGATTGGATTAATTTGAATAACTAGCAAATGACTTGCCATGCTTCTCTATTTATAGAACTTGCAAGGCTTGAGGTAGATTAGTCTTTACACAATCCACCTCCTTAATATTCATTAATTGACCAACACCACTCATATCCTTTGCTTGGTCCCTACTTTATTTACTTGGTTACCACTTAACTTGGTCACCACTTTTAATACTTGGTAACCACACATTTACCACATTAATATGGTTTACCCCATGGGTTTGCCAACTCATGGATTCTAGCTTGGACTTGGATTACATAAATCCTTGGGCTTTGCTTAACAAACCTTTATATGTTTATTAATTCATAAGTTGGGCTTTAACCCTTAATTCACTTGGGCTTGTACAAAATCCTAACCAATCTTTACAAGTCCATTAATATTACATAATACATATACTTATAGTTTATGTATTATTCTCGTATTCTAATTCATATAGAATTTATATACGATAATGCATTCTTCTTACAAACTCATACAATACTTTGTATTATACTCGTTTCCATTCCTTGTACAATACTCACGTATCATACCATCATTCCTTAACGCAATAGTTCTTCATTTTCCTTACCTTCTCGATTTAAGTCCGCAAGCGAAATATTACGTTTTCCATAACTAGATTATTATTACATAATCCGTCTTACTTTAATATTCTACCATTACGTATTTCTCGAAAATTCAAAAATAAATCCCGAGTAAATACCGATGAATAGTGTTTTTCGGAAAATTTCTCGCAAAACTTTTTTTTTCGTCTTGGAAATTCAAACACCTTAAATCCTTCACATAGCTCAAATACTACGATATTCCAATATCAGTAGGTTACAAAACGACAACCATCTTTATATCCCACATAATATGATTTTATTATTATTTAATCTAATAAAATCATCTTACATAAAAATCCGAATTTCTCGGTCGTTACAACTATGATCCATTAGCTAATGAGGATCCATGGGGTGACCCATTGGTAAACTTGATGGGTCAAACCAAGTGAGAAATGAGTAAGTGTGATGGGCAAACAAGAAGAGTGATGCCCAAGAACTTTGTGTGGTGGTCAAGAGAAGTGATGAGCACACAAATGAATAGTAAGGAGGTTGAATTAATTAGATTAATTGAGGAGGTGGGATTAAGGAGGTGGAGGGCCTAAATGACTAGAGTGCCCCCACTTTGCCAAGCCTATAAATATAAGAGCCACAATTCAATTGTTGGTTATTTCATTTCATCAAAACTTCTCTAAAGTATAGCAACTTATTTGTTAGAACCAATAAGCACTTATAAGCCACTTTAACCATTGATAGTTTTCCAAAGCAAATAGAAGTTTTCAAGGGTAAGACTCCTCTCTTATATCTTCATCTCTTCTATAATAGGATTGATAGAGAAGGGGGAGGGTTGGATAATAGCATGTAATAAATTACTAAAGAATGAACTTAAGCCGAATAAGTTGAAAAAGCAACATGAATATTAATAAGTTGCTAGAACCATGAAGAACCTATCATATGATGTTTAGTATGTAGAATATAGCATGAAAACTTTTGATTGAAGGACTTAAGTTAATAATAAGTCATGAGCGTGAAGATTTCTAACTCTTAAGTTAAATAAGTTAATAACCTATGAGAATAAGTCGAAACCTACTTTGATTATAAGTTGGAGTAGTAAATAACTTCTAATGATCTTATGTTGATTAAAATCCATTACGAACGCTTAGTAATAAAGATTTTCCGGAATTCGCACGATTGGACGATTACCGTCGAATTCGTCGAATTCTCGTAATGAAAGTCGTATTTTGTGTTCGAAGTTGGAAACATTGGTTTTCGATGGAGACAATTTATTTTAGTCATTATAGAGTTGCGGCCTCGAAAATGACAGGATTCCGACTTAAAACGAAGAAACGAGTGTTGAACGTTCATGAACGTTTATCTTTTTCGTTAAAAATGAACTCATAGGTGAATTTTGAGCAAACAAAGTCAAATAGATAAAAATTTTGGATGAACGCGTAGATTATGAAATTTGTGAATCGTAGGCTTTTGAACAGACCAATTCGGACTTAAAACGAAGAAGTTATGCGTTCGGGAAGTTCGTAAAAATTTTCCAAAACTGAAAAATTTTCTAAGGCACAGAGTCCACGCCGCGGCGCGACTCTAAGCCTAATTACCCACGCCGTAGCGCTAGGCCGAACCATTATACACTGCGAACTCGCGCTGCAGTGCGAGTCACAAGGCAATCCTTGGCGCCGCGGCGCCAGTCCAAGTAAGTTGATAGTGAAGAAAGATTTCAAGTATGAAAGGAAAGGGAACTTAATAGTAATGTATTAAGATGTAATCATAACATGATTAAGACATTGTAAGGTACTTGTAAGACACTAATGCATGTTGTTTAAGAGTTAATAATCAATCAAAAATTAGCAGAATGAGAATAACGTAACGAAAGCTAGAAAACCCTAAATAACGAATCTAAATTAGGAATTACATTGAGATGAAGGGTAAGATATAATATTATTCATACTTGATTGTGTATGACTTAATGTGGTACGTGATTATGAATTGTAGAATAATAAAGACTTAAAGTGTTGTACGAGTATTAACCAGTAATCAGACGCTAAAGGAAAGTATTCTAACTCTTGTTTCAGTTCAGTCTGGACAAGCTTTGTAATTCGTGTAACCTGTTCGCATGAAGTCTTGAATGATGAAGTCTTAAGCCAATTCTTTCGGCTGGACTTATATTATGAATCTGTCAAGCATGATTATTGTTTACCGAGTTATATTGGTTGCTTTTCAATTGAAGACCAAGTATACTAACATGTTTTTGTCGTTTAACGACAGGCACGTGAGGTTGCCACAACTTAAACGTATACACATTTAATAAATGTAGTGTTGATCAACATAGAGTACTATGAGCTGATCACTCAGAAGTGTTCGTAAGCTATGTCGGACTTACAGACTTAATGTTGGATTGTCCTTTTCAAAAGAACTTATGAATGCTCATATAATTGAGCCATGATTATTATTCTAGTAAATATGGTTGTGTAAAATGTTTTGAAGAAAAAGAAGTGCTATTTTGATTTATCGATAGTACTTCATAACTATTGTTCAGTTATTGAAGATATATGAGTTCTATGTTTCAAGCATGTTGTTTATTAGAATTGTAGTACTTGCTGAGCTAGTCATGCTCACTCTTACTTGAACCATATGAACACAGCTAAGATCGAGCGTACAGAAGTCTCAGGCAAGGATAAAGGCAAGACAAAGACGAAACCGTAGCATACTTATCTAATAGTATAGCAATACTGTATGTAATATATTGATATTATGACAAGAACAACTGAAAGGGTTACAAAGAAACTAGGAAATGTAATATTATTTTGAGTATACATAAGTTATATTAGTCCTTTTGAGACTATTGTATGAAATGTATGAATGAATGGTAGTACTGTGTAGCATCATCTATCGGGTTGGAAGATACCCGGATTTGGGGGCGTCACACTACCCTACACTTGGTGACATTCTTCTAATATTCCGTCTTTATTATTATTCTGTTGGAATATCCTGTCTGTGCGTTTTACGCCAGACCTGATTCCATCTTTAATTTATTATTATTCTATTGGAATATCTTGTCTGTGCATTTTACGCCAGACCTGATTTCATCTTTATTATTATTCTGTTGGAATATCCTGTCTCTGCGTTTTACGCCGGACCTGATTTCATCTTTATTATTATTCTGTTGGAATATCATGTCTGTGCGTTTACGCCGGACCTGGTTCCGTCTTTATTATTCTGTTGAAACATCCTATCGGTGCAAATTTCGCCTGACCTGGTTCCGTTACTTATTATTCTGTTGGAATAACCTGTCTATGTGAAGTACCGTATGCATGATGATTTCTTTTGTTATTTCATTCGTTATTATACTCAGTTCATTAAAGTTTTAACTTCTATACTCCATGAAATTAGTGGAATATCCTTGATATTTGCGCTTCATCCAGTATCTTTTCATAGAAATATTCTTCTGAGTATTCTTGAATTTTACTCTACAAAGTAGTATCATGTTGACAATTTGGACATTATTAGTTCCTCGATAAATTAATTCTTGAACTTTTTTTATTGAATTCTTATATCATTGTTGTTGCCTAATTTTTTAATTGCACTTTACCACGCAAGTATACGCGTTCAATTGTAATATTCAGCAAGCAAGGATATCGTTCGCACGAGGAAATAGACTAATATTTATCAATTACTAACTCTAATGCAATTAATCCTATTTTAAACTACGAAAATTTTGTTTATGATTTGAAATTTAAACTTAACAAACTAATAATTAAAATCAAAATTTCACAAGAATAACTGCAGATTTAACAGGTTAAGATTACAACTTCCCTTGGTATTTCATTTAAACTAACTTACTTCCCATTTAAAATAAATCAATTAATATGAATTGTTATCCAAGAATGCTTTATGAATATTCACGCACTTCTTCCAAAGACACGTGAACAAATCCTCCTAAATCCAATCTTTAAGATGCGGAATTACAAAGAACACCCCAATTAATCAACTCACTATATTCCTATGTGAATCAAGTTAATTAGGGTTTTACGCTCAAATTCTTTTAATGGATACAAAAGACACATAGGTATATTCCTATCCTACATGCTAATCATATTAACCCTATTCAGATTATATGAACAGATGTTATCATATCCAGAATCTATACTCCATCTTCCAATTTTATATAGATTATCACAGTAATTGTTGGCCAAACAATTAATCAATAAACATAAGATATAATAAACAATTCAATAAAAACCAACTTTCATTCAATGGGAAGCTTGCAATTTAAACTACATACCAAGTTCCGTTGCAATCTTAATTAAAATTTAGTTCATGATAATAATAAAGAAAAACATCATCCAAATTAACAATCCAAACATCCCAGATAGTTACAAAAGATAAAACAAGAAAAGAGAAGAAGAAACTCTGAATTTTCTCTTAAACTCTCTCATAGATCTTTAGCCTTTGCAATTCTCCTTCGTGTTTTTCTTCCTTGTTCTCTCTATAAATCTCTTGAATTATTGATTGATTCCTTGCAAAATTCGTTCTCTCTCCCTTTTCTAGAGTCCTCTCCTATTTGTATTGGTCTCAGCCCTCATTCAGACTCCTCTTTTGCTTCAAAAACCCACTTGGCAGCAACAAAAAGCACATTATTACGCACTAGAGCGCCTAGGCGCTCAACATAGGCTATTTCCAAGCGCCTAGGCGCTTGACCAGGACCACAGAATTACAAAAATGCCACTCAGCTTTAATTTTCATGATTTTTGACCTTTTTCTTCTCCGAAATGACCAATTTGTCCCTCCAGCTCCAACCTACAACAAATAAACACAAAACACATAAAAAATACTAAAAAACAATTAAAGATAACAATTATTAAGTTTAATAATATCAGATTCATAGGTATAAAACCTACTCATCAAATACCCCCAAACTTAACCAATTTCTTGTCCCCAAGTAACACAACACAATGCAATAACTAAACATGCAATTCAAATGCAGCTAGATAAATGCTTAAATTCCAGCAGTCAAACAGAACAAAATCTATTCATCAAGCCTCAGAGAAATCACAATAAACATGCTAGTACATCATATCAAAACAGATTAATAATTTCCTAGTCAATCATCAAATCTTAACCTGTTATTATTGATATAGTGTGTGTGTGCTTAACATCCATGCTAACTGATATGATGCTAAATACAACACATAATAAATCTCTTTAAAGGAATCATACAGTGTAAACTCACAAAATTCACGAACAAGCTAAAACCAACTAAAGTCAAACATCCACCAAGTTCAAGAGTCCAATCCGGGATACTTATGCTTTATTGTGCTTTACGGGGGCTTTTTGCTCTTTTCCCGTTTTATTGTTTTTTTTAACCATGACTGTGCAATGTCTCATTCCATTAGGCTAAACAGTGCTACCCCTTAGCGAGCTTTCGACCAACGACTCCCAGACCATATAAGACCTTAGGGCGCTAGGTTTTAAGATCCCCCTTCGGGCGTACTTACTCAAGTAACAAAGGCCCCGAAACAAAACTAGCCACGTATTTTTTTTTTCTTTTTCTTTTTTTTTTATACTTATATATCCCAAATGTTTCCCCCAAACTTAAGTTTTTGTCTAAATTCAGTCATCTTCGCCTATTCACGTCTTTCATTCATTTAAACTAGCATTATCCTCTAGAAGTCCATTATGTGTCAATTTAAACTCAATCAGTCAACATGGTTTTTTTTACTGTGCTATCCTTATTATATAAGTTTCAAATAGGTAAAGATTCAAATCAGTGACAAGAAATCACATCAAAGTCTTAACAGACAATACTATACTTGTCTACTCAATTCCAAACTCATCACTGGCCAAAACAGACTTAAACTATCTAACAGCTGGAAACATGCACATACTTGAATTTTTTTTTTTTTTAAAAAAAATGAAAACTACATGAATGCAAACTACATGAAAAACTATTAACTAAATACTATATGATTGCACTAGATGAATACTACATGCATGAACTGGAGCTGGACAATTACACCCCCAAACTTAACCGATGCAATGTCCTCATTGTATATAACAAATAAAATTTAAGAAATTAAGCATTGAGGACTTCCCTGAAAAATTGAAGCTTTATTCCTCGTCAGTATCCTCTTCTTCTGATTCTTCTTCATAAGCCGGGGGGTATGCAGACAATGGTGGAAATTGGTAGGGAGCGGCAGCTGGATTATCGAACACTTGGTGTGCACAGATTTTGAACACTATTGGTAGGCACTCCCCCAAATTTAATTTTCACCAAATTTGCCAATTACTAAGCACATTATACTCCCAAGGCAATACAAGCAACAATTAAGAGTACCCACACTTACTTGAGCCAACACAATGATAGAAACTAGCTTCAAAGTACTAACATAGCTATTATCCAAGTGAATCCAAATAATTTGCAATAAAATCTTGTGTACTTACTTGGGTATAGCCAAATATGATGTTTCAATCAAAGTTGGATGAGAAATTTGAGCTTTGAACCCTTACTTTAGATAGATGTGGCTTGAATGTAGTTTGATTCCCGAATTGGTGAAGAAGGATGACAAGATGGAGCTTGAGTGACTTAGTTTGGGTAGGAGATTTAGTGTTTGATTAGGATTTGGAAGAGAAAGATTGGTTGTTTAGGCTAGATTAGATGAGGGTTGAGAGTTGTGGTGAGTTAGAGATGGAGTAGGAGAGCAAGAAAGTGTTTGATTTGGGGATGGAAGAGTGTAGCCCGAATTGGGGCTTTTATTTTTTTTTATTTTTGTATTGGAGCGCCTAGGCGCTGGTTATTGTACTGTCTGGACCGCCTAGGCGCTTTGTCAGAAAAATAGTTACTGACTTGGAGCGCCTATGCGCTTGATTTGGTCTTGGCTGGAGCGCCTAGGCGCTTGCTCCTTTGTCCAACATTTTCTGCTCCGACGTCCTCTGGGAAAATGGCCATAACTTCTTCGTTCGAACTCCGATTTAGATGATTCAAGATGTTCTGGAAAGAGGAAAAGTAGATCTACAACTTTCATTCTTAAATTTTCGCGAATTAATATCCGGAGCTATAGTCAAATTGGCTCTGAAGTGACTGTTGTGTAAATGGCAAGCCGAAAACGCGAATCTAGCCACCCCAAACGTCGATCCATGTAACTTTTGTCCAAATCTCGTCAAATACCCCCAAACTTAAATCTTTGCTTGTTCTCCTTTCCTGCAAAAAATTGAATATCTGTTAGAGAACGAGGGATGCAACAAATCCTAAACTATAAAAGTTTAACCACTAAATAAACTAATAGTAAAGCAAATTAATAAAAGTAAAAAATAGAAAATAACAATAAAAATTCCTAGGGTTACCTCCAGTTAGCGCTTAGTTTATAGTCTTTAGCCCGACTTTCTTCTCTTTCTCTATCCAATTCCCCTTCGAAAATTGAGGAACCCTCCATCCATTAGTAATAACGTAACTTTCGAGAGTTTGCCATCAGTAAGGGTTATTGATTCAAATTCACCTAGCTTGTTCTTTATAGGTAGATTCTCTTTTACAACCTTCAAATAACTAGGCATTTTCCGAGTTGTATCTATGAACGAATTTTTATGTTGAAGCTTTTTTAGAACAACTGGTTCTTCAACTCTCTTCCCATTCTCTTCACACCATGGCACCAATTTTAAGCTAGCTTTCATATCATATATACCTTTATCGAAACAATGACTACCAATTGGACACATGATTGCAAATCTAACCGGATCCTTAAACTTTGGTGGAGAAGAAATATGGGGCACTATCAAAATCGGTTCATCTATGTCGGAACTCAAGGCTAGATCTTTGGCGACCTTCTTTTCCTGCTCCCCACTTGTCTCCTCCCTTTCCACGTCCTTTTCTTTTGGAACATCCGATTCCAGATTTAGCATGGGCAATCCATCAGTCTCGGGAACCATGTTGCTTGACACTTCACCTTGAGGGCGATTGATGACATCGTTGAAAAGTTGTCCCACCTGGTTCTCAAGATTTCGAATCGATATCTCCTGACTATTCGTCTGCTCCTCAATCAAAACCATGAACTTGGAAATAAGTCCTTCCAAGTTTAAAATCCTTTCTTCTTCATGATTAGGGAGTTGAACTTGTAATTCAGGAGTGTATGATTGGCATGGAGCAAAGGGTTGGACTTGATTTTCATCATTCCATGAAAGATTTAGTGGATTCCCCCACTCATGATGATAATTACTGGAATAATCATAATTATTGGGATAATCGCTAAAGTTACCACTATATTGTAACGACTCGAAACTGATGGTGCATTGATGACTCGGATGGTTTCCACCACAATACTCACATATCACCGCTACACTTTGAATACGTTGTGCTGATAAAGCATCAATCTTCCTTGAAAGTGTCCTAAATTGTGCTGACAATTCATCGAGTCCATAATTCTTTGCCTCCCTTGGCCGAGTCATTCTCGAATATAACCAATGATAGTCATAGTTGTTCATGGTGCCTGAAAAGGAATTAGACTAGAGACAAAAAAATGTTTAAATTAAGATTAACGCTATAAAAATCAATAATGACAAAATATTAAACTAATTTCCCCGGCAACGG
Organism: Panax japonicus; assembly: GCA_020205505.1. Lineage (NCBI taxonomy): Eukaryota > Viridiplantae > Streptophyta > Magnoliopsida > Apiales > Araliaceae > Panax > Panax japonicus. Next base: position 65,359,963 of record CM035091.1, read on the forward strand.
CGCCAAAAACTTGTTGCCTAATTTTTTAATTGCACTTTACCACGCAAGTATACGCGTTCAATTGTAATATTCAGCAAGCAAGGATATCGTTCCCACGAGGAAATAGACTAATATTTATCAATTACTAACTCTAATGCAATTAATCCTATTTTAAACTACGAAAATTTTGTTTATGATTTGAAATTTAAACTTAACAAACTAATAATTAAAATCAAAATTTCACAAGAATAACTGCAGATTTAACAGGTTAAGATTACAACTTCCCTTGGTATTTCATTTAAACTAACTTACTTCCCATTTAAAATAAATCAATTAATATGAATTATTATCCAAGAATGCTTTATGAATATTCGCGCACTTCTTCCAAAGACACGTGAATAAATCCTCCTAAATCCAATCTTTAAGATGCGGAATTACAAAGAACACCCCAATTAATCAACTCACTATATTCCTATGTGAATCAAGTTAATTAGGGTTTTACGCTCAAATTCTTTTAATGGATACAAAAGACACATAGGTATATTCCTATCCTACATGCTAATCATATTAACCCTATTCAGATTATATGAACAGATGTTATCATATCCAGAATCTATACTCCATCTTCCAATTTTATATAGATTGTCACAGTAATTGTTGGCCAAACAATTAATCAATAAACATAAGATATAATAAACAATTCAATAAAAACCAACTTTCATTCAATGGGAAGCTTGCAATTTAAACTACATACCAAGTTCCGTTGCAATCTTAATTAAAATTTAGTTCATGATAATAATAAAGAAAAACATCATCCAAATTAACAATCCAAACATCCCAGATAGTTACAAAAGATAAAACAAGAAAAGAGAAGAAGAAACTCTGAATTTTCTCTTAAACTCTCTCATAGATCTTTAGCCTTTGCAATTCACCTTCGTGTTTTTCTTCCTTGTTCTCTCTACAAATCTCTTGAATTATTGATTGATTCCTTGCAAAATTCGTTCTCTCTCCCTTTTCTAGAGTCCTCTCCTATTTGTATTGGTCTCAGCCCTCATTCAGACTCCTCTTTTGCTTCAAAAACCCACTTGGCAGCAACAAAAAGCACATTATTATGCACTAGAGCGCCTAGGCGCTCAACATAGGCTATTTCCAAGCGCCTAGGCGCTTGACCAGGACCACAGAATTACAAAAATGCCACTCAGCTTTAATTTTCATGATTTTTGACCTTTTTCTTCTCCGAAATGACCAATTTGTCCCTCCAGCTCCAACCTACAACAAATAAACACAAAACACATAAAAAATACTAAAAAACAATTAAAGATAACAATTATTAAGTTTAATAATATCAGATTCATAGGTATAAAACCTACTCATCAAATACCCCCAAACTTAACCAATTGCTTGTCCCCAAGTAACACAACACAATGCAATAACTAAACATGCAATTCAAATGCAGCTAGATAAATGCTTAAATTCCAGCAGTCAAACAGAACAAAATCTATTCATCAAGCCTCAGAGAAATCACAATAAACATGCTAGTACATCATATCAAAACAGATTAATAATTTCCTAGTCAATCATCAAATCTTAACCTGTTATTATTGATATAGTGTGTGTGTGCTTAACATCCATGCTAACTGATATGATGCTAAATACAACACATAATAAATCTCTTTAAAGGAATCATACAGTGTAAACTCACAAAATTCACGAACAAGCTAAAACCAACTAAAGTCAAACATCCACCAAGTTCAAGAGTCCAATCTGGGATACTTATGCTTTATTGTGCTTTACGGGGGGTTTTTGCTCTTTTCCCGTTTTATTGTTTTTTTAACCATGACTGTGCAATGTCTCATTCCATTAGGCTAAACAGTGCTACCCCTTAGCGAGCTTTCGACCAACGACTCCCAGACCATATAAGACCTTAGGACGCTAGGTTTTAAGATCCCCCTTCGGGCGTACTTACTCAAGTAACAAAGGCCCCGAAACAAAACTAGCCACGTATTTTTTTTTTCTTTTTCTTTTTTTTTATATTTATATATCCTAAATTTTTCCCCCAAACTTAAGTTTTTGTCTAAATTCAGTCATCTTCGCCTATTCACGTCTTTCATTCATTTAAACTAGCATTATCCTCTAGAAGTCCATTATGTGTCAATTTAAACTCAATCAGTCAACATGGTTTTTTTTACTGTGCTATCCTTATTATATCAGTTTCAAACAGGTAAAGATTCAAATCATGACAAGAAATCACATCAAAGTCTTAACAGACAATACTATACTTGTCTACTCAATTCCAAACTCATCACTGGCCAAAACAGACTTAAACTATCTAACAGCTGGAAACATGCACATACTTGAATTTTTTTTTTTTTAAAAAAATGAAAACTACATGAATGCAAACTACATGAAAAACTATTAACTAAATACTATATGATTGCACTAGATGAATACTACATGCATGAACTGGATCTGGACAAGCAAGCAATTAATCCTATTTTAAACTACGAAAATTTTGTTTGTGATTTGAAATTTAAACTTAACAAACTAATAATTAAAATCAAAATTTCACAAGAATAACTGTAGATTTAACAGGTTAAGATTACAACTTCTCTTGGTATTTCATCTAAACTAACTTACTTCTCATTTAACATAAATCAATTAATATAAATTGTTATCCAAGAATGCTTTATGAATATTCACGCACTTCTTCCAAAGACACGCGAACAAATCCTCCTAAATCCAATCTTTAAGATGCGGAATTACAAGGAACACCCCAGTTAATCAACTCACTATATTCCTATGTGAATCAAGTTAATTAGGGTTTTACGCTCAAATTCTTTTAATGGATACAAAAGACACATAGGTATATTCCTATCCTACATGTTAATCATATTAACCCTATTCAGATTATATGAACAGATGTTATCATATCCAAATCTCAATCTATACTCCATCTTCCAATTTTATATAGATTATCACAGTAATTGTTGGCCAAACAATTAATCAATAAATATAAGATATAATAAACAATTCAACAAAAACCAACTTTCATTCAATGGGAAGCTTGCAATTTAAACTACATACCAAGTTCCGTTGCAATCTTAATTAAAATTTAGTTCATGATAATAATAAAGAAAAACATCATCCAAGTTAATAATCCAAACATCCCAGATAATTACAAAAGATAAAACTAAAGAAGAGAAGAAGAAACTCTGAATTTTCTCTTAAACTCTCTCATAGATCTTTAGCCTTTGCAATTCTCCTTCGTGTTTTTCTTCCTTGTTCTCTCTGCAAATCTCTTGAATTATTGATTGATTCCTTGCAAAATTCGTTCTCTCTCCCTTTTCTAGAGTCCTCTCCTATTTGTATTGGTCTCAGCCCTCATTCAGACTCCTCTTTTGCTTCAAAAACCCACTTGGCAGCAACAAAACGCACATTATTACGCACTAAAGCGCCTAGGCGCTCAACATAGGCTATTTCCAAGCGCCTAGGCGCTTAACCAGGACCACAGAATTACAAAAATACCACTCAGCTTTAATTTACATGATTTTTGACCTTTTTCTTCTCCGAAATGACCAATTTGTCCCTCCAGCTCCAACCTACAATAAATAAACACAAAACACATAAAAAAATACTAAAAAACAATTAAAGATAACAATAATTAAGTTTAATAATATCAGATTCATAGGTATAAAACCTACTCGTCAATTGTCGTCATCCTCATGTTTATATTATGTTGAGAGTCATATGTGGCCTGTAGTGCATATATTGACTTGGTATGATTATGACCAGGGATTAATTGGAGTAATCATGACCGTAATGTTACAAAGGATGTGGAAAAATTCCTCATTGACCTGTAGTGCATTGATGGACAGTTGTTTGCATGATCATGACCATTAATGAATACACAAATATCCTTGGCCCGTAGTGCATGGATAATTTGTGGTCGTGATACTAAAGAATATCCTTGGTCGTAGTGCAGGGGTGATTCGATGATGTGGATTATTTATTAAGCTGAGTCCCAACGATAACAGTGATGAAAAACCTTTTAAATCATAGAAGATAGTAGATTTTATTCTCTACTTTCACTTTTATAATGTCCTTTCTGCCCACAATTATGACAGACAATTTTACTTTTATCATATTTCTTTGATTTTTATATGATTTTTTCTTTGATGACTTTGGTTTATTGTAATAAGTATCTTGATTATTATCTTTATTATTACTTTTATTATACCTTTTCTTACGACGCTTATGACTTTTATGTGACTCAATATTTTTATTCTTATGCATGTGCTTTCTTCTAGAAGGAGCAACCGGCGGCAAACCATACTGTTCACAAAATGTTCCTAACTCGTATTTAGCTTTATTTCTATCTTTACTAGCTTGTTTAGCTAATTTAAAATCAATACACATTTTTAATCCGATTTTTTGAATATAACTAATAATATCACCATAGGTGAAATTATCATAGTCAATATATCCTAAATTTTTACTTAATTCTTCTCTAACTTTGTGAGCAAATAAAGAAGGTAAACCATTAACGAATTTTTCTTTCCAAAATGGTTTATTACTATCATTTCTCATCATAACTCTAGAGGTAAATACATCTTTGTACTATCTGAAATTACTCAGAGTGGGACACGTAAGATTACTTAATTGATCATGAATTCTTTCCGAAATATTACTAGGGGTTCCAACAAAATGCTTAATTATAGTAAATATTAGGGTATTAACTCCATCAGGAAGACCAATACCAACATCTTCATCGAAGATGGGATTGCCATCATTATCTCTTTGGATAGTATGAACTATGGATATTCTAATGTCTTCTGTGAGATGTTTTTCCCACCAAGACCTGAGAATACGAATAAATCCACTAACTAATAATTCAACTATATCTGGTTGAGATAAAGTGTTAAATTTGGTAATATAACTGTTGGCTACCATAGACATGTGATTAAGTTTATTAAGAATTTCTTGTTCACTAAATCCATCTATATTCCATTCATAAATTTTATTAGAAGACACAGAAAACTGTTTATCTAGATTTCTTTCTTTGAACTGTAAGTCTGGAGGAGTTGGTCTAGAGTACCAATTTCTGGTAATACTTGTGTTATTGACAGTTAATTTATTTAGTTGTTCATTAAGGTTTGAAATAGACGAGTGATTAGAGTTATCAGAAGAACTTTTGTTATCAACTTCAGATTCTACTTGATCGATAACAGCAATAGTTCCACTTGAACCGGGTTCTTTTTTAAGTTTTTTAAATGACTTTTCAATAGATTGGACCAATTCACTTTCTTCTTTAGGTAAAATTAAATTATATCTATTTTCAGGTAATTTGATTAAAGGTTGTTCAGTCTTTGAATCAGGTTTCTTAATAATACCTTCTTCAAATTTTTCTTCAATCCTATCTAGTTGTTTTCCTACCGTTGCTAGATATTGATTATTAAAGTTTAACTGTTCAATTATTTTTTTATTATCATTAGTTCCATCAGGTATTTTGAAGGGACTAGCGATAACTGAAGTGTTCTTAACAGGAATTAGGACTGTCTCTAAAGGTGGATGACTAGACGATACTTTAGATTTGTCTTCTTTAATCCATTGAGTTTTATTAATAATATTACATTTACTTTGATATTGTTTTCAATTTTTTATTATAATTACTATTCAGTAATGGTTAAATTGATAAAAGTTTAAAGTTAAGGATGATATATGAAAAATTTTAAAATAAGCAAGTGGTTATAAAATACTCATTGTTGTCGGAGAATATTAATTTGGTCGTGGAATATTCTTCCTGTCGGGGAATATTCATACGACAACGCAGCCTTTTGTGGGCCCCATAACAGAAAGAAATTGGATGAAGAAAACGACAAGTATAAGTTATTTATAAATAATGGCGCAGTTGTTACCGTTAATACTGTTGGAATATTCGGTGGTTAAAACACAGTAATACGCGTTGTTGCACAGTAGCACACGATATTGCACCAATTATTGATTCTTACGTATGAAGGCACCACTCAATAATTGTTATAGTAATTATTATTCAGTATTTTATTAATTCAATAATTGCTGCGTTGATATTTATATTACTGTTGTTTTAATAATTGTCACTACACAGTATTTTCCATTATCGAAGTAATAATTCATATTATCTGAATAATATTATTAGATAACATTATTGGCAATGTCTAGAAAGTTCTGTCTATGGAGAGGTTTGGTCACCTAATTGCGCGCCTGTAAGGAGAAATTCTTATTGGAAAGCCCCCTCTTTCCTGGGAACTACCTAGTTGTTGTTATTGTGATTCTGTTATATTATTTCTGAATAATTAATTGTTGATTTATATGATAAGGAAAATATTCATTTTATGTGGATATAGATGGAGAAAATTTTTAAACTGACAATTGTTGAAAATTGATATTTTATCTTTTCTGATAAAATAATATTTTATTATATTATTATAATATAATAATGATGATATTTTTACAATGAATGTGTAATATATGAGTATATGAGGAGGAAGAGTATTTTTGTTGCATTAAATAATTAACACATGTTTTGTGTGTCGGTGGACCCCATTTCTTGACTGAAATTTGATTATAGCCTGTAAAATCGTCCGTTTATGAATTCGGTCAATTTTTGTTTGGAATTTAGAAAACCTTTCTTCTGCAAAGTTGTAGATAATTGAATTTCCTATAAAAATTCACGAGATTCAAATTTTCTGATAAAAGGGATATTTATTATGAATTATTGAAGTTCTGAAGTTCAGAAATAATTGATTTTTAGAAGTTTTATTATTTTTTAAAATAAAAACATTTTTTTATCATTTGGTGGGCTCCAATGGTGTTGCAAACATGCTGAATTCAGTTATCAAAGGGGTGAGCATGAATAATTTTTATAATAATATTATTATATTAAATTTTCTACTTTGGTGTTCAAAGCAATTTCTTATAAATGGGTGCTTAGGTTAAAATTAAAAATCACATTAAAAACTAAAGTTTTCTCTCTATTTCTCTCTCTAAATTATCAAGTGTATTCTTGTGAGTATTTTGACATCTTGAGTGTTGCTATACGGTGCAAGTTCGTTCAGCGTTATTTCAGTCAGAATTACTGCTCTTTTGAGGGGAGGGATAGCAAGGGATTGTAAGGGATAGTAAGGGGTGTTATATTATTCATAAAATGATATTTTCTTCAATATCATTATGCCAAAATATTGGTTTGAAATTTTTATCAAATTTAAAACTTTTTCATGTCGGGGTTACTATTCACAAGTTACTTTTCACGAGTTACTATTCATGATTTACTATTTATGAGTTATTATTCACGATGGGTTACTATTCATGAGTTACTATTCACGAGTTACTATTCACGAGTACTATTCACTACAAAATTGGTTTCTTTTTTCTAACCAAATTATAGTTGATTTATGAATATTACGCTGGAGATTAAAACTATATATTGATTTTATTATCATATATAACATTTTTATAACCCTGATGTTGAAATTCTCTTTCACTGGACTGTAAAGATGGGTAGATTATTGGTATGATCATGACTAGGATTCTCTTTGGCCAGTAGTTAAAAGTTGAATTGTGATTGGTATGATCATGACCATTGAATTTGTAATTGAATATCTTTAACTTAAGTGCAAAGGTGAATTGATCAACATGGTTATAATTATTGTTTATATAAATTCTGAAATGATTATATATTTCTTTGAGATATGAATATCTTTGACAAAGATGACTTATTGATGAATATCTTCGGCCCGTAGTGCAAAGATGAGTGATTTCTGATGAATATCTTTGGCATGTAGTGCAAAGATGGTCTGCTGATGAATATCTTTGGCCTATAGTTCAATGATGAATTTATTAGTATGATTATGAACATGAACTGTGATTTGGTATAACCATGATCTTTGATGTTTCAGCTAATGAAAATTATCTTTGTCCTGGATGAGAAAAGAAATTTAGAACAATAATTACGATTATGAGTTATACATGTGATTGTAGACAAAAATTGTTGATTGATGTTACAGTGATAAAACATTGTTGGTGGACTTTTAACATTGAGAAGATAATAGACATTATAGTCTATTTGACTCTTCTAATGGATTACTCATTCCGCTGCAACTATGGTTGAAGAGTTTTATCATCTACCATATGTTCTAAATCTCAGATTTATGACTGATGAAGACTATTGATAATTTATTTATCTTTAGTCATAATATTCTTTACTGGGCTAGTTGTGCTCACCCTTCTGTTTCACAATTCCTTTCAGGTAATAAAAGTGTAGCTGGGTCGAGTGGGGGATAACTAGGGAATAGAACGGTGGTCATCATTTAGTAGTTATATTTGGTGAATCAACTAGGGTGAGGCGAACTAAACGTTAGAATGGTGTTTTGCCATATATCATACAAGATGTCTAATGACATACCACCTCGTGTCATCATAAGACATGGTTGTGCTCATCCGCTTATTGAGTATATTTACGAGCACTGCCTATATAATCTTGGTGTTTTTTTGGAGTTTAATTTCCAATTAGAGACAGTAGAGATAATGATATGTCAAGACAAGACTCGCTATTGAGAAGAATATGATAGTAATCTTCTCGTTTTTCTTTGTGGTCTATTGGGTCAACCAAGGATAATTATGTGGCCATATGATATCTGTCATAACCTAGACGAATGGCCTCCCATGTACGAAGGTTTCCTTGAACACTTCCCAAAGATTCTAATTTCTAAAATAGTTTTTGACTATACCTTTATGTAGGGTGTCATTGTGACGTGTTATCCAAAGTTGGTGTCCAGAGTTACAGTTGGTATATATTTGTATCCAAACTCACAGCATGTGTTGTTGTATTTTGCACGATAATTGTTGTAATAAAGTTGTAGTTGTTTACTGTACCATGTATTTAGCGACTCAGAATGAGTTGGATGGAATGGACCTATTTGGGGGTTGTCACATTTGGTATCAGAGCTTAGGGATATGATCTATGGCGGAGATCGAGATTAGAATTAGGAGGGGAGAGATGAGTAAATCCTTCCCTTGTGTGTCCTACCTAAGCTTATTTGTTGGTAAGTCATAATATCAGGATATTATGTGAAATGCTAATTTATTCAATTAATCCTGTTTTGAAGCTGTATTCTAGAATGATATCTGAAATACAAGAGATGAGCAATGGAGAAATCATGATGACAGGGAAGATGGAATCTGAAAAGAAAACAAGGTATTCTCAACTCTTTGAAATACCAGGTACATAAATTTCGAGGACGAAATTTCATAAGGAGGAGAGATTGTAAGACCCTAAATTTTATGAAATAAAAGTATTCAATTTTTTCTTATAATTAATATTCAGTAAATGGTTAAATTGATAAAAGTTTAAAGTTAAGGGTAATATATGATTTTTTTTTTAAATAAGTAAGTGGTTATAAAATACTCATTGTTGTTGGGGAATATTCGTTTGGTCGTGGAATATTCTTCCTGTCGGGGAATATTCATACGACGGCGCAGCCTTTTATGGGCCTCATAACTGAAAACGATTGGATGAAGAAAACGACAAGTATAAGTTGTTTATAAATAACGGCGCAGTTGTTACCGTTAATACTGTTAAAATAACCGGTGGTTAAAACACAGTAATATGCGTTGTTGTACAGTAGCACACGGTATTGCACCAATTATTGATTCTTACGTAAGAAGGCACTACTCAATAATTGTTACAGTAATTACTATTCAGTATTTTATTGATTCAATAATTGCTGCGTTGATATTTTATATTACTGTTGTTTTAATAATTGTCATTGCATAGTATTTTCCATTATCGAAGCAATAATTCATATTATCTGAATAATATTATTAGATAACATTATTGGCAATGTCTAGAAAGTTCTGTCTAAGGAGAGGTTTGGTCACCTAATTGCACGCTAGTATGGAGAAATTCTTATTGGAAAGCCCCCTCTTTCCTAGGAACTGCCGGGTTGTCATTATTGTGATTTTGTAATATTATTTGTGAATAATTAATTATTAATTTATATAATGAGGAAAATATTCATTTTATGTGGATATAGATGGGGAAAATTTTTAAAGTGATAATTGTTGAAAATTGATATTTTATCTTTTCTGATAAAATAATATTTTATTATATTATTATAATATAATAATGATGATATTTTTACAATGAATGTGTGATATATGAGTATATGAGGAGGAAGAGTATTTTCGTTGCATTAAATGATTAACACATGTTTTGTGTGTCGGTGGATCCCATTTCTTGACTGAAATTTGATTTTAGACTGTAAAATCCCCCGTTTGTGGATTTCGGTCAATTTCTGTTTGGAATTTGGAAAAACATTCTTTTGCAAAGTTGTAGAGAATTGAATTTCCTATAAAAAAATCGCGAGATTCGAATTTTCTGATAAAAGGGCTATTTATTATGAAGTATTGAAGTTCTGAAGTTCAGAAATAATTGATTTTTAGAAGTTTTTATTATTTTTTAAAAGAAAAACTTTTTTTTATCATTTGGTGGGCTCCAATGGTGTTGCAAACATGCTGAATTCAGTTGTCAAAGGGGTGAGCCTGAATAATTTTTATAATAATATTATTATATTAAATTTTCTGTTTTGGTGTTCTAAGCAATTTCTTATAAATAGGTGTTTAGGTTAGAATTAAAAATCACACTAAAAACTGAAGTTTTCTCTCTATTTCTCTCTCTATATTATCGAGTGTATTCTTGTGAGTATTTTGATATCTTGAGTGTTGTTATACGATGCAAGTTCGTTCAGCGTTATTTTAGTCAGAAGTACTACTCTTTTGAGGTAAGGGATAGAAAGGGATTGTAAGGGATAGTAAGGGGTGTTATATTCTTCATAAAATGATATTTTCTTCAATATCATTATGCCAAAATATTGGTTGAAATTTTATCAAATTTAAAACTTTTTCATGTCGGGGTTACTATTCACGAGTTACTTTTCACGAGTTACTATTCACGATTTACTATTCATGAGTTATTATTCACGATGGATTACTATTCAAGAGTTACTATTGACGAGTTACTATTCATGAGTTACTATTCACGGGTACTATTCACTACAAAATTGGTTTCTTTTTTCTAACCAAATTATAGTAGATTTATGAATATTACTCTGGAGATTAAAACTATATATTGATTTTATTATCATATATAACATTTTTATAAGCCTGATGTTGAAATTCTCTTTCACTGGAGTGTAAAGATGTGTAGATTATTGGTATGATCATGACTAGGGTTCTCTTTGGCCAGTAGTGAAAAGTTGAATTGTGACTGGTATGATCATGACCATTGAATTTGTAATTGAATATCTTTAGATTAAATGCAAAGGTGAATTGATCAACATGGTTATAATTATTGTTTATATAAATTCTGAAATGATTATATATTTCTTTGAGATATGAATATCTTTGGCAAAGATGACTTATTGATGAATATCTTTGGCCCGTAGTGCAAAGATGAATGATTTTGATTAATATCTTTGGCATGTAGTGCAAATATGGTCTGTTGATGAATATCGTTGGCCTGTAGTTCAATGATGAATTTATTCGTATGATTATGAACATGAACTGTGATTTGGTATAACCATATCTTTGACGTTTCAGGTGCTGAAAATTATCTCTGTCCTGGATAAGAAAAGGACTTTAGAACAATAATTACAATTATGAGTTATACATGTGATTGTGGACAAGAATTGTTGATTGATGTTACAGGGATAAAACATTGTTGGTGGACTTTTAACATTGAGAAGATAATAGACTTTATAGTCTATTTGACTCTTCTAATGGATTGCACATTCCGCTGCAACTATGGTTGAAGAGTTTTATCATCTACCATATGTTCTAAATCTCTGATTTATTACTGATGAAGACTATTGATAATTTATTTATCTTTAGTCATAATATTCTTTACTGAGCTAGTTGTGCTCACCCTTATGTTTCACAATTCCTTTCAGGTAATAAAAGTGTAGCTGGGTCGAGTGGGGGATAACAGGGGAATAGAACGGTGGTCATCATTTAGTAGTTATATTTGGTGAATCAACTAGGGTGAGGCAAATCTAACATTAGAAGGGTGTTTTGCCACTATCATACAAGATGTCTAATGAAATACCACCTCGTGTCATCATAAGATAGGGTTGTGCTCATCCGCTTACTGATTATATTTACGAGCACTACCTATATAATCTTGGTATTTTTTGGAGTTTAATTTCTAATTAGAGACAGTGGAGATAATGATATGTCAAGAGAAGACTCACCATTGGGAAGAATATGATAGTAATCTTCTCGTTTTTCTTTGGGGTCTATTGGGTCAACCAAGGATAATTATGTGGCCATATGATATCTATCATAACCTAGACGAATGGCCTCCCATGTACGAAGGTTTCCTTGAACACTTCCCAAATATTCTAATTTCTAAAACAGTTTTTGACTATACATTTATGTAAGGTGTCATTGTGACGTGTTATCTAAAGTTGGTGTCTATAGTTATAGTTAGTATATATTTGTATCAAAACTCACAGCATATGTGTTGTTGTATTTTGCACGACAATTGTTGTAATAAAGTTGTAGTTATTTTCTGTACCATGTATTTGGCGACTCAGAATGGGTTGGATGGAATAGACCTATTTTGGGGTTGTCACAATATTTGTATTCAAACTCACAGTTTATGTTTTGTCGTATTGTACACGACAGTTGTATTATTAAGTTGTATTTGAATTCTGTACCATGTATCTGGCGACTCGAGATGGGTGATGTATACCTATTTTGGGGGCGTCACAAAACTTGTTTCTGGTGTGATTTTTAATTCTAACTAAGCACCCTATTTGTAGAAAAATGCTTAGAACGACATAGCAGACTAACCTGCTACCTGATGGCTTTATTTGCTACTATTCACGCCCACCACTTTTGAAAATAAATTCCAACACATTTTATTTCTCACCAACCAAAAGTGGGGCCCACCCATATTTTAAATATAAATATTTATTTCAGAAACTTCAATAATTCATAACAAATAGCCCTTTTATCAGAAAAATACGAATTTTTTGTCCATTACATAGGAAATTGAATTCTCTACAACTTTGTAGAAGAAAGATTTTCCAAATTCCAAACAGAAAATGCTCGAAATCCACATACGGACGATTTTTAATACCTTTATTCTAACAAAATACTGATAAAATACCTCAACATTAATTCCATCATTTATAACCACAATAAATATATCCATCATTTATATCCACATAAAATAAATATTTCCTTATCATATAAATCAATAATTAATTATTCACAAATAATATTATAGAATCACAATTATGAAAACCAGGTCGTTCCTAGGAAAAAGGGGGCTTTCCGATAAGGATTTCTCCTTATTAGCTCGTAATTAGGTGACTAAACCCATTTTCTAGTACAAAACTTCCTTAGACATTGCCAATAATGCTATCTAATAATATTATTCAAATAATAAGAATTATTGATCTGATAATGGAGATACTGTGCAGTGACAATTATTAAAACAACAATTATATAAAATATCAACGCAACAATTATTGAATGAATAAAATAAAATATTGAACAGTAATTATTGTAATAATTATTGAGTAGTGTCTTCTCACGTAAGAATCAATAATTCAACAATACTTTGCAATACTGTGTGCTATTGTGCATCCTCGCGTATTACTGTATTTTAACAACCGGGTATTCCAACAGTGTTAACGGTAACCATTACGCCGTTATTTATAAAAACTCCAACTTTTCATTTTTTTCATCCGACAGTTATCCGTTATAGGGCCCACAAATGGATACGCCGTCGTACGAATATTCCCTGACAGCAAGAATATTCCACGACCAAACGAATATTCCCCGATAAAATGAATATTTTATAACCACTTGCTTATTTTGCAAAATTTTCATATTTCACCCATAACCAAATTATTATATCAAATTAGCACCTTATTATTCACAATAAAAAATAGAGGAAATTCAATTTTATTTATAAAAAGTTTGGGTCTTTCACATATTTACGAAGCATAGACATGTGAAAAACATTATGAACACAAGACATGCTTGGAGGTAATGCGAGTCTATAGGCTACATTTCCTATTCGGTCAAGAATCTCAAATGGACCAACAAATCTTGGATTGAGCTTTCCTCTCTTCCGAAATCTTGTAACTCCCTTCCATGGAGCAATACATAACAATACATGATCCCCAATATTAAATTCCACGTCCTTTCGATGAAGATCCACATAACTTTTTTGTTGATCTTGTGTCGTTTGTATACGTTATCGAATCGTTTGGATCTTTTCTATAGTTATGCGTACTAATTCTGGTCCCAAAAATGTTACTTCTCCCACCTCATCCCAGCATACTGGAGAGTGACACTTTCGTCCATACAATGCTTCAAATGGAGCCACACCTATACTTGCTTGATAACTGTTGTTGTAGGAGAATTCCACCAATGGTAGGTACTTATCCCAACACCCTTTGAAATTTAGGACACAGAGTCTTAATAGATCTTCAAGAGTTTGAATAGTCCTCTATGATTGCCCGTCCATTTGAGGATGGTATGCCAAACTGAATCGTAAATCCGTTCCCATAGCTTTCTGTAAGCTAATCCAAAATCGTGAAGTGCATCTTGGGTCACGATCCAAAACTTTGGATAATGGCATGCCATGCAATCTCACAATCTCATTCACGTGCATACGAGCAAGACGTTCAAGGGAATAAGTCTCCCGTATTAGCAAGAAATGAGCAGACTTGGTTAATCTATCAACAATGACCCAAATCGCATCTATGCCTTGAGAAACCTTGGGAAGACCCGTAACGAAATCCATAGTAATGTTTACCCACTTCCATTTCTAAATCTCAAGTGGTTGCAATGAACCCTTTTGCACTTGATGCTCTGCCTTTACAGGTTGACAAGTTAAACACCTCGAGATAAACTCCGCGATCTCTCTCTTCATATTACTCCACCAAAATGTATGTCGAAGATCATAATACATTTTGGTACTCCCGGGATGGATTGCAAATGGTGTGTTGTGTGCCTCCATCATGATTCTATGCTTCAAGTCTGAATCTTTAGGAACACAAAGTCTGGACTTTACTTGAAGTATTCCTTCTTCATCGATTTTTGTTCTGGAATAGCACCATCTTGCACTTTCTTCTTCATACGCATCAACTCCATGTCCATAGCTTGAGCAGCTTTAACTTTATCGATTAAAGTCGATTATACTCGTATGTTTGATATCATCACGTGGGTACTTGGAGCCTTTATCTCTATCTCCATCCTTTGCTAGTCATATAAAATGAACCTTTGTGTTAACAACATTGCACTCGCACCCGCATATGATCTTCTACTCAATGCGTCAACTACCATATTTGTTTTTCTAAGATGATATTGGATGGTATGATCATAAGCTTTCAACAGCTCGAGCCAACGTCGTTTCCACATGTTGAGTTCCTTTTGGGTGAAGAAATATTTGAGGCTTTTATGATCTGTATAGATATTCACTTTCTCCCCATACATGTAGTGTCTCCAAATCTTCAACGCGAAAACGACTGCTGCCAACTCGAGATCATGAGTAGGATAATTCCTTTCATATTCGTTGAGTTGTCGCGAGGCATAGGCTATGACTTTCCCATGTTGCATGAGAATATATCATAACCCTTTGCCTGAAGCATCGCTGTAGATAACAAATCCATCTGAACCAGATGGTATTCTCAGAACAGGTGTCAAAATGAGCCTCCTTTCTCACAATCATCGCTCCAACCGAATTTTGTATCTTTACGTGTCAGCAGAGTTATAGGAGTAGCGATTCGAGAAAATCCTTCCATAAATCTCTGATAATAACAAGTAAGCCTAGAAAGCTACGTACTTCGGTCACCGACTTCGGTTGTTCCCAACTTTGTATTGCTTCAATCTTCGCCGGGTCAAGAGATACTCCATGTTTTGACACCACGTGCCCAAGGAATGCTACTTCCTCAAGCCAGAACTCGCATTTCTTCATCTTGGCATATAACTTGTTTTCACGAAGCCTTTGCAATACCAGCTTCAAATGGCACTCATGATCTTCACGGCTTTTGGAATAGATGAGGATGTCATCAATAAAGATAACAACGAACTGATCCAAATTTTATTTGAACACACGGTTCATCATATCCATAAAAGCAGCACGAGCATTAGTCAATCTAAAAGACATGGCTAAGAATTCATAATGCCCGTACCGAGTTTTGAAGGAAGTCTTTGGAATATCCTCAGTTGTAATCTTCAGCTGATGATATCCAGAACGAAAATCGATCTTTGAAAAAAATTGTGTTCCTTGCAACTGGTCAAACAGGTCATCAATGCGAGGTAGCGGATACCTATCCTTGATGGTGACATGGTTCAAATCCTAGTAGTCAATACAAAGTCGCATACTCCCGTCTTTCTTCTTTACGAATAACACATGAGCACCCCAAGGAGATGTACTAGGACGAATAAAACTGATGTCCAACAACTCCTGTAGTTGGACCTTTAACTCCTGAAAGTCAATAGGAGTCATTCGATATGGGGTTTTAGAAATGGGCTTTGTACCCAGTTCAAGGTCAATAAAGAATTCAACTTCACGTTCTGGGGGTAGACCGGGAAGTTCTTCATGAAATACGTCAGGAAATTCACTAACAATAGAAATATTATTCAAATCTGACGTGTTTTTGTTCAAGTCCCTGACATGGGCTAAGAAAGCTTGACATTCATTTTTCAATAAACAAATAGTTTTATGGCTTGATATGATAGTGATTGAATTTAGTGGTTTGGTTGTTTGAATTCGCATAACAGGTTGGTTAGGAATATGAAAACTAACAACCTTACGAAAATAATCAATTTTAGCATGATGAGTGGTTAACTAATCAATTCCTAAAATCACATCAAATGTAAGTATTTTCAACAAAATAAGATCGGCAAGTAATGTGATGGTTCCAACTTGAATCAAGCAAGATTTATAAACAGTAGATGTAAAGAAAGTTTCTCCTAACGGAGTCTCAATAGATAAGTCAAGGTCTAATTTCTCCGGAGTCATGTTCAAACGTTGAGCACAAGTAGGAGAGATAAAATAATGGAGTAGAACTGGTATCTAGTAAGGTATAAACTTCGCAAGAGTTCAAGATTAGCTTACTCGTGATCACCTTGTTCGGGTTTCTCGCATTTTGGCCAGTCACGACAAACTCCCTACCTTGAATCACCGACTTTGTTTTGTTTGTAGTTACCTTTGGTGTCGCCGTCTTAGCTGGACTTGACTTCGCTACTGGACAAAACCAGGATATACGACCGTCTTTTCCATAACTGAAACACACCTTGGAAGGTTGTGAACAGTTTGGACTTATGTGTCCCTCCTCTACGCATATGTAGCATCTAACTGGCGGTCGTTCTCCTCCCCTAGAATTTGTTGTTAGTGCTGGTGCTGCTGCTGATGTCTTCCCGTCATTGTTGAATCTCCTCTTTCTGAAATTTCCAATTGACTCACCTCTCCTATTATCATGGCCACGATTATCACCCGAGTGGTTACCGCTTTTGTCTGTATTCTTTCTTCCCCACTGGTTATCATCGCTCTGATGACTGCTGTCACCGGTATGACCCTGATTGTGGTCCCTCGGTTGAGCATAGTCATTATCTCGCTCTACTAATTGAACCATGTTGACAACATCTGAATATAAAAAAAATTTTAAGAGATAAGATATTGTCGAATCTCAAGTTATAGACCTCTCAGAAACATCTGCGTCATTCGTTCCTCATTCTCTACCAAATGAGGTACAAACCTGGATAACTCTGCGAACCTCGCCTTGTACTGGGACACCGTAAGGTTATTTTGTTCCAGACTAATAAACTCTACCTCCTTCATATGACGAATACTTTCAGGAAAGTACTTGTCGTTAAATAGTTTCTGAAACGTTTCCCAAGACATGTTGAGTGCGGCTGGCTGTGTACACTTCACAGACTCCCACTAGTAGTCTACCTCACCACGGGACATAAAGGTGGCAAATGGAACCTTCTGTTCCTCCGTGCATCCCAAGACATCAAATATCTTGGTAATTTGTTTGACCCACGTTTCCGCCTTGATCGAATCCGGCTTTCCAGCAAATTCTGGTGGTCCCAACTCTCTGAACTGCTTGGTTGTGACAAGCCGCGCATTGCTATCATTTCCATCCGTATTTTGTACACAAGTCTCCCTCGTCTGATTTTGCATGAACTACAAAAAAGCTTCTAAACATCCCATCATTCATCATTTGTTCGGTAGTGTCGTTTACAGGAGGAATATTGTTTTCCTATTGCACGTTCCCATGGGTGGTGATTAAAGGTGTCTCCACGGTGCCATTCACTGCATTGTTAATATTTCCAGCTGCCATTGTCAAATACTACCACAAAACAAGGGTTAATTAAAAAAATTAACATATCACATATTAACCATATGCTTCGACTGACCAACCAAATAAACTTAGGTATGACACACTAGCGAAGGATTACTCGTCTCTCCCCTCGTCTCGATCTCCGCCAAAGACCATATCCCTAAGCTTTGATACCAACTGTGATGCCCCCAAAATAGGTATAAATCACATATTCTGTGTCTCGAAATACATGGTACAGAAATAAATACAACTTCAATAATATAATTGTCGTGCAAAATATGACAACACATATATTGTGAGTTTGAATACAAATATTGTCTAATAGACAGTATACAAACTCAAAAGGAGTCCTCATTACAATTATTGATATACTATTTTACAAAATAGTGAGGACTACTAAAACAACTATCATGAACCATCACTCCATAATTCGGCTAGTTCATGATATGTTCTCACCTCTTGAGAAGAAAAATGGAACAAAAAGGAAAAGGGTGAGCTCAACTAGCCTAGTAAAGAATATTATGACTAAGATAATATACAACAAATTATCATTAGTCTTCAACAGGGACAAATCTGATAGAATATAATAGACAACAAGTTTTAGATCAACAACTGCAGTGGAAATAGCAATCCATTATAAGAGTCAAGTAGAGAATGAATTCTATTATCTTCTAAGATTTAAAAGTTCATCATCAATATTTCATCCCTGTAACATCAATCAATATGCATCTTGAATCAAATATTCATCTTTACACTACAGGCCAAAGATATTCATTTGTATCACCAGTTGGTCATGTTCATCTCAACACCTGTTCATCTTTGCACTACTGGCCAAAGATATTCATCAGTTAATCATTCATATTTGCACTACAGGCCAAAGATATTCAGTAATATCTTCATTTAGGGCTGAGGATGATGAAAAATATCTTAAAGAAAACGTACCCAGTGAGACAAAAGGACAAATATTAGGGATTCGCATTATATTTTATCCAAGTTCAATAGTACTCCATAATAACTAATTGGTAAGCAGAATTCAAAAATAAAGATCAAAACATGGATACAATCAAAGATAGTAACCATAATTGACATCTTGTATAAAAAGGAGAAAATTTTATTTTTTGGTGAATAGTGTCATATTCGTGAATATACGTGAATAGTGTCATATACGTGAATAGTAACCCCGATACAAAAGGTAGAAATTCTACAATAAAATTCATACCAATATTTCGGTATAATGATATTGAAAGAATAACATCATTATGAGAAAAAATATCATCTCTTACCTCAAAATAATAGTACTTCTGATCGGAATATCTGTATAAGTCTGAAGGAAACTTGCACTGAATAGCAACTCACAAAGTATCTAAATACTCACAAAATACGCTCAATAATATATAGAGAGAAAGAGAGAAAACTTATTTCTGGTGTGATTTTCAATTCTAACTAAGAACCATATTTATAGGATAATGCTTAGAACGCCATAGCAGACAAACCTGCAACCTGATGGCTTTACCTGCTACTATTCACGCCCACCACTTTTGAAAATAAATTCCAACATATTTTATTTCTCACCAACCAAAAGTGGGGCACACCCATATTTTAAATAAAAACATTTATTTTTGAAACTTCAATAATTCATAATAAATAGCCCTTTTATCAAAAAATACGAATTTTGTGTCCAGTACATAGGAAATCAAATTCTCTACAACTTTGTAGAAGAAAGTTTTTCTAAATTCCAAACAGAAAATGCCCGAAATCCACATACGGACGACTTTTAATACCTTTATTCCGACAAAATATTGATAAAATACCTCAATATTAATTCCATCATTTATAACCACAATAAATATATCCATCATTTATATCCACATAAAATAAATATTTCCTTATCATATAAATCAATAATTAATTATTCATAAATAATATTACAGAATCACAATTATGACAACCAGGTCGTTCCTAGGAAAGATGAGGCTTTCCAATAAGGACTTCTTCTTATTGGTGAGCAATTAGGTGACCAAACCCCTTTCCTAGACAGAACTTCCTTATACATTGCCAATAATGCTATCTAATAATATTATTCAAATAATATGAATTATTGATCTGATAATGGAGATATTTTGCAGTGACAATAATTGAAACAATAATAATATAAAATATCAATGCAGCAATTATTGAATCAATAAAATAAAATATTGAACAGTAATTACTGTAACAATTATTAAGTAGTTGATAAGTAGGTTTTATACCTACTTGTCCGTTATCTATTACTTGAATTATTTACTTAATATCATATTTCGTAGTTACTTTTCATACATTTTATGTTATTTTGTAGGCGATGACATGGCATTGGCATAAAGAAGCGAGGGAAAGAATTCATACATCTTTTGGACTAAAATACGCAAGTAAATGCAAGAAGGGAATATTGAAAGACTTTTAACATCAAGTTGGATGCATGTTCTTAGCTTTGAACTTAGATTTTATGGTAGCTCTACTTCTTAGCTTTCCGGAACATCTTGAATCATCCCAATCGGAGTTCGGATACGAGAGTTATTGCTTTTTATCAACGAAGATCAAAGCTAAGAGTTGTCATGCTTGCCATTTACACAGCATCTACTTCAAGATTGATTTCCGCCTTGTTGCAGTTCGAATCTGTCAATTGTTAAAGAATGAAAGTTATAGATCTCGTCGATATCTTTTGAGTTGATAGGTGGAAAGCCTCATAACTCCTAGCGGATCAAAATTTATGCATGTTTTACCAAAGGACGTCGTAGCAAAAAAATAGGACAGCGCGGACCGCGCTAGGGGCTCACTAGGCGGCCAGATCTTCTGCTATTACAGTGCGGTCCGCTCCCAGAATGGCTTGGGGACAGCGCTGGCCGCTCTAGGAGGAAGGAAGACAGCTGATTATTGTTATTTGATGTCCAATTTGAGCTAGAATAGGATTCTTAGTTACCTAACTTGCTAGGGTATCCATTAGAATTATAAATACATGAGAAGAGACATAAAAGAAGTGGATCTTGGCTAGTTTTGGAGGATTCAATTAGATTATATTAGAGTAAATTAGATCAAAACTCTAGTTCTTGTTAGATTTGGAGATTGAAGCAACTTGGAGACCATTGAAGATTCAAAGTAGGAGCAAAGAAGGAGCATTAAATCTACAAACAATAGATTCTATCTTCTTAACTTCTTCTATCTTTATCTTTTAATGATTATTCAATTGTGGAATCTTAGTTTTAATTCAATAATAATGAACTAATTCTTTGTTTGAGATTACAATGGATCTTATTGTGTAGTTTATTTTAATATGCTTCGCTGTCAATTATTATGTTATATTGTGAGGATTGA
This sequence comes from Panax japonicus, assembly GCA_020205505.1. Taxonomy (NCBI): domain Eukaryota; kingdom Viridiplantae; phylum Streptophyta; class Magnoliopsida; order Apiales; family Araliaceae; genus Panax; species Panax japonicus. The sequence goes on from CM035091.1 coordinate 65,381,694, forward strand.
CTATTATGATTTGGACTTAATTGTTTAATTGATTGGCCATCAATTACCGTGATAATCTATATGAACTCGAGAGATGAAGTATTGATTTAGATCTTATCATGATAGCACGTGTTTGTGATTTCTACATAGATGGAATTCATGATTCGTGTTTAGGATAGAGATATGTATTTACGCCATATGTAATCTTATAGAGAACTTGTGCTTTAAATCCTTTTTAATTGTAATTCATATAGAGATATAGTGGATTAGTTAATTAGGGTGTCTTGCTTGATTCTATCATCTGTGAATTTAAGTGAGTATGGGTATTATGCATCGAGAGATGGTTTTATCTGCTTTAGTGTTCTTGATTAACAATTCATGATAGAGAATAATTGATGAGAAGTGTGTTAACTTAAATGAAGCAATAAGTGAAGTTGTGATCTTAAATCTCCGTAATCTTAATTTAACTAGTGGTAATTAGAATTAGTTTATTTATAAATTGAAATTTATTCGTTTAAATAATATTGAGTTGATTACAGGTTAGTACTTGGTGATTTGTATTAATAATTCCTCGTGGGAACGATACTCTACTTATTATTATATTACTTGTTGACCACATATACTTACGTGTTGTGCGTAATTAGATTTTACCCAACAAGTTTTTGGCGCCGTTACCGGGGAATTAGTTTAATATTTTTGCCAATATTAGCTTCAATCAAATTAGTCTTGATATAAACATTTTTTTTTCTTTTTATTTAATTCTCTCCCTATTTTTCTTTCTTTTCAAGTACCATGGATGGATGCAATTATCAATGGTCATACACAAATATGACTCCACCAAGGGACACAACAATTGATGGACTCAATGCATTTTCGGCATTATCAGAACAGCTTGAGACACTTTCGAGGAGGTTGGACGTTGTTACAGCCCAACGTACTCGAAGGATAGCAGTTACGTGCAAATATTATGCTGGCAATCACCCGAGTAATCAATGCACCATCAATCTTGGGCCGGTACAATATGGTGGTAACTACCTCAATCAGTATTCATATGATAATTATCATCAAGTTTGGGGGTATCACCCGATTTCGTCATGAAGCTACAATTATGAAGACCAAAACTACGCTCCAAATCAATCATACACACCGGAATTTTCATGTCCACCTCCATTGCCACAAGAAGAAAAGCCAAATCCGATGGATGTAATATTGAAGGGAATAGCAGACCAAGAGGAGAAGATAATGAAACAAGAAATATCGATCTTCAATTTTCAAGAACCATATGGAACAACTCAACATTACTTCAAACATTGGTCCTCAATATATGGCTTCCGAGACTGAAATAGAAAATTCAAGGCTGGGGGAATTATTATCCAAGTTCATAGCATCAAACAAGGAGAGGAGGATTAATCAAGAGCGATCAATTCAGAATCAAGAGATATTAATTCAAAATCTGTAGAACCAGATGGATCAAATGTTCAAAGCCTTGAACAATTGTCCTCAAAACAATTGGTGTTATGACGAGGATTCCGAGATTGATGAAGTGCAAGAGCCAAATCTACAACTGGATGAGACACGAGATGTTGAAAAAGAGGAGACAAGTGGGGATAATGAAAATAAGGTCGGTGAAGCACTAACTATGAGTACTAACAAGGATGAGTCGATGTTATTAATGCCTCAAGTGCCTTCTCCACCAAAGTTCAAGGATCCGGTTAGATTTGCAAAATCATGCCCACTGGGTAGTCATGTCGTCGGCAATGCTCCTTATGACATAAAAGTGAGTACGACTTCAAAGCCATGGTGCAATGAGCTGGAGAAGATAGAAGAAGAGAATGTTGTGTCTGACAAGCTTCAATGCCCTAATGTGATCACAGATACAATGGAGAAAACACCTATATGTTCGAAGTACTTGAATGTGATCTTATCAAAAGAAAGCATACTAGGTGACTTTAATGCAATGACTATCACAATTGGGAACCTACCAAAAGCTACATTGTTTCCGATGGATGGAGGGTTCCTCAATTACCGAAGAGGAATTGGATAGTGCTGACCAAACAAAGTCGGGCTAGCGACGCTAATACTGGCGCTACTTGGGAGGCAACCCAAGCTCTAAGTTTTTCATCTTAATTAGTAGTATATTTTGGTATCGAATCGAGTCAAGTACACATCTTAATCAAAGAATTACATGTTTTACAGGAAGTTCAAGGACAAACAGCCACTGCTAGACCAGCGCTGACCGCTCTACCAAAAGGATATACCAAGTGCGGTCCACACCAGCAATCCAGCCTCATCTACCAGCCCAGCGCTGATCGCGCGACAGACGTCGATCCTCCAGCGCGGAACGCACTACACCATCCCTCACCGTCTGGATACACAGCGCGAACAGCGCTACATTAAGCATACTTCCAGCGCGGACCGCGGCACCAATACAACAACTTCTAGATATCAAGCGCAGAGAGCGTTATGCCTCGTGCATAACCAGCGCTGATCGCGCTACTCAGGATTGGTTGATTCTGAAAAGTTGAAGCAACGTGTTATAAACACAATCAAGACACCTCTCCTCATTATATGCAAACTCTCCACATCTCCAAATTCTATTGCACTTCCTATTCCCCATAACTCCCAATTACACCATCCTTACCTCTTCTTCTCCTTTTTAACTTCTATTCCCATTAAACCCATCCATCCCCAACTTCCAATCCATGTTGGTTTTCAATTTTCGCGCCGCTCAGAAATCCCAGGCGTTAAAAGTTGTTTAATTGCAATGTTAGTCAAGTCCAACTCAAGTGTGGTTCCCGATCTATTCCAATGTGTCTAGCCTATTCTTCAGACTTAGCAGACAAGGAGGAATATGCTTTATTTTTAGGGAAGTCCTCTCTTTTAATTTTTCCTATCTTAGCCATTGAGGACAATGTCTAGTTTAAGTTTGGGGGCATTTTTGTGTCGTATTGCATATAGTTAGTTATTTACATTGTAGTACGTATAATTACATTTTGTTTTTGCATTCTTAAAAAAAATAAAATTGAAAAATTGAAAAATTAGTAGATAGTTTACTATGTTTATATAGCATTTAGTACATCTTGCGTGAGTCGAGCTGTTTGATATTTACAGTTTGTTTTGGCCAATGATGAGATGGGAATTGGGTAGATGAGTATAGTACTGACTATTAGAGCTTTGATGTGATTTCTTGTTATGAATTGAGTCCTTTCTGTTTGAAACTAGTATAATAAGGATAACACTGTAAAAACAACTTGTTGAATGAATGATTTTAAATTGATACATAATCGGACTCTAAAGGATAATGCTAGTTTGAATGAATGAATGACAAGAATAATTAGGGATGGCTAAAGTTAGACAAGAACCTAAGTTTGGGGGAATATTTGGGGTATATAAGCTTAAAGAAAAAAAAGAAACAAAAAAAAGAAAGATATTGAGTTGAATAAATTGAGTCCTGTCGTGGGTCGAGAAGAAGCGCGAAATGCACTCCCCATAACACACAGGCGTGAGATGGAGCGTAAAATGCACTCACTATCTATCAACCAAAAAAATATATGAATAAAATAGGAAATAAGAGCAAAAAGCCCCCGTAGATGAAAAATGAAGCATAAGTATCCCATGTTGACCCTCGATATTGGTAATTGTTTAATTTTAGTTGGATCTAGCTTATTTTTGGATTTCTTGAGTTTACACTGTATGATGCCTTCGAAAAGACTTGTTATGTGTTAAATTTGATATTATATCAGTTAACATTGCTTTGGAGCACACACACACTATATTAGTGATAACAGTATAAGATTTGATGAGTGATTGAGAAATTATTGATTGGTTTTGATATGATGTATTATCGCGTTTATTTGATTTCTCTAAGGTCGATTGAATAGACTTGTTTACGTCATTACTGCCGGATCCGTAGGCATGTAGATTAGTTGCGTTGCATGACATTATTGTTTTGTGTTTTTGCTTGAGGACAAGCAAAGGTTTAAGTTTGGGGGTATTTGATAAGTACATTTTATACCTACTTGTCCGGTATCTATTACTTGAATTATTTACTTAATCTCATGTTTCGTAGTTACTTTTCATATATTTTATGTTATTTTGTAGGCAATGACGCGACATTGGCATGAAGAAGCAAGGGAAAAAAATCGTACATCATTTGGACTAAAATACGTAAGCAAATACAAGAAGGGAATATTGAAGGACTTTTAACATCAAGTTGGATGCATGTTCTTGGCTTTGAAATTAAATTTTATGGTAGCTCTACTTCTTAGCTCTCCGGAACATCTTGAATCGTCCCAATCGGAGTTCAGATGCGAGAGTTATGGCCATTTTATCAATAAAGATCAAAGCTAAGAGTTGTCATGCTTGCCATTTACACAGTATCTACGTCAAGCTTGATTTCCACCTTGTTGCATTCCGAATCTGTCAATTGTGAAAGAATGAAAGTTGTAGATCTTGTCGATATCTTCGATTTGATAGGTGGCAAGCCCCGTAAATCCTTTCGGATCAAAAGTTATACATGTTTTACCAAAGGACGTCGCAGCAGAAAAATGGGACAGCGCGGACCGCGCTAGGCGGCCAAATTTTTTGCCATTGCAGCGCGGTCCATGCCCAGAATGGCTTGGGGACAGCGCTGACCGTGCTAGGCGACGAGAAGACAGCTGATTATGGTTATTTGATGTCCAATTTGAGCTAGAATAGGATTCTTAGTTTCCTAACTTGCTAGGGTATCCATTAGAACTATAAATACATGAGAAGAGACATAAAAGAAGGGGATCTAGGCTAGTTTTGGAGGATTCAATTAGATTAGATTAGAGTAAATTAGATCAAAACCCTAGTTCTTGTTAGATTTGGAGATTTAAGCAACTTGGAGACCATTGAAGATTCAAAGTAGGAGCAAGGAGGGAGCATCAAATCGACAAACAACAGATTCTATCTTCTTAACTTCTTCTATCTTTATCTTTTAATGATTATTCAATTGTGGATTCTTAGTTTTAATTCAATAATAATGAACTAATTCTTTGTTTGAGATTACAATGGATCTCATTGTGTAGTTTATTTTAATATGTTTCGCTATCAATTATTATGTTCTATTGTGAGGATTGTCTATTATGATTTGGACTTAATTGTTTAATTAATTGGCCATCAATTATCGTGATAATCTATATGAACTCGGTTGATGAAGTATTGATTTAGATCTTATCATGATAGCATGTGTTTGTGATTTCTGCATAGATGGAATTCATGATTCGTGTTTAGGATAGAGATATGTATTTACGCCATATGTAATCTTATAGAGAACTTGTGCTTTAAATCCTTTTTAATTGTAATTCACATAGAGATATAGTGGATTAGTTAATTAGGGTGTCTTGCTTGATTCTATCATCTGTGGATTTTAGTGAGTAAGGGTATTATGCATCGAGAGATGGTTTTATCTTCTTTAGTGTTCTTGATTAACAATTCATGATAGAGAATAATTGATGAGAAATGTGTTAACTTAAATGAGGCAATAAGTGAAGTTGTGATTTTAAATCTCCGTAATTTTAATTTAACTAGTGGTAATTAGAATTAGTTTATTTATAAATTGAAATTTATTCATTTAAATAAGATTGAGTTGGTTACAGGTTAGTACTTGGTGATTTATATTAATAATTCCTCGTGGGAATGATACTCTTATTACTATTATATTACTTGTTAACCACGTATACTTGTGTGTTGTGCGTAATTAGATTTTACCCAACAGTAGTGCCTTCTTTCGTAACAATTAATAATTCAACAATATTGTGCAATACCGTATGCTACTGTGCATCCACGCGTATTACTGTATTTTAACCACCGTGTATTCCAATAGTGTTAACGGTAACCATTACGCCGTTATTTATAAAAACTCAAACTTGTCGTTTTCTTCATCCGACAGTTATCCGTTATGGGGCCCACAGATGGCTGCGCCGTCGTACGAATATTCCCCGATAAAATGAATATTTTATAACCACTTGCTTATTTTGCAAAATTTTCATATTTCACCCATAACAAAAGTATTATATCAAATTAGCATCTTATTATTCACATTAATAAATAGAGGAAATTTGATTTTATTTATAAAAAGTTGAGGTCTTACAATTGTCGTTTAAGGTTTTGGCACATGGATTAAGAAAGTATCATTTACCAAGTAAAATTTGTTTGAAATTCCATCACTACCCCTTTATGGAAAGTTAAAACTATTAATACAAGGGGGAGAATTTCTTGGGACAATGAGAGAAGGTAAGGGTAATATAGGAAAGTAAATAATTTATTCTCCTCAAAAGTTATAAACGACAAACTTTTTGGAACAAATTTTTTCTTCTAAAACGACAATCTTTTAGGAATGGAGGGAGTAGTTCTTAGGTGGGGAGTCACTCAGTTCACTACATTCATAATTGTTAAACACTTGTGTTGTGTTGTTCTTATATATATGTCAAAAATGTAATTCTTTTCCCATATGTATTTCTGTAGGATGAGTTGAGTCCTAGAAGTATTATAAGAGAATGGTATTCTTAATAAATATGAAAAATAGACGGTCTTAGGTGATTATGACTAAATTTATATGATGTTGGTGGTATGCAGGTTTACAATTAGAAAATACTGTTCAACCTTCATGAGTAGAAGAAGAGCCAAAGGTCCAGATGAATCTTTTATTAAACGGATTAGAGAATGTTTTCTCTTAAAATGGTGATGGAGGTGTTAATTGATAGGAATATAATTTAATTCCTACTTATTCAAACTGCTTCATAACTATTGTTCGGCTATTGAAGTTTTCAAAGAATGATAAATTGATTCTTGATTTTGTTGTTTATTCAATTACTATAACTTGTTGAGCAATTAAATGCTCGCACTTGCAAAAAATCTAAAATTTTTGCAGCTAAAGCGGTCGGACTTGAATAGTCAAATGGTGTTAAGCGAAAAGAGTTTCGTTAAAGAAGAAGATTTATATGTACAGAATTACAAGGTGTAATGTAATCGAATGTTGTAATAGTAATATTTGTATGATGTAATATTCATTACTATTATGATTTGAAGATGTAAATGTCTTGGAACATGGGATTAGAGGTGATATGTTGTAATAATATTGTAATTACATTCATGTCTTAAGATTATGTTGAATGGATAATACCGTAAAACACCGGACCCGGGCTTGAAGGAAGACATGGGGTTTTGGGGCTTTAAATCATAACTACACAAAAATCGACCTCTAAATCGATATTCAAAACTAACACATAGTTCAAAAAATTTCTAACATTCAACCAAGTCTAATAATTTCTTATCATCGACTATCACAAATTCACTACTTTATTTCATTTACTTTTATATATTTATGTTATTTTTTTATCATGCCAAAAAGTGCATATTAATATAACTAATAAACAATAAATAGAAACATATAAATAACTACTAATTAACAAGTCAAATTAAACATACTATTCCACCATCCTACGTAACATGCAATTACTACTAATTAAACATCCTAACAAACATGCAAATTAAATAAGTTCAACCAACAACCTAAAATATAACCTCCAAACTCAAGTCTTACATTGTCCTTAATGTAATTAATTATTTAAATGATTACTTTCCTGAGGATATATTCATCATCCTCGTTTGCAAGATCATCACTGTCGATCTCTAATGATGAGTGAGTTTTATACCTATAAATTAAGTATTTTTAGCATGATGATTTATGATTTTTCGAGTATCTTCTATTCTTTTTTATGTGCTTTTATGTAGAAAATGAAGTTGGAAGTTATTTGGTTGTATTTTAGTTAAATTAGAGCTAATTGGGTTCATTTAAGTCAAATTGGAGTATATTGTGCAATTTCCAGCTTTTGGGCAGATTAACCTCTGGACTTCACTTGAGGAGAAAGTGGTCTTCTTGAGGTTTGTAGAGGACGCCTTAAGCTTTTCAAAAAGGTATGGTGTGATCATACAATTCTGCTACAAGTGGTATTAGAGCATGTAGAGCATATGATTTGATGGGCCCAGTGATAAGGTTAGTACTCCATGGTGGAACACATTCACATGTTGCACGTTACTCTCTTAGCGTGATGGAACAAAATAGAGTTGAGTCAGATGAAACACAAGGGATCACTCAAGTGTTTGTCACTGGTAGGTAAAATATGATTTGAATCGAATGGAGTGAGCTCCATATGTCTCTCGGAAGCTGCTCAAGGTGAAGGCACAAGGAGCAATGTTGTACGCTCACGTTTACCTCTAGCGCAGTGTAATAGTATTAGAGTTGAGTATGACTCCTAAAGAACTCAAAGAAAGTGTGTTCAATGGTGACTACTCTAGTGTGTGATACTTGTGATGGGTATTCTAGTGAAATGTGGTGATTGTTTGGATATTTCACATAAATTTCAATATTAAATAAATTCAAGAGTGTAGATGTGTTACTAAGTATGATGGAGTTTTAACCTAATAGGCTAATCTTTTGAATAAAAACATTATATCTTACCAACAAAGGAATTATATCTTAACAACATTATTAAAAAGAAATGTAAATTGTACTTTTTTCTTTGAATATTGTTAAGAACATCACTTTATTTTACTTTTGAATAAATGTCTCAAAATTGGTCCAACGTAATCAGTCTAGTCCCAGCCCAAAACAAATAGGGTCTAACAATCCTATAAGTCTTTTTGGGCTAAGACTTCATAAACATGACATCAACAAATAAAGCTCAAAAGAAGTATGTTATAAATTTATTTAATTTTTTAATCAATACAAGAATATATTAAAGTATTTAACTAAAGAGGGTTAATAATTATAAAATTTATTATTTTATAATTTTTAATAAATTTTATTAATTTAAGTTTAAAAATATCCCTCATTAGCTTTTAAAAATAATAATAATTTTTTAACATAAACAAATAGTAGTGATACATCCACTGAAATTTGCTTTATTATATGCAGCTCAGTATCATTTAGTATATTTGGTTATAGCTAGCTAGATCATGATTCATGTGATTATTAACTTGATCCAAATATTTTGTATATATTGTAATACCTACCCCCACCCTCCCCAAAAAAAATCATTTACGAAATTTATAAATATTGAAAATGTATTTAATTTTTGTTTACTCTAAAAATAATATTACATTCGTTCCAAATTATAAAATAAATATTGGCTTTTTAAAAGTCAACTTAATATGTTTTCAAATTTAAAATTGACATAAATATATTTATTTTATTTTAATACAATTATGAAATATTATTAAATATCTAAAAGGTACTACTAGTTATAAGATTATTATTTTCCACACTTAAAAGGAACAATATACATTTTAAATTTCAAAATTTATCTTAAATTGACTTATAAAAAGTTAATATTGATCTTATAATTCAGAATTAAGGAAATAATAATTTGTTAGTTTAGTAATAATGACATTATCATGACAAACTAGAGTATCATTTTATACTAATATTAATTAAAAAACGACTCTTTTTGTGTAACTTTTTTGACTAATGCAACTCTTTTTGTAATACGAAGAGAATATAATAGAGAATTGTTAAATCCACAACAGTACTTTTTATTATTTTTACAACAAAAGTAACGTTGTAGATTTATAGCTACAATAAAAACCGTCGCTATAGGATCTATAACGACACTTTTGTTGTGGAAATAACATTTTTTGTTGTGGATTTAACAAATTCCAATATAATACTCCCTCCGTTCATAAAAGATTGTCGTTTTAGAAGAAAAAAATTTGTTTCAAAATGTTTGTCATTTACAACTTTTGAGGAGAATAAATTATTTACTTTCTTATATTTTCTCTCATTGTCCCAAAAAATTCTTTCATATTAATAGGTTTCAACTTCCCATAAAAGGATTGTGATGAAATTTCAAACAAATTTTACTTAGTAAATGATACTGTAAGACCCCAACTTTTTATAAATAAAGATTTAATTTCTCTAATTATTATTTTGAAATAGTAAGGGTTGATTTGATTAATGTGGTTAGTTATGGGTAAAATGCGTAAATATTTCAAATAAGCAGGTGGTTATAAAATATTCATTGTTGTCAGAGAATATTCGTTTGGTCGTAGAATATTCTTGCTGTCGGAGAATATTCGTACGACGGCGCTGCCTTGTGTGGGCCCCATAACGAAAAGCGATTGGATGAAGAAAACGACAAGTATAAGTTGTTTATTAATAACGGCGTAGTTGTTACCGTTAACACTGTTGGAATAGCCGGTGGTTAAAACACGGTAATACGCGTTGTTGCACAGTAACACACGGTATTGCACCAGTTATTGATTCTTACGTAAGAAAGCACTACTAAATAATCGTTACAGTAATTACTGTTCAGTATTTTATTTTATTGATTCAATAATTACTGCGTTGATATTTTATATTACTGTTGTTTCAATAATTGTCACTACACAGTATTTTTTATTATCGGAGCAATAATCCATATTATCTGAATAATATTATTAGATAAAATTATTAGTAATGTCTAGAAAGTTCTGTCTAAGGAGAGGTTTGGTCACCTAATTGCGCGCCAGTAAGAAAAAATTCTTATTGGAGAGCCCCATCTTTCCTGGGAACGGCCTGGTTGCCAATACTGTGATTCTGTAATATTATTTGTGAATAATTAATTATTAATTTATATGATGAGGAAAATATTAATTTTATGTGGATATAGATGGAGAAAATTTTAATGTGACAATTGTTAAAAATTAATATTTTATATTTTTTTGATAAAATAATTCATTTAAATGTATTATTATATTTTAATAATATAATAATGGTGATATTTTTACAATGAATGTGGGATATATGAGTATATGAGGAGAACGAGTATTTTTGTGGCATTAAATGATTAACGCATGTTTTGTGTGTCGGTTGACACCAATTATTGATCGAAATTTGATTATAGCTTGTAAAATCGTCCGTTTGTGGATTTTGGTCAATTTCTGTTTGGAATTTGGAAAAACTTAAACTTACAAAGTTGTAGAGAATGAAATTTCCTATAAAAGGGACATGTGGTTCGAATTTTTCTGACAAAGGAGCTATTTATTATGAATTATTGAAGTTCTGTAGTTCCAAAATAATTAATTTTTGGGAGTTTTAAATATTTTATTTATGAAAAACGTTTTTCTTACCTTTTTTCTAGAAGATTGGCACGTGGAAAATGCTAAGATCTGATTTCAAAGGTGGGCTTGAAAATTTATATATATATATATATATATATATATTAATATTGTATTCAATTTTCTACTTTGGTGTTCTAAGCAATTTCCTATAAATAGGGTGCTTAAGTTAGAATTGAAAATCATTCCAGAAACTAAAGTTTTCTCTCTACTTCTCTCTCTATATTATCGATCATATTCTTGTGAATATTTTGATACTTTGAGTGTTGCTATATGGTGCAAGTTCCCTTCAGCACTATATCCAGTATTCCAGTCAAAAGTACTGTCTTTCCGAGGTAAGGAATGTTATTTTCTTCGTAAGTGATATTATTTCTTCAATATCATTATGCCGAAATATTGGTTAGAAATTTTTATCAAATTTGGAACTTTTTCATGTCGGGGTTACTATTCATAAGTTATTATTCACGAGTTACTATTCATGAGTACTATTCACAAAGCATGATGATTTTCTTATGGAATTTTTATCTTTTAGTGTCGGTGTTACTATTCACGTATACGACATTATTCACGTATACGACACTATTCACGAATACGACACTATTCACAAAAAAATTAAATTTTCATTTTTTGTCCAAAATATCTATTATGGATACTAGCTTTGATTGTATCCATGTTTTGATCATTCTTAAATTTTACTCCACTCTGGTTATTTATGAAGTATTTTTGAACTTGTATTGTTTAAAGTACAAATCCTTAATATTTATTCTTTTTTTTTCACTGGATTCGTTTTCTTTAAAATACTTTTCATCATCCTTAGTCCTAAATGATGATATTACTGAATATCTTTGACATGTAGTGCAAAGATGAATGATTTTCTGATGAATATCTTTGGCCCGTAGTGCAAAGATGAATAGGTGTTTAGATAAACATGACCAACTGATGAATATCTTTGGCTTGTAGTGCAAAGATGAATATTTGATTTCAGTTATATATTGATTGATGTTACAGGGATAAAAGATAGACGATGAACTTTTAAATTCATATATAGAATATAGTAGATTTCATTCTCTACTTAACTCTTCTAATAAATTATTATTTCTGCTGCGAATATTGATTTCAAACTTATTGTCTATTGTATTCTATTAGATTTTTCCATGTTGAGGACTAACGATAATTTATTTTATATTATCTTAGTCATAATGTTCTTTACTGGGTTAGTTGAGCTCACCTTTTTCCTTGTTGTTCCATTTTTCTTCTCAGGAGACTAGAATGTAGCGAGTACTAGTCGGGGTGTGGAATGATGGTTCTAGAAGTGGTTCTAGTAGTCCTCACTATTCTGTAAAATAGTGTATTAATAATTGTAATGAGGACTTATTTGAGTGTGGATATTGTCTAGATGACAATATTTGTATTTAAACTCACAGTTTTTATGTTGTATTAATAAAGTTGTAGTTGTTTCTGTACCATATATTTGGTGACTCAGACTGGGTGTTGTATACCTATTTTGGGGGCGTCATAGTTGGTATCAGAGATTAGGGATATGATCTCTGGCGGAGATCGGGGAATAGAACTAGGAGGGGAGAGACAAGTAAATCCTTCGTTAGTGTGTCCTACCTAAGCTTATTTATTGGTCGGTCATAATATAGGGGTATTATGTGATATGTTAATTTGTTAAATTAACCCTTGTTTTATGGCAGTATTTGAGAATGTCGACTGAGAATGTTAACAGTGGAGTAAATGAGACGAGGGAGACTCGTGTTCAAAATACAGGAGGAAATGATAGCAATTCACGGTTTGTCACAGCCAAGCAGTTCAAAGAGTTGGGACCACCAGAATTTATTGGAAAGCCGAATCCGATCAAGGCAGAGACGTGGGTTAAACAAATTACCAAGAAATTCAATATCTTGGGATGCACGGAGGAACGGAAGATTCCATTCACCACCTTTATGTTCCGTGGTGAGGCAGACTACTGGTGGGAGTCTGTGAAACACACCCATCCAGCCGCACTCAGCATGTCTTGGGAGACATTTCAGAAACTGTTCAATGACAAGTACTTTCCTGAAATTATTTGTCATATGAAGGAGGTAGAGTTTATTATACTGGAGCAAAATAACATGACGGTGTCCCAGTATGAGGCAAAGTTTGCAGAGTTGTCCAGGTTTGCACCTCATTTGGTGGAAAATGAGGAACGTATGACGCGGATGTTTCTGAGAGGTTTGAAACCCGGCATACGTCAATATCTCATTTCTCATAAATTTTCTCTCTATTCAGATGTTGTCAACAAGGCTCAATTATTAGAGCGAGATAACGAGTACGGTCAACCGAGGGACCACATCCAGGATCATACTGGTGACAGCAGTCATCAGAACAACGATAACCAGCGGAGAAAGAAAAATACGGACAAGAGCGGTAACCACTCTAGTGGTAATCGTGGCCATGAAAATAGAAGAAGCGAGTCGGGGGGAGATTTTAAAAAGAGGAGATTCAACAATGACAATGTGAAGACGTCAGCACCAGCAGCAATTGGTTCCAAGGGAGGAGAACGACCACCGGTCATATGCTATAAGTGCAGAAAAGAAGGACATATCGCTCGAGATTGCAATGTAGCGAAACCAAGTCCAGCGGGGATGGTGACTCAAAAGACTGTCCCAGAAAAGTCAAAGTCAACGGTTCCTGGAAGAGCTTTTTTCGTGACTGGTCAGAATGCGAGGAACCCGAATGAAGTTAGCACGGGTTAGTTAATTATAAATTTTTGCGAAGTCTATACCTTATTAGATATCGATTATACACATTCTTTTATCTCTCCTGCTTGTGCTCAACGTTTAAACTTGACTTCGGAGAAATTAGACTTTGATTTATTTGTGGAAACTCCGTTAGGAGAAACTTTCATCACATCCACTATTTATAAATCATGTTTGATCCAAGTTGGCACCATCACATTACCTGTTGATCTTATCTCTTTAAAGATACTTGCTTTTGATGTGATTTTAGGGACTGATTGGTTAACTACTCATCATGCCAAATTGATTGCTTTTGTAAGGTTGTTAGTTTTCATATTCCTAAGCAACCTGTTATTCGAATTTAAGCAACCAAACCATTGAAATCAAAACTCTTTTATATCAAGCCATAAAGTCATTCGTTTATTGAAAAACGGATGTTAAGCTTTCTTAGCCATGTTATGGACTTGAACAAAAATACGTCAAATTTGACTGATATTTCTGTTGTTAGTAAATTTCCTGACGTATTTCCTGGAAAAAAAATCCTGACCTACTCCCAGAACGTGATATTGAATTTTGTATCGACTTTGAACCTGGTACAAAACCCATTTCTAAAATTTCATATCGAATGGCTCCTATTGAACTTCAGGAGTTAAAAAAACCCAACTATAGAAGTTGATAACCGAGCCTCTATCTGGTGACTTCTTTTGTGGAATGCACCGAAGCCAGACTCTCCGTAGGGGACGCCATATTCGTGCGATAGTAAACTGATAGGTGTCATTCTGCCGTGTTATCCAAGGTTGGGATATGAGTCACAGTTGAGAGCAACCTAAGTTGGTAATCGAAATACATAGCTTTCTAGGCTTAGTTGGTTATTATCGGAGATTCTTTGAAGGATATTCTCGAATGCTACTCCGTTAACTCAGCTGACTCGTAAAGATACAAAATTCGTATTGAGCGAGGAATGCGAGAAGAGTTTCCAAGATCTCAAAAGGAGACTCATTTCGGCACCTATTTTGACAATACCATCCGGTTCGGATGGATTTGTTATCTACAGCGATGCTTCAGGCAAAGGGTTATGATGTGTTCTCATGCAACGTGAGAAATTCATAGCCTATGCCTCGCGACAACTTATAGAATATGAGAGGAATTATCCTACTCATGATCTAGAGTTGGCAGCAGTCGTTTTCGCGCTAAAGATCTGGAGGCACTATCTATATGGGGAGAAAGTGGAGATATATTCAGACCATAAAAGCCTCAAATATTTCTTCACCCAAAAGGAACTCAACATGCGGCAACGACGTTGGCTCGAGCTGTTAAAAGATTATGACCACACTATTTAATATCATCCTGGAAAAAGCGAATGTGGTAGCTGACGCATTGAGTAGAAGATCATGCGCGGGAACAAATGCGACGTTGTTAAAATAAAGGCCCATTTTTTGTGAATTACAAAAGCTGAAGATAGAATTCAAGACTCCGGGGACCCATTCAATGATTTCAAGTATACGTATAGAACCAACTTTAATCAAGAAAGTTAAAGTTGCTCAAGTCACGGACCCGGAGCTGATGCATATAAAGAAGAAAGTGCAAGAAGGTGCTATTCCAGAAGCAAGAATCGATGAAGAAAGAATACTTCGAGTCCACTCCAGACTTTGTGTTCCTAACGATTCTGATTTAAAGTACAAGATCATGATGGAGGCACACAATACACCATTTGCAATCCATCTTGGAAGTACCAAAATGTATCGTGATCTTCGACATACATTTTGGTGGAACAATATAAAGAGAGAGATTGCAAAGTTTATCTCGATGTGTTTAACTTGTCAACGTGTAAAGGCGGAGCATCAAGTGCCAAAGGGTCCATTGCAACCACTTGAGATTCTGAAATGGAAGTGGGAACACATTACCATGGATTTCGTTACGGGTCTTCCCACGGTTTCTCAACACATAAATGTTATTTGGGTTATTGTTGATAGATTAACTAAGTCTGCTCATTTCTTACTGATACGGGAGACTTATTCCCTTGAATGTCTTGCTAATATGTACGTGAATGAGATTGTGAGGTTGCATGGCATGCCAGTATTCATAGTTTCGGATCGTGACCTAAGATTTACTTCAAGATTTTGGGTTAGCTTGGAAAACGCTATGGGCACGGATTTACGGTTTAGTTCGGTATACCATCCTCA
The DNA here is from genome assembly GCA_020205505.1 of Panax japonicus. NCBI lineage: Eukaryota > Viridiplantae > Streptophyta > Magnoliopsida > Apiales > Araliaceae > Panax > Panax japonicus. The sequence continues at coordinate 65,397,697 of CM035091.1, forward strand.
AACGGATGGGCAATCAGAGAGGACTATTCAAACTCTTAAAGATCTATTAAGACTTTGTGTCCTCGATTTCAAAGGGAGTTGGGATAAGTACCTACCATTGGTGGAATTCTCCTACAACAACAGTTATCAAGCAAGTATAGGTGTAGCTTCATTTGAAGCATTGTATGGACGAAAGTGTCGCTCTCTAGTATGTTGGGATGAGGTGGGAAAAGCAACGCTGTTGGGACCAGAGTTGGTACGAATGACTACAGAGAAGATCCAAACGATTCGACAACATCGACAAAAGAGTTATGCGGATTTTCATCGAAAGGACGTGGAATTTAGTATTGGGGATCATGTATTGTTGCGTGTGGCTCCATGGAAAGGAGTTACAAGAATTGGGAAGAAAGGAAAGCTCAATCCATGATTTATTGGCCTATTTCAGATTCTTGACCGAGTAGAAAATGTGGCCTATAGACTCGCGTTACGTCCAAGTATGTCTCGTGTTCATAATGTTTTTCATATATATCTGCTTCGTAAATATGTGAAAGACCCGAACCACGTTATTGAGTTAGAACCGGACGAAATAGCCGAAGACTTAACGTACGAAGAGGTACATGTCAAGATCTTGGATAGAAAGGAGCATGTCCTACCCACGAAGGTCATACCACAAGTTAAAGTTTTTTGGAGAAACCATGCTATTGAGGAAATGACCTGGGAGTTGGAAACAGAAATGAAAGCAATGTATCCTCATCTTTTCAAAACACCAGGTATGTACTTCAATTTCGAGGACGAAATTTCATAAGGAGGGGAGGTTGTAAGACCCCAACTTTTTATAAATGAAGATTTAATTTCTCTAATTATTATTTTGAAATAGTAAGGGTTGATTTGATTAATGTGGTTAGTTATGGGTAAAATGTGCAAATATTTCAAATAAGCAGGTTGCTATAAAATATTCATTGTTGTCGGAGAATATTCGTTTGGTCGTGGAATATTCTTGTTGTCGGGGAATATTCCTGCGACGGCGCAGCCTTGTGTGGGCCCCATAACGGAAAACGATTGGATGAAGAAAATGACAAGTATAAGTTATTTATTAATAACGGCGTAGTTGTTACCGTTAACACTGTTGGAATACCCGGTGGTTAAAACACAGTAATACGCGTTGTTGCACAGTAGCACACGCTATTGCACCAATTTTTGATTCTTACGTAAGAAGGCACTACTCAATAATCGTTACAGTAATTACTGTTCAGTATTTTATTTTATTGATTCAATAATTGCTGCGTTGATATTTTATATTACTGTTGTTTCAATAATTGTCACTACATAGTATTTTTCATTATCGGAGCAATAATTCATATTATCTAAATAATTATTAGATAATATTATTGACAATGTCTAAAAAGTTCTGTCTAAGGAGAGGTTTGGTCACCTAATTGCGCGCCAATAAGGAAAGATCCTTATTGGAAAGCCCCCTCTTTCTTAGGAACGGCCTGGTTGCCAGTACTATGATTCTGTAATATTATTTGTGAATAATTAATTATTGATTTATATGATAAGAAAAATATTAATTTTATATGGATATAGATGGAGAAAATTTTAATGTGACAATTGTTGAAAATTAATATTTTATCTTTTTTTTGATAAAATAATTCATTTAAATGAATATAATAATATAATAATATAATAATGGTGATATTTTTACAATGAATTTGGGATATATGAGTATATGAGGAGAAAGAGTATTTTTGTGGCATTAAATGATTAACACATGTTTTGTGTGTCGGTGGACCCCAATTATTGACCGAAATTTGATTATAACTTGTAAAATCGCCTGTTTGTGGATTTCGATCAATTTCTGTTTGGAAGTTGGAAAAACTTAAACTTACAAAGTTGTAAAGAATGAAATTTCCTATGGAAAGGACATGTGGTTCAAATTTTTCTGACAAAAGGGTTATTTATTATGAATTATTGAAGTTCCGTAGTTCTAAAATAATTGATTTTTAGAAGTTTTAAATATTTTATTTATGAAAAACATTTCTCTTACCTTTTTTCTAGAAGATTGGCATGCGGGAAATGCTAAGATCTGATTTTAAAGGTGGGCTTGAAAATTTATTTATATATATATATATATATATATATATATATATATATATATATATATATATATATATATATTATTTAATTTTCTACTTTGGTGTTCTAAGCAATTTTTTATAAATAGGGTACTTAGGTTAGAATTGAAAATTATTCCAGAAACTGAAGTTTTCTCTCTACTTATCTCTCTATATTATCGAGCGTATTCTTGTGAGTATTTTGATACTTTGAGTGTTGCTATACGGTGCAAGTTCCCTTCAGCACTATATCCAGTATTCCAGTCAAAAGTACTGTCTTTCCAAGGTTAGGGATGTTATTTTCTTCGTAAGTGATATTATTTCTTCAATATCATTATGCCGAAATATTGGTTGGAACTATTTATCAAATTTAGAACTTTTTAATGTCGAGATTACTATTCATGAGTTACTATTCACGAGTACTATTCACGAAGCATGATGTTTTTCTTGTGAAATTTCTATCTTTTAGTGTCGGAGTTACTATTCAAGTATACGGCACTATTCACGTATACAACATTATTCACGAATACGACACTATTCACAGAAAAATTAAATTTTCATTTTTCATCCAAAATATCTATTATAGATACTAGCTTTGATTGTATCCATGTTTTGATCATTCCTAAATTTTACTCCACTCTAGTTATTTATGAAGTATTTTTGAACTTTGATTGTTTAAAGTACGAATCCTTAATATTTATTCTTTCGTTTCACTGGATTCGTTTTCTTTAAAATAATTTTCATCATCCTCAGTCCTAAATGATGATATTACTAAATATCTTTGACATGTAGCGCAAAGATGAATGATTTTCTGATGAATATCTTTGGCACGTAGTGCAAAGATGAACAGATGTTTAGATGAACATGACCAACTGATGAATATCTTTGGCCTATAGTGCAAAGATGAATATTTGATTTCAGTTATATATTGATTGATGTTACAGGGATAAAAGATAGACGATGAACTTTTAAATTCATATATAGAAGATAGTAGATTTCATTCTCTACTTAACTCTTCTAATGAATTATTATTTCTGCTGCGAATATTGATTTCAAACTTATTGTCTATTATTTTCTATTAGATTTTTCCTTGTTGAGGACTAACGATAATTTATTTTATATTATCTTAGTCATAATGTTCTTTACTGGGCTAGTTGAGCTCACCCTTTTCTTTTTTGTTCCATTTTTCTTCTCAGGAGGCGAGAATGTAGCGAGTACTAGTCGGGGTGTGGAATGATGGTTCTAATAGTGGTTCTAGTAGTCCTCATTATTCTATAAAATAGTGTATTAATAATTATAATGAGGACTTATTTGAGTGTGGATATTGTCTAGATGACAATATTTGTATTTAAACTCACAGTTTTTATGTTGTATTAATAAAGTTGTAGTTGCTTCTATACCATGTATTTGGCGACTCAGAATGGGTGTTGTATACCTATTTTGAGGGCGTCACAGATACTTTCTTATTCCATGTGCAAAAATCTTAAACCGACTATTTTTTAGGAACTGGTGTAGTATTATATGTTTGGTTTTAATTTGTTGCTCATTAACTGTTTGCAAAAATGGCCAAGTGCGTTGAAACAAGTCAACGTGGGTGTACCACTTCTTTGAACTTTAAATCACACAAACTCATCACATTTAATAACTCTTATGGGGACATGGATTTTGAACTGGAAATTAAATTGGATCGGAAGAAAAAAATAAATTTATTATCACGAACAAATTGATTGTATTGTACAATTATTGACGAGAATAAATTGTTTTTATTTTTTCGATCCAAATTTTCTGTCAAAAACTCATATCCGCATAGAAGCACTCCATCACGTTTAGCAGTGAAAATTGAAATGATGGTTTATTACATATTAGTTTAGTTCCATATTTTGTTGATTTAGTAATTATGTCCTTTTTCATCATTTTTATTTTAAAACTAATTGCTCATTCCTCATTTGTGAACTTAGTTCCATTATTTGAAATTTTTGCCATTTTTCTTAATCATTTTGACTTATAGTTTTCTGAATCAACTGCATACAGGCTTTGTAAAACACCAGCTATTCTCTTGGGCAGATGATCTATCATTTTATTGTGAGTTTACTTGTTTGGTTACTGAGCGTTCCGAAGTTAAAACACACTTTATAATTTTACATGTCTAGAAGTAATATATTTTTAAAAACAATTTATTTAGCTCGCAAACGCAACGTTGGAGGTTCAAAATCATTGCACGAAAAATAAAGCGTGTGTTTAGAAGTTCAAACGCTACCACTGCAAAAACTGCAAACGCTAGTAATGGATAGAACTATTTCATTGAAAAAGCTTTTTACTTTTATTTATGGGCTCTCCCCATGCACCCAACTTTTATCAGAACACGAATGCATATCGGTGTCATCATCATGCTATATTCTTGCCCCCGATATGCTTTCTAAAAAGTATGCAAATACTTGCAACTTGATCAAATTTTAATATTTATGTATTGTTAACTATTAGTTTAGGTAGTGTATTAAAATACCCTGCGTAGGTACTTAATTTCTGTCTAGGTATTAGTCTGGTTCTTTATCATCTAGATTTGACTTGGCGTGTAGTTCTTGTTTTTACGGGACTAAAGTTCGACCACATCTTTTACGAGACTAAAGTTCGACCACATCGATATATTAAAGGTTTTGAAACTTTATCTTAAAAAAAAATTTGGTATTTTAAAATTTTAAAAAAATGACGTCTTTTATATACCTGATATAATATAACAAACTAGATGTGTCCCGTGCCTCCGGCACTGTATGAACGATGAGATTTATCCTAAATTTTGAACGGCCCAAATAATTTATTGAGTGAGCGGGAAATTCAAAATCATTTGTATTTAGATATATTAGATAGATAGATAGATGGTGGAATTTATCTCAAACTTTGGACGGTCCAAATGATTTATTGAGTGAGCGGAAAATTCAAAATCATTTGTATTTTATTAGATAGATATATATACTAGATAAAATAAATAAATGAGACCGTTCTAGAAAATACTTAGGCTGCCTAGTAACTAGCCCCTCTTAGACGTCGAAGCATCTTATTAAGAGAAAGAATATAATTTGTAAGTGGAGCTTCATGGCACACCATCTACGGTGAAACATGCATTCTAACATAGCAATAAAACACTCGTAGAAAAAAGAGGAAGCAAAAGGAAGATAGAAAGAGGCCTATGGTTTACCCACTCAACCTAAAGCTCAAATGGTGACAAAGATGCTCATCATCAATCAATGAGGCTCAACGTTCTTTTCCATTGGATAGATAAAGAGAATTGGACCCTCCACGAACAAATCATACACCATATTTATATGCAGAATCAGAAACCCACTTTGATAAAAAAAAGAAGCACCTTGCGAATCAGGACCTTCCACCCTTCAATAACATCTCTGCCTTTTTAGAGCCTCCTTTTGTTAGGATTACATCATTATGTACTGAGCTTGATAAAGAGGAAAAAAACAGAAATCTCAAAAGCAAAGGAATTATTAGATTCTATGCGTACAAATAAAGCAGTTATATTGATAGAAATTTGCCAAATACTTGCACATGGGCCAAAAAAGAAAAGAGAAAAATGAGACAGAATCTGTCTAGTACTACTTTTCTTAGGTAAACAAAGAGGGTAAGTTATCTATACTATTAGGCTCTAAATACTTTTGAAGAGTCTATAGATTCTATGCTACGTCAACAGGAACCCCACATCATGGTTACCAGAAAGGCAGAAAATGTTAATCGACTACCACGGTTAGGAACAATAGTACCTGATACGCAAAACGTAGTGCAATTAGAGTTCCCTAGTAACCCTGCTAGCCCACAAAGCTCCTAATACTATCATAATTCATATGGAGTTTTTGGAAGCTTGGTCACATTTTCTGTTTCTTTGGTCTTATTTGATGACTTGCATGAATCGATTCTGCATGGATCTGCCTCGATCAGCAACTGAACAACCTCATCCATAGTAGGACGAAGGGCCGGTGATTTACTTGTACAACGAATGGCAATCCGAAGAACCTTAATCATCTCTTCTTTAAATGACCCTGATAATTGCTTATCCAAAACCTCCCTAACTCCTTCTTTAGTCTCCACCTTGGTTGAGACCCAATATATGATATTCTTGTTCTCTCCAAACTCTGCCTCCACAGGCTTTTTCCCAGTTACTAGTTCGGTTAGAACAACTCCAAAGCTGTAGACATCACATTTGGTAGTTGCTTTGGAAGAATATGCATATTCTGATATATTGCCAATACAAACGAAAGAAACGTTAGGCATGAACTCGTGTCAAAATTTCGTATCTGAACGTGAAATAATAGCATTAACTAGTAATTAAATTATTAGATGGATGTGTCTTTAACAAAAATAGCCATATGAAGAACTATTAAAACTTGTATTGATATTTTTGTGAGCAGGATTAATATCTATAAATCCTGAAGTACAACTACTTGTACATACTTCTGCATATTATTGGTTTCAAGGGTATCTGCACATCCAAGAATAATTATGGCGGAACACCTTAAATTTAACTCAAATAACTTCGTTTTAAATTGTATGCTAGAAATATATGCCTAGATTTCGCCATATGAAAAACTGATGTTAAATTGGGTTAGTTCAGAAATTTACCTGGGGCTAAATAGCCATAAGTCCCTGCAATAACTGTAGTCGTTGAATCTTTCCCTCCTCTTGCTCTGAGAACTTTGGCTACGCCAAAGTCTGCAACCTTGGCATGGTAATTCACATCAAGTAAAATGTTGGTTGACTTGATGTCTCTGTGAATAATTGGTGGCATCAAATCATGGTGCAAATAGGTCAAGCCCTGTGCAACCCCAAGTGCAATCCGATGGCGAGAAGGCCAGTCCAACAGGCATTTCCCTCCGTGAAGTGTATCCCAAAGGTTTCCATTAGGCATGTACTCATAAACCAGCAAGTTGGAATCCAAACTAGAGAAATAGCAATACAACTTGACAATGTTTTTGTGCCTTATACTTCCTAGAGTTTCAACTTCGGTTTTCAGTTCTTTGTCTATAATCACTTGGTCCTCCGAAGCAGGATCTTTTGTTTTTCGACTCCAAAGCCTCTTGACAGCAATAACTTCCCCATTGCTCAACTCAATTTTGTACACTGTCCCGGATCCTCCATGACCAACTATGTTCTTATCAACCATGGCCTCAATGATTTCGCGGTGGTCAAAGCTTATTCTGTGGAAGCTTTTGACATCGTACGAGAAAAATAAAGAAGAGAAGGTTTCTTCATGTTCTATGGCAGATTTTTCTTTAATAAACCAACGCTTTAGAAACAAGAAACCTCCTATTATCACAATTCCCACTGAAAGGCCAATCACCCAAGTGCAGTTCAACTTTTTCTTATTATAAGTTTGTGAACAAATAGGAAAATTTGGAACCGACGAACTGAGGGAATTAGGAACACAGAGAGATGGGTTGTTTGAAAAACTTTCTAACAATCCTCCCTTTATGAATGACTTAGGAATGGGGCCGGAAAGGAGATTGTTTGAAAAGTTCATAGAATTTGGAAGCAAATCAGATAGGCTTTCCGGGATATTTCCAATTATGCGATTACTAGAAAGATCAAGCACGTTGAGAGATTTTAACAACGCAAGGGATTCAGGAATCGAAGAACTGAACTTGTTCTTTTGCAACACCAATAAATTGAGCCGTTGTAGGCTGCCAATTTCAGAAGGTATAGGACCAGAAAACAGATTATTGCTGAGATCAATTTTTACCAAACTAATAGCATGTGAAATTTCAGGCGGTAGAATACCTGAAATCATGTTGCTTTGTATGAAAAGCTCGGACAAGTTCTTAGCATTTGCAATTGTTTGGGTTAATGAACCATTCAAATGGTTATATCCCAAATCAATGATTGAAACCCGAGGAAGGCCTAGAAGCCCTTCAGGTATTGAACCTTCTAAATGGTTTTGACTAACCCGAAAACGCAAAAGAGACCAACATTTTCCATAACTTTCAGGCAGTCCTCCAGTAAACTTATTATCCAGGACACAAAAGTACAACAACTTACCTCTATTACATGCATCAGTTGGCAGTTCTCCAGATAATTGATTTTCTGAAAAGTCGAAAGCAATCATAGGCGATAATTTGCCGAGATTTCTCGGAACTTCTCCTGACAGTAAATTGTCATAAAGAGATAAGATTCTCAATGTTGTTGAATTTGCAATCACATCCGGGATTTCTCCTGATAGACTGCAGTTGTAAAGTTGCAGGACCTCGATTTTCGGAAGGCTAAATATAGATTTGGGCAGCTTTCCAGTCAAAGTATTGACAGATAAATCGAAATCAATGAGCTCTGTGAGATTTCCAAGCTCCTCAGGTATTTCGCCCACAAGTTGATTATAATAAAGCTCGAGAAAGTGCAAATTTTTCAGTTGGCACAATTCTACTGGAATATTACCAGTAAGGAAATTCCCGGCCAATTCCAGATCAACAAGAGATGTCATATTACCTATAGATTCTGGAATTGGACCTCGGACCTTGCACGTTGTTAGCACCATGTACTTGAGTTTTGTCAGCCTGGAAAAACTCTCAGGCAGTTGCCATAGGTTGAATCCTACATCTTCATTAAAATTTAGTACCTCGAGATTAGTGAGATTGGTGACAGACAAAGGGAATTCGCCCGTGAAGAGATTGTATGACAGATCAAGTGTCTTTAGAGCTATCATGGGCGAAAAATCTGGTAAAGTCCCAGTGAGCTGAGCAGAGCTCATGTTCAGCTCTTCGAGGCGAGAACAATTGGTGATACTTTGAGGTAAACTCCCATGCAGATTATTATGACCTACACGAAGAATACGTAGCTCAGGAAGGTAAGAGCATATGCCTTCAGGTAAACGGCCTGATAAAGACCACCTCGAGACATCAACCTTTACCACAAATCCTTCATCATTGCAACCAATGCCCGTGTAGTTGCAAAATGGTTTGGTTCCATTAAAATCCCAATCTGACAACGAATTCCCCCAGATAGACTTTTTCATGAGAGTGAAGAACAGAGTCTGATCGTTATTACTACTCGGGGTGGCTTCAGAAAAGTTGGTTAGAAATAATAGTAGCACAAAAAGGGAGAAAATGTATTTAGCCATTTGAGAGAGGAGTGATAAAGTTGTACTAGAGATATATTTAGAATTTGGTGCAGAGGAGTTGAAGAAGAGAAGAGATATATAAATGACAATAATGATGGGATCATTGGGTTCAGTAGGAACAAAACTGATCAAAAAGAAGGCTTGTGCAGTAGTGTACTGAGATAGGGACGGGAGATGTGCATATCTTTGAATAATGACCATATTCTCTCACTTATAATTTTTTTTAAAAAGTAACTAATTTCTAAAATAATTTATATGAATTTTTTCTTATAACTCATTTTTTACATATATAAGTTTTGATAAGGGCTGAGCAAAGAACCGAAATCGCCTCCGAAATCACACAGAAAACGGGAAAAAATCACATTTACCCCATTGTGGTCGTCGTGTTTTAAGTAATTAGTCATTGTAGTTTAAAAAAATTCAATTGGCCCACTATGTTTTTTAAAAATTGTTAATCAAGCCATTCCGTCCAATTTTACTCACGGACGTTAAAAAATTGGACCAATTTTCCTATATGGCTTTTGAAAAAAAAACGAAACAAGTTATTTTCTACGCGGCAAGCCAGTCAGCCAAATTCCTAATACTTGAAAATTGGAAGAAAAAAAAACCTTTATTCCATTGTGTTCGTCGAGTTGTAAGCATTGAGCCACTGTACTTTAAAAAAATACAATTGATCCACTGACCGATTCAAGTCCATTCAACTCTAAACAAACACTCCCTATTAAGTGTAAATTTACACTCTGTTTCTGAATTTTGAACAGAAAAGAAAAGAATAGAAAACTTAAATTAGAACAGAAAAGAAAAGAATAGAAAACTCGAAGTTTTCTTTTATGTTGTTTCTAAATTTTTAATAGAAAAGGATAGAAAATTTAAAATCAAGGACATGAGTTGTAATTTAAAATTTATTATATTAAAAGTTGAGGATAATATGGGAATTATAAAAATATTACTTATTCCAATTTCTTTTCCGTCCAAATCAGGCCAATTTTGGACAAAAAACTTTTGCAGGAAAAGTGGCCAAGTTTTCTATACATTTCTTTTCTTTTCCGTTTATTAAAAAACTCAGAAACATAAGAACTAGAAAGAAAACTTAAATTTTTCGTCCATTTCTTTTCTTTTATGTCCATTTTAAAACTCAGAAACATAGCGTAAAAGGAACACGCATTTCACTGCATTAAAACCCACAAAAAGCTTCAGGGCTACGCCTCTCTATTTCTGGCCGCTATAAAAACCGAACCTCAATGAATTTTGTGCTCCTTTTTCAACTCATTTTTTCCAAAATCGCATGTAAAACTCAAATCACTGAATTCGTTTTTTCTCCCATTAATGGGAGATCCGAAGAATTCAAACCCGCCATCTTTCTCTCTCCTCCCACCCGGTTGCCGTTTCTTTCCCTCCGATGAACAACTCCTCTGCTATTATCTCACTCTCAAGAACAAGGCCGGTCACTCTTAGGGTTTGAAACCCTTAGGGTTTGCAATTTGATTTTCTAAAATTTCCAATTTAGGTTTTAAAAATAGAAATTTAATATTTCTATAATAATTAGAATTTTTCTAATTATATTAAAATTTCTTAATCAAAAATTAAATCTTGCTAATTAGGATTTGCATTTCCTAATTAAAATTGCTAATTTAGCAATTAGGGTCAAAATCATAGATTAGGGTTTACAACCCAAAAATTAGGTTTTCTAATTTAAAAATTAGATTTCGTAATTAGATTATGGTTTTCTAATTACTTAACTTGAAAATTAGAATTAATATATCCTAATTAACATTAAAACTATTTAATTAACACTTAGGTTTTCCCTAATTAGAAATTAGGGTTCCTAAACCATAAATTAGGGTTTAATAGTTTAATAAATAATTAAGCTTTACCCTAATTAACATTATAATTAATATCACTTAAGAATTATAATTATCCTTTAAGTTCCCATATTAGGGTTTTAAATTCTCGAATTAGGGTTTCGGATTCCCTGAACTAAAATTAGGGTTTTCAGAGCCAGTTTTAGGATTTTCTAACCGAACGTTGACGTTCTTAATATATACTTAGGGTTTGTTAAAGATATCGTTTATCTGGTCAACCCTTGACCCTTAACACTACAAAAAAAGGGGCTTCAACAACAACCAATTTTCGTTGCTAAAGGTGCCAAATTTCGTTGCAAAAGGGTTTTGGCAATGACTTTACTGTCGTTGCGTCTTTCGTTGCGCAATGAGCGTTGCTAATTGTTCCCCAACGAACGTTTTTTTTCGTTGCCAAAAGTAATACATTTTGCAACGAAATTTGGCTTTCGTACAGAGACATCGATCATTTAGAAACAAAATATATTGTTGCAGAATAATTAAAATTTCGTTGCTAAAAACGCCATTTCGTTACAAAAGCTTGTTAATTGGCAACGAAATGAACTCTCTTTTTTTGCAACGACCATCCATTTTCGTTGCAATTGACACTATTTTGCAATGACATTTTTCGTTGCAGTAAATTATGAAATTTTTTGCCCACGCTTGTTTTCGTTGCAGAATGTAAACTTTTTAGCAACGATTTTCGTTGTTGATTATATTATTTGTCAACGACATTATGCTGAATCAACAACGAATATATTTGTTGCTGGTTTTTTTTACAATAGCAACGAAAGTCGTCGATTAGCAACGACATTATATGTTGCCATTTTTTTATATGTGCAACGAAAGTTGATATAATTTGCAACGATAAAAAAATGTTGCCTTCTATGTTAGTATTAACAACATTATCCTCTCCGTTGTTATTAGGTTAATTTTTCGTTGTCAAATATTATATTTTTAATACCTTTAGCAACAAAAATTTGTTGCTTAATGTATAAAAAATTGTTACTATATTAAAACTTGTTCAATGCTTTGGTAACGAATTATATTGTTGCCAAATCAAAATTTGACATTCTTTTTGTGTACCTGGCTGGTTCAATGTCCCCATAGCAAATAATGAAAAAAATACAAAAAACTAAAATATTATTAACTTAATAAAATCATCCACTACATGATCGTTTATTGTCTTTACAATTAACCATATATAGCTACCACAGTTCTTCAATCAAAGTATATATCTACGTATATAGAGAGAGTACACTTCATAATTTCGTCCCTTGTCTTTCGTAAACGTAGCACGAAAATTTGATACCCAGTATTGTAAGGCAGGTCGTAGAAGCAGTCTTCCTGCACATATTTAAAAATAATAGCTAAGTCGGAAAAATGAAGGGAAATTATGATCATAAAGGTGTTGGATTTAGAGGCATAAATGTTGGAGATAAATTGAGCCCATAACACGGTTGGCAACAAATAGAATTTGAACTAATACTAATAAATCCAGTTAGGACACAAATTTTCTCTTGCAGCAATCAATCATGAAATGGCCAAGGTGCAAGCAACAGATAGATAACTACTACGATTAGTGCAATTTCTAGAGAATAATAGATATTAATGTTTTCTCATGAGAAGCACTCGTACATGCACACACTCTAACTGGACAACTTCAGAAAGTGTTTCCTCAGTTCTGTGCTATTAATGGGTGAACCTCCAGTTCACTCGCATTCTCAAAATGATGATAGCAAACCATGTGGATAAAATAATTGGACATTGTGTTATGGAATATCTTTAATGAATTTAATAAACAAATATAGGAGTTCTAAGTGAAACTCTTCCCAGACTATCACTTTTACAGACATAATAGCAAATCCATGAAAACCAAAAAAATAAAGCGGTGAATTTAACTTCAATTCACTTGATAAATGTTAAGGAAAAGATTCAAATGTATACCTCCATCATCCCAGTGTGAACAGCTGAAACCATCAGAGGCTAGATTGGTAGAATCAAAGCAGATGCTGCCATCAACAAATTTGAGTTTTCATCCCGGATTGCCCTCGACAGACACTGAAAAAAGATCTTCAGTTAGTTTACCCAAGAGCCAATAGAAAATCTTTGACTGAAATGTAAACAAATGCTACAGTTTATTTCTTTTCTTTTTTGATAGGTAAATGCCACAGTTTATTTCAATATCTACAAAGAAATATTTGTGACACTAATAAAGTAACAAGAAAGCTATCAGAATAGCCAATAGAATGAACTGTTCACCTTAATTTAATGATGCATTACAAAAACTAACTAATAGCTCATGACTACCACAGCAACTTGTGGGCTAACACAGTAGAGCCAAAAGTAAAGAATCTAAGAGCAACTACAGCAAGCCGGAGATGCCAAATTCGTAGACTATATTTAGTCTAGGAAACTAATTTTACTCTAGCAGATGGACTATATTTAGTCGACCTACTTTTCCGGCGGCTCAAAGAGACTAAATCTGCGAACGAGAAAATAGGCAGACTATAAATTTAATATAATTAAATGGGAGAGAGGATGAAGAAAAAAAAGAAGAAACTCTGTTTGAAGAAGAAGCTCTCAAAGGAAGAAGAAGGAGATGAAGTCTGAGAAGTGAAAGTGAAGAAGAAGATGAACTGATAGAAAAAGTAGGAATGGATGTTGAACAAGGAGATGGAGAAGTAATAAAAATAATAAAAATATCAACAAATATAAATTGAAACGTTAATTGGAAAATTTATAAATATGTACAATAATTTAATACATTTTATATTTTTCAATTAACTATTTCAATATTTAACCATTGTAGGTATTTTATTAATAATAATTTATATTTTTATTATATTTGATTTTTATTTTTTATTGATAATAACTCTTTAATTTATTCATTGATTATTTTAATCTTTTTATATTATAGTCTACCGAATAGTCCATCTGCTTAAAAGATTAAAGACTAAAGGACAATTGATGATGTCATATGGACTAAATATAGTCCATCTGCTGGAGATGCTCTAACTAAACTTTTGATTGCAACACAAACACACATTAATCTCCCTTTCCCACAGGAATCCTCTTGAACTCTACTTGTGCAAAATCAACACCGCAAGACAAACACACACTATCCTACAGTCCCACAGCTATTCTGAAAATCCAACGGATATACATTGGCCTAGCCCATTGTCCTTGTGCAGGTCAACAATCACTACTACAAAATACTAAATAGACAACGCTTAAAAGACAATATTTTTTATAAAAACGTTGTAGTATTTTTTTTCACAACGTTTTTAAACAAAACATTTTAGATAAATATGGAAAAACGTTGTCTATTTAAAAATATATATTTTTTATTTTAACTAGATAACGTTTTTTAAAAAAAGGTTATGTATCTAAAAACACGGAGCTCAAAATTGAAAAACACAGAATTTCTTCTTTCTCCTATCTCTATCTCTGTACTTTCCTCCATCCACTTCTCTCTCGTTCTCGCCAACTTCTCCTAACCACTTCGCCGCCACTCACTCCGCAACCGTCTCCAAGCCTAACACCCATAGCCACCATCTCCGCCTTTAAAGATACAGCCACATCCGCCTCTTTCCGCTCGGACGAACGCCTCCTCGCCGCCGGATCCCACTCAGATCTGGTTCAAGTCTTTGATGCCAAGTCCCGGTTACCCCTCTGGAAACTCCGTGTCACTCCCGCCCCGTTCATGTAGTTAAATACCCTCGCCTCGATAAGCTTCACCTCCTCTCCGGCGCCGACGATGCCGTTGTCAAGTACTGGGACGTGGCTTCGGAGACTCCGATTCATAATCTCGTCAACTTAAAGCTGCCACCAACAATTTCAGTCCGAAGTTTATTATTTCTGAGAGTGTCGAAAAAACCCCAAATGTGGTATACAAGGGTCGGTTGCAGAATCGGAGGTGGATTGCTATTAAGAAATTTAGCAAAATGGCCTGGCCTGATCCTAAACAGTTTGTAGTAATAATTTTTAATTACTTGTTTATTGATGGAATTGAATTGAAGCCTTAGGGTTAATGTGGTAAATGGGTTTTTCAAATTAGGGTTTTGAAGGATGAAGCTTGGGGTGTTGGGAAGCTGAGATACAAGAGGTTAGCCAATTTGATTGGGTATTGCTGTGATGGTGACAAGAGGCTGCTTGTTGCTGGGTACATGCCCAATGGCACCCTTGCTAAACATTTATTTCACTGTATGGATTTAATTAATTGTGCTTTTTGATTCATTTGGGGAAATTATGGGTTTTAAGTTGAAATTATGTTGACTGAATTTTATTTGGTTCTAACCAAACTAACTAATGATATAAGCAGCAGAGTTTAAGGCAATGCAAGCCCAGGCTGAAACTGTAAGCTTAATTTTTGTTGTGTATGTTATTGCAACTTGTTTCTTTTGAGTTTTCTTTACTTTGTTTGGGACTTGTTTGACTAACTGATGGCTCCAACCTACTTTGTTTAAGTTTTACTCGAATTATGAGCTGCAATTCTTATAAACTGTTGCATTTTTTTCTAATGAATTTAAGGGAGGCATACCTGTTGAGTTGGGTAGAATTATCAATCTTGATACACTGTAAGTACTTAAATCTCAGCAGCAGAAGTTTCTACCTGGTCTTTCAGATACTATTAAGTACTTAAATCTTTGGGCTTGTTGTGATTACCCACTATTGCTATCTAGTTTATCTTACTTGTATCTTCTATCTTTGGTAATTGGTTAATTGAGTTTCAGATGCATTATTATTTGTTTCAATGCTACAGACACCGTCAAACTGCAAAATTGAAGTTTCTATATAATTGAATTATTGCAAATAAATCTGAATTTGATCGAATGGCAATGGCTCAACAAAGAATGCAGCAAAATGCTTCTATACCAGGTTCTGGTACTGTTGGATTGGCTGATTCAAATGCAAGAGTAGCAAGTAATGGCGGGGGTTCATTAGACTCTGACAATCAGGTTCACGAAGGAAGTCAATCAAGTGGTGCTCTTGGGTCACATGATGGGGTAAACTCTCAGGTGCAAGAATCTGAAAGGTCTTCAGCTGTTGAAGGTAGTGGGAATGACCAACCTTTGCAACAGAGTTCTTCAACTGTTAGTGATGGTGGCCAGAATGCTTTAAGGCGTACAGGTGCGCTGGGTTTGGTTGCTTCTGCTGCCAGTGCTTTTGATGCTGCAAAGGATATAATGGAAGCTCTTAGAAGCAAACACACTAATCTGGCTAGCGAACTTGAGGTTACTAGTTTGTTCTTTTTGCTCAATTTTCTGATTGTGCTTCCTTTCTCAGGAGATAACAATAACAAAGATGACAGGGCAGGGGGTTATATGCTTTCTTGTCATCTGATGACGAGGAAACAGAAAAGAGGATTGTTAAACAGCGAGTGCTTGACAAAGCTGCGAGTGTTTTCAACTTTTATTGGATTTGTGCTGTTATATATGACTATTGTTTATCTCTGCTAGTATGCCTGATCAGAATATGCTGTTTATCATGGAAGTCTATCTTTAGTTCTGAACTCCCTAAATTTTGGTACTTAATAGTTGTAGATTCCTTAATTTTCACTTAGACAATTGTTGTACTTCATAAACTTTTAGGGAGATCAGGCAACCTTAGTGTCACCAGCTGAGGATGAGAGTTCCCGAGAAGTTTTTGGTCTTATAAAGAAGTAAAATAATGCGCCTGTCACCAAAAAGAAAGCAAAAGCATCAAGTAAGATATGCAAGAGTTTTAAGAGGCATGCTTCTTGAGTAATAATTTTCATTTTCTGATTAACACTTGCTATTTTGCAGCATTTTTTGGTACACTGCTAACAGGAGGAAATAGTAACTGCTCTTCAAAGGTAAGCTACTCGATAGCAGCTGATAGTCTTTGTTGTTTACCTGTGATCCTCATTACTCTAATGATCTGGTACTGTCAAACTTTTTTTAGACCACAGGCATTTGGGAGTGAATACTCCTCTGTCATATTGGTAGATAACTATTCCTTAGATTCTATCAAATAGTGGAAGTCGTATTTGCACACTGCTGCACTCCTTGTTGGAATTGAAGACTATGTTGTTGTTGTTATTATGTGTGGGGGCGGGCACTGGGGTTGGAAAGATAGTTATATCTTTCGTATGATGTAACAGCTTAATTTTTTCCTTGTAAAATCCTTGGGCTGGGCTGTTTACCTTCCACTTATTCCTCATCATTGTGCAGTTTACTATACTTCACAAATAAGTAAATATGTAGCTTTCTTAATTTAGTAAAGTTATTAGTTGGAACTCCCAGACTTAAAAGTTGTCAACATGTGTGCTGAACATCTATCTATATTTAAACGTTGTGTATATGATTTTATTTCCCATTTATTGCAGTATATTCTTATTGGTGCTTTGGGATTGCTAGTCATTATGTCCAAGGAACTTTCCCGAAATTGGTTTTAGTTTAGCAACGTCACCTGAGATTCCTTTAAATTCTAACTCATTTTCACTGCTGGAAATTTTAGGAATGCTGGCTTTGATCCTGCAACTTTCAGGGTTGATCAATATGGCAATGTTCAGTATTTAAATTGGGTATTTATGGATTTCGTTTATGGATTAAAGTTTAGATTTATATATGGTTTGTATGCATTTGATCATCTGGAAATGTTAAGATTTATATATGGTCTGCTAATTGTTAATTTATTCTTTTTGAATAGTTTCCTTATTGCTTAATTACAACGTTTTAAAAACGTTGTGTAAGGATGTCAAATAGACAACACCCTTAACTACGACGTTTTTCTAACTGAAACCACAACGTTTTTTCCGTGTTATCTATTTATTGTTTTGTAGTAGTGAATACATATACATCTAACAACAAGGTCTAATTGGTTCTAAATTAAGAAATCAATGAAGCCAGAATAAGACCCACGAGATGAGCTAATACTCAACTCAACAAAACCTTTTCTCCCAAGTAAGATGAGCAAATGGTAACTGATAGTCTAATTTTGACAAAAAACCATAAGGTGTTATTGTACCATATCAAAGTCATCTTGTTTTTATAATGAATTAGTTACTGAAAATTGAAATGCATAGAAGGATTCCTTTAATTGGAGAATTTTCCTCACCCGGTCTGTTTAGGTGGAAATATACGAGTGCAAAATGTTAAGATCCCTAAACCTGTATATCTAAATTATGATCCTGAACTAGGATCAATTGAATGCCAATTTGTTTATCTGCAGCATATGGGCAGTGCATACTTACAGGAAAACTTGAAGGATTTCAATGCATGTCTGGTCAGTGACTATTGGTTAAGGACACGTTGTCATTGTCAAGGAGCCACTAAAATCGACAACTAAAATATATTATTGATCGAAAATCATGATCGCCTATGTCTTGGACAGATCGTACAGAAGGTCTGAGGTAGACTTGCCCATGTACTTTATTGCATGGAAGTAGTTTCCCAAACGTATTTTCATATTTTGCAGAAAGAAATGCATACAGTAGTAATCATTACCAGGTGGAGTTCCACAACATAATCTCTGATCATCTATATGCTCCGCATCCAATCCAATAAACCATGATCCCAACGAGACATCCTCATTAGCATACTTGTGTAGTACATGCCTACATAATCACAAGTAATCAGATGTAGGAAACTACTAATAAAGATGCATCATTTTCCACAAGTAAATCAACCACTTACTGGTTTATTGATATATATATAAGTAGCTAAATCTTTCGAAATAGCATATAGCTGTCTTGTAGCATGACGGAAATACTTGTTTCCTTCCTCACCAAATTTCGAGTACTCGGGTTCATGATACCTCACTCCCCTGTTAGTAAAAGGTTAGAAACTAGGAAAAGGAATACCAGATTTCATGCATCCAATGTACACACGAGGTTTTGACCGATGCCTAGCTAAAGTAGCTCCAAGTGTTGCTGCAGTTGTATACAATTACATATTACGAGTAAGATTTTTAAAATTTTAGTAAAGAGCTAGCGACAAGTTTAATAGTCAACCAGTCTGAAATGTATATACTATTTGAGTAACTTTCACTTAAATGTACATAGTTTCTAGCTTTAGAAAACTTATATTGTCTGCGAAATTTTAGTCAGCCCATCTCAAATATTCACTTCATACATAATTTAACTTCCAAATTCAAAGTTGCAACAGGATTATAACTTACCACCGTAGCTGTAGCTATCATAGTATAGTCAGCCCATCTCAGATATTTTCTCAATCTGCCTCTTGAAACATGGTATAAGCTTGATGCAACTCCTACTCCAATTAATGAATTATCATAAAGCTTACAGTTGAGATTCTTTCTGCATCATAGTAAAAACAGTAATAAGGAAAAAAGACATACAATTTATATTACTGATATAATGCAATTCATGCCTTGGGGTCCTGATTCCAAGAGCAACAAATATGATCAAAATATATAACCAACCATCCTGGTACTGACAATTAACTTATAACCTGTGAACTGCAATTATATTGCTTCATTGTTCAAATTGTTGCGAACAGTTTATATGCTGTTAACTTCTTAATTGATTAGAACCACGACTTATAATGTTACTGCTGATAGCATACAAGATATGTATAAAAGCATGTAAGAAATATGGATCCTAGAAAATAATTATTAGAAAATGTAAATAATAAACTAAACCAACTAGTCTGTTGAACAGTTTTGAATACTATTAATTACTACTTTATCAACATAATTGTAGAGGACAGAGTCCCATGTCCTTTAATAGTAAAGAAGGTGTATTGATTGTTTTGGAATAAATCACAGAAAAGGTTCCCACTTAAGCCTCACAGATTCTAGCATCAATGAGTCAGAATATCAGTATTGCATATTGGTAAAATAATCTGAATTAGCACATTGACTAGATTAAGTTCCCAAGAAAATGATAAAGAATTATTTTGACACCAATAACTCTTCAAGCAGAGGTTATATTCTGTTTGCAGACACAAATTGAGATTCAGTTTACTAAGACATGGATAACAGAAACACATTAAACATACAATAGACTCCACAGCAAGATACATATATAGCTTTAGATACAGATATATAGACAGAGGAAAAACCCACCGGGAGGGGGCATCATCCCTTGAGGCATGAGTAGGTAGCCATTGGGCATTGGCGCATAAGGCCTCATAACCGGATTTGGTAAGGTGGAACCGATGACATAGTAACGGATCCGGGACCTACACCCCGCGGCTAAATCCCAGGGTTCTGTGGCTGAAAGCTAATATTAGGGAGCGGAGATAACTGCGGTGGCATCGGTAACGGAACCGGCGGGGCGGCTGGCCGGTACGATGGGGCAGATGAATGGACGGCTGATAACTGAAGTGAACGAGCAGATACTGAAGAGGCGGCGCGTATGATTGGAATGAAGGTGGCTGCAGCTGAGATATGAAAGGCGGCGCGTATGATTTAAGGCGGAATGCTATTTAAGGAGAATGCTCTTGATCCTTATCATATATATATATATATATATATATATATATATATATATATATATATATATATATATATATACGGAAAGCTTCTAGAGCATAATTCTTAAATAGCATAATGCCTTAAATAGTATAATTTTATCAAAACGAAGTAGTTTTGGAGGGACGCGGTGGCATTTTTGTAAATACGCAGTGGCATGGTATTTACAAAAATGCCACCGCGTCCCTCCAAAACTACGTCGTTTTGATAAAATTATGCTATTTAAGGCATTATGCTATTTAAGAATTATGTTCTTGAAGCTTTCCGTATATATATATATATATATATATATATATATATATATATATATATATACGGTCCGGATCTTAAGCTCACCCCTTATCTAACTCACCCGAGCTCACCCTCCATTTAGCGACGGACCCGACGACGGTTCGGTCATACAACCGTCGTCTATACTTTTAGCGACGGACAACATATAGTGTCGCTATAAGTATAGACGACGGTTATATGATCGAACCGTTGTCGTGTCCGTCGCTAAAAGGGGGTGAGCTCGGGTGAGTTGAATAAGGGGTGAGCTTAAGATATATTCCCTATATATATATATATATATATATATAGTCCGGATCAGGTCCGGACTCCCGGGTTTTAACAAAATCCGGATTTTTTTTTTTGCTTTTTTCTTTGAAACAACTAAAAAAAAAAATTTATGGAATTGGAATTTTTACATAATACAGTATTTTTGGCGTGATTTGGATGCCTATACCAAAACATTTCTGTACAGTCTGGGCAGACTGTACATACATTGGTTGGTGTGGGTATTAAAAACACACCCAAAATACTGTATTATGAAAAAATTTCAGTTACATAATTTTTTTTTTAGTTGTTCTACAAAAAAAAAAAAAAAATTGGGTCCGGATTTTCTCCCGTCCGGGAGGTCCGGACCTGATCCTGTTTATATATATATATATATATAATGGATCAGGTCCGGACTCCCGGACCTGATCAAAAACGGACCCAAATTTTATTTTATTTTTTTCTTTTTTTTAAAACAACTAAAAAAATTTAATATTTTATGGAATTGAAATTTTTTCATAATACAGTGTTTTGGGTGCGTATAACAAAATATGTATGTACAGTCTGTGCAGACTGTACCACCATTTTTTGGTATATATATTCAAATCATGCCAAAAACATTGTATTATGAAAAAATTTCAGTTCCATAAAATATTAAATATTTTTTTTAGTTGTTTTAAAAAAAAGCAAAAAAATAAATAAATTTAGGTCCGTTTTTTATCAGGCCCGGGAGTCCGGACCTGATCTATTATGTATGTATGTATGTATGTATGTATGTATATATATATATATATATATATATATATATATATATATATATATATATATATATATATATATATATATATATATTCCAATTCATATCACACGTGGCGCATACGTGGCACACATGGCAGATCTGACGTATCTGACGTGGCTTCTTACGAATTTTTTCCAAAAATTTGTCTCTTCACTAGCGATCTCAATTTTGAAACTTTAGTTATATGACCACTGGAGCACCACGGGTCATTTGTTAATATCTTGCAAGGATTAATCTTTATATCAAAACATTTCATTTCTCCCAAAAAAATTAAATACTACATTGTTACTACAATTTTGCTACATTTCACAACTTTTTCCTAATTTTAATGAGGGGGTGGGTGGGTGATCTCAATTTCCACCATCAAGATCTTAGTGGGACAACAAATGAATCAGAAAAAAAATATTCTATTTCGACATTAAAATCTTACTAAATCCTAGTTCAAAGAATTAAATAGTTTAAAATAATGTTAAATTTAAACAAATAATTTAATTCTAAAAAATAAACATGGTGGTTATGTTAGGTATATAGATAGGTATTTCTTTACTCTTTAGTTTTTCTCCTTTTCTTTTTATTTATTTATTTTTATTTTTTGGTTTCTAATTTTCAAGTAGTATTTTGTTAGTGGTTACTTTTAGAAAGAAAATTGTGGCGTGGCCGCGTGGGTAATGGGGGGACTGGACTGAATATAAATTATTTTCATTATAAAATGTAATGGGAGAATTGTTATAAAAAAAACTCTTGTTCTGTAATGATAGTCGTGTGTTTCATTTACACATCTTAAATTATTATAAATTAAAAAATAATAATACATTTCAAATTTATTCTGGATAAAAATTTAATTTGAAAAAAATAGTGTATGCGGTTATTATTTATTTATAAAAATATTTACTTGAAAAATATTTATTTAAGTCCATAATCATAAATTATCCATCATTTTTTTGAAAAATGTTAAAAATACTCTGTTATTTTTATATTACTATAAAATACTATAAAATTTTTAACATGTCCTTACTTTTATTATCAAGTAATTACATTTTTAATTAATATTACAAAATAATTAAGAAAAATAAAATTTTAAGTAAAGATTATCATTTTATAAAATAAACGAAGCTAAAGCCTTTAAAAGTATTTGTAAAAATATGGGTATATATACGACTGGATCCATTTTATGCAATAGGTTCTAGTTTTAAATCTCCCTCTCCGTTTTTAATTTGCGAGAACTTTTGGTTCAAATGATATTCTGTGTAGCATTTTAATTTTTTGGGGAAAATGAAATTTTTTGATATAAAGATTAATCCTTGAAAGGTGTTAACAGTTGACATGTGGTGTTCTAGTGGTCATATGACCAAGGTTTTAAACTTGAGGTTGTGAGTTCGAACTAGTGGAGAGACAAATTTTTGAAAAAAATTCGAAAGAAGCCACGTCAGATCTGCCACATGTGACACGTCATCAGGTCAACGCACATGTAACGCCTAGGGGTTCAAAGTCCAAATTATTTAATAGAAAGAGGCTCAATTTACGTTGACCGGAAGAAAATGACTCAATAACCAAAAATCATTAAAGTTCAGTGGTCGACTTTGCATTTAACCCACTTACACACCATTGGTGCAACTTAATTGGTCTATGCCGAAAACCATTGACGCGACTTAATCGGTGCAGTTTAGTTGATTTTTGGTACAATTTTGGGAGTGATTTGAATTCCTTGCCCATCCCTTGTTAAAAAGTATATATGTAAAATAACGAGTTACGAGAAAAATTCATATAAATTATTTTAGAAATTAATTATATTTTTTGAAAATTATAAATGTGAGAATATGATCATTATAAACTACATCCAATTAACTACGAACTTTAATATTTGTAAATTAGAAAATATATCTATATGTGCTCAATTTTAATTTCAAAAATTATAACTTTAAAAAAAATAAAACTGGGTATTTATTTTGAGACGGACGGAGTGAAACATTTCATTGTATAAAACTGTGTCCAAATAAATAAAAAATTTTAAATGAAAAATGATGCGTTTTGGGGGGAAAAAAGAGGCATGCTTATTGGGTTTGTCTTAATTTTGGGCAACAATTTACTAGTCGTTGCATAAAAATGTATGCGCAACGAAAAAAAATGGTTGCCAATGAATGTTGCTAAATTGTTTTTTGTTATATTGTGCAACATCGTTTGCGGGAAAACTGCTGAATGAAGGTGCTATTAGCAGCAATGTTGTGCTGCTTCTGCTATGTGTTTCTGTGACACCCCCAAATCCGGGTTACCTGACCCCCGAGTTTGGTGTTCACGATCCACAATATAAATAACATTTAACTACCCATAATATATATAGATAGTAACTTTCATAAGTTTTTATCAGAGTTTAATAATACATCACCCATGTTTTCTAACCTTAACTTTACAAACATACCCTTTAGATATACAAAAAGGGTTTACAATACAACATAATAAATATGCTAATCATAACTAATTTATAACTACGCCTTTGCCTTTGTCCTTTGCAGCACCTCCTGCAACTTCATTCCTAGCTGAAAAATTTTATTTAGCAAGGGTGAGCAACTAATTTGCCCGCAAGTTAAGACATACAATAAATGTATAAGAATTCAAAACAACAGTCTATCTATTTTGATAGAATGAAATCAAAGTTCGGGGAACTTTGAAATGGCTGAACAAATCGTTATTCAATAACAAGTTTTCTCGTATTCTCTACAACACAATAATTTAATAATGAAAGAGTACAACGCTTTCAAAGTTTCTACGATATTCTAATGAATAATCAAGAATCAATTCTACGAAATAGCAAAGTGGAATGTTTTCCAGATTTAATACTGAGCGATCACACAAGATCTTGAACTTATTTTCTCGGGTAGATATCAAAGATTTACTTTGATAAATACTCAGGTGTATCAGATAACCATAAAGATTAAATCATACCCCTCTGCAAGTATAACAAGTGATCAGTTTATTATACCCTATATTATGCATAATACTCAAAACGAGCGCAAAGGTCGAATTCACGACCAACAAAATGTTCTCTTTATATAAAAGGTTGTTCTTCTCAGTCTTAGAATCAAAAGTTTGATTTTACAACGAAATACTGGGATTTCAAATTCTATTTGCTTCTCTTCTCAAACCTAACAAGTTTTTACAAATGTTTGTCTAACCAGAAAAAATTGGCTAAGACATTTCTCAACATAATTTGACAATAAATAGGAATTATCTGTACTGTCAATTCTAACTTCTACAGATATGAATATCCAACAACAGTAATTCTACGAATATATATTTTCTAATTTAATAATTTAATTTCAACAATAAATCCCTGGACGTGGTATAATTAGCAATAATTATCCACCAATAATAATTGAATAAAATAACTCAAGGTTAAGTTAGGGAACTTGCATCTTCCGCTGATTACAGCTACAAAATACTTATCTGCTTTCGAAAGACCTATAACCAATAATATCGATCTAACAATTAGCACAATAATTCACATAACACACAACACTGTAATTCACAGTCAAACTTCTCCTAGACACATTACCACATAGCCACAACAGTGTTTATAACCTATATAAACACTTAACAAGTCAAACTAATTCAGTCTGGTTGGAATTTGGTTCATTCTCGGTGTTCTGGTCACCCTACCCGACAATTAACACAGTTATCTGTCAATTACACGTGGTCTCTAAGCTTCAATATTAATTTAGATAAGTCAATTATCAATAATAATATATTTCGGAAGCTTTCACTAATTTATAAGCAATTATTATAATTTATAATAATTTTTCAAACACTTAAATCATTTTTAAATGATTTAATTATCAAATAATCTTATCATTATTAATATTTAATAATATCAAAATATTAATAACATACTTTTCAAAATATTAAAGTTATTATCACTAACTTAAAATATTTTAAAACCATCAATATTCTACTTAAATGATTTTTTTAAAATAATTAAAATCATTTTTAAATCATCACCATTAATATATAAATATTAATGAAATTATTATCCAAATATTAAAAGTCATTAATTATAACTTAAAATATTTTTAAACCATTTTTCTCATTTTTAAATGATTTTTAAATCAATAAAATCATTTTTAATTCATTTATTTAATATAATAATTAAATAAATCAAACATCATTAATATTAATTTATTAATGAAAATTCTACAAAAAATATTGAAAATTATATTTTATAATTTAAAATATTTTCTAACACTTTTATTCTCAATTAAAATGATTTTTAAATCATAAACATCATTTTTATCTTATTTATTTAATTTAATAATCAAATAAATCTAATATCATTAATATTAAATTATTAATGAAAATTCTCCAAAAATATTAAAAGTTACATTTTATAACTCAAAATATTTTTAAATATATTATTCTTATTTAAAATGATTTTTCATAATATTAAATCATTTTTCTCTAATTTATTTAATACACTAATTAAATAAATTAAATACCTTTAATATTTAAATAATTATAAATATTAAAGAAAAATATTCCAATTGGTCAAAAATTATTTTTCATAATTTAAAATAATTTTTAAAATCATTTTTGGTAATTTTTAGAATTTATTTCTATTTTTAATCATTTTTAGGAATATTCAGAAAATAAAATAAATAAAACCGTCGCTATAGGGCTTTAGCGACAAAAAGCGTCGTTGTTGGTGTTCTTGAGCCTCAAGAACACTGACAGCTTCGTTATCTGCCTACCTTGTTTGACCAGCTTATATACTCGGTTTAAAATTGTTTCTGGTTCAGGTTAAGTATTGATCATGTAGTGTGTATGTAACACTACATGAAACAATCTTCATCTCGGTCATTCATCAAACGAACTAATAGATCTAGCCTCTTAAAGTACCTGTCAGACAGTTTCTGGGTTTTCTAGAAACCCAGACAGTCTGAGTGGTCACTTTTAGGCTCCATTTAATCTAGGTTCCAGTCATTATATTGGTGGTTTTATGGTTCACACGGGTAGTATACATGACAAGGAACATTACTACAACAACACAGAAGTTTAAAAACAACAGATCCACAAGTTATGACACGGTCAAAGCTTGTCAGAAAAACGTGTTCTTCATTTTTCTTTTAAAAATTTTATCCTTTGTTTTCTTTTAATTGAATTCTTATATCATTGTAATCATCTTTATGCTTATATTATGATAAAAGTCATATGTGGCTTACGTGTATAGATGTACTATTGATCGGTATGATTATGACCAGGGATTATTCAGTATAAATATGACCGTAATGTTACAAATGATGTGGTAAAAATCTTCATTGGCCTGTAGTGCATTGATGGACAGTTGTTGGTATGATTATGACCAGGAATTATTCGGTATAATCATGACCATTGATGATTACATGAATATCCTCGGCCCGTAGTGCAGGGACGATCCGATGATGTGGTTTATTTATTAAGCTGAGTCTCAGCGATAAAATTGATGATAAACTTTTTAAATCATAGAAGATAGTAGATATCATGCTCTACTTGACTCTTCTAATGGATTACTTGTTCCGCTGCAGTTAAACTTGATGTTTATTATTTTTTATCAGTTTAACACTGTTGAAGACTAACGATAATTTATTCTGCATTATCTTAGTCATAATATATCTTACTGGGCTAGTTGAGCTCACCCTTTGTTTTCATTGCTCTCTTCAGGAAATGAGAATATAGCTGGGACTAGTCGGGGAACGGAGTGACGGTCCAGATGTTTGCATTAGTAGTCCTCACTATTCAGTGAAATAATATGATAATAATTTGTAATGAAGACTTTATTTGAGTTTGGATACTCTATACGAGACATTATCTGTGTTGAAAGTCTCATCTATATTTTGTCGTACTGTATAAAAGAAGTTTTTATTTAAATTATGTACCATGTATTTGGCGACTTAAGATGGGTGAATTATACCTATTTTGGGGGCGTCACAGTTGGTATCAAAGCTTAGGGATATGTTCCCTGGTTGAGATGTGAGACTAGAACTAGAAGAGGAGATACGAGAAATTCATTTGCTAGTATGACCTACCTAAGTTTATTTGGTATTTATTTGGTTGGTCAGAGTATAGGGATAATATGTGACATGTCAATTAACCCTTGTTTTGTGGCAGTATTTTAAAATAGGCATCCGAAAATGTTGAGATAAGCAATGAAGCACATGAGACCGTTGAGTCACCAACGATCAATACCCAAGATAATGTGCATCAGGAAGGAAATAATCCTCAGGAAAACAACAACGCTGACAAAATGGTGAACGATGGGATGTTTAGATGCTTTATGCAATTCATACAACATTAGGTGAGAATGACTCCTGTTCAAAATACAGGTGGAAACACTGGCAACTCTCGGACGGTCACCGCTAAATAGCTCAAGGAGCTGGGACCACCGGAGTTTATTGGAGAGCCAAAACCACTTAAGGCGGAGACGTGAATAAAGTTGATCACCAAGAAATTTGATGTCTTGAGATGCTCCTAGGAGCAAAAGGTTACCTTTTCCACCTTTATGTTGCGAGGAGAGGCAGATTACTGGTGGGAATCGGTAAATCGTACTCAACCTGCCACACTGAAGATGTCTTAGGAGAAGTTCCAAGATCTGTTCAAGGACAAGTACTTTCCTGAAAGTATTCGTCACATGAAGGAGGTAGAGTTTATCAAGCTGGAGCAAAAAAATATTACCGTGTCGTAGTACGAAGCTAAGTTTGCCGAGTTGTCTCACTTGGTTGATAATGAGGAGAGAATGACGCGGATGTTTCTAAGAGGTTTGAAACCCGAGATACATCAATATCTAATTTCTCACAAACAATGTTTGTATTCAGATGTTGTAAATAGGGATCAGTTATTGGAGCGCGATAACGAGTCAACCCAACCTAGAGAGAGCACCCGGTAAAATGATAATACCAGTGGTAGAAGTCATTGAAGCAGTGACAACAAACGTGGTGGAAATCAACATGCCAGAAATGGTAACCACTTCAGTGGTAATTATGGCCAAGATAATAAAAGTAGGAATTTCAAGAAGAGGATATTTAATAATGATGGAAGGACGTCAGCACCAACACCTATTGTTAAGGAAGGAGAACGATTGTCGGTCGTATGCTACAAATACGGAGGGGAGGGACACATCAGTCCAAACTGTACGCAGCAGTCCAAAGCATGTTACAATTGTGGAAAAGAAGGTTATCTAGTCTTATTTTGTCGTGCACAAAAGTCAAATGCAGTTGGGATGGAGGCATCAAAGGTCGTTCCAGACAAGACAAAACTGGTAGTTCAAGGGAGATCGTTTGTCGTAACCTCTCAAAAAGCGAGGAATCCAAATGAAGTCATCACAGGTAAGCTAATCATAAACTCTAGCGAAGTATATACCTTATTTGATACCGGTTCTACCCATTCTTTTATTTCTCCTACTTGCGCTCAATGGTTAAATTTAACTCCGGAGAAATTAGACTTTGATTTATCTGTTGAAACTCCGTTGGGAGAAACATTCATTACATACACTGTTTATAAGTCTTGTTTAATTCAAATCTGTCAATCTTATCTCTTTGAAAATACTTGCATTTGATGTGATTTCAGGGATTGATTGGTTAACTACGCATCATACAAAAATTGATTATTTTCGTAAGATTGTTAGCTTTCATATTCCAAACCAACCTATTATGCGAATTCAAGCAACCAAACCACTAAAGTCAATCACTGTCATATCAAGCTATAAAGTTATTTGTTTATTGAAAAATGGATGCAAAGCTTTATTTGTCCATGCCATAGATTTAAACAAAAATACGTCAGATTTGAATGATATTTCTATTTTTAATAAATTTCATGATATTCCCTAAAGAACTTCCTGGCCTACCCCTAAAGTATGAAATTGAATTTTGTATCGACCTTGAATCTGGTACAAAACCCATTTCCAAAGCCCCATATCGAATGGCTCCTATTGAACTTCAGGAGTTAAAAACCCAACTACAAGAATTGTTAGACATCGGTTTCATTCGTCCTAGTACATCTCCTTGGGGTGCTCCTCTTCTATTCGTGAAGAAGAAAGATGGAAATATGCGACTTTGTATTGATTATCGGAAATTGAATCATTTCACCATCAAAAATAGGTACCCGTTACCTCATATTGATGATCCGTTTAACTAGTTGCAAGGCGCCAAATTCTTTTCAAAGATCGATCTTCGTTCTTGATATCATCAATTAAAGATTAAAACTGATGACATTCCAAAGACTACTTTCAGAACTCGGTACGTGCATTATAAATTCCTAGTCATGTCTTTTGGATTGAATAATTCTCATGCTGCCTTCATGGATATGATGAACCGAGTATTCAAGGAATATTTGGATCACTTTGTGGCCGTCTTTATTGATGACATCCTCATTTACTCCAAAAGTCGTGAAGATCACGAGCAACACTTGAGACTGATACTCCAAAAGCTTCGTGAAAACAAGTTATATGCCAAGTTAAAGAAATGCGAGTTCTAGCTTGAGGAAGTAGCATTCCTTGGGCACATGATATCTAATCACAAAATATATGTTAACTCGACAAAGATTGAAGCAATTCAAAGCTGAGAGCAACCTAAGTCAGCGACCGAACTACGTAGCTTTATCGGCTTAGCTGGTTATTATCATAGATTCGTAGAAGGGTTTTGTCGAATAACTACTCCATTAACTCAGCTGACTCGAAAAGATACAAAATTCGGTTGGAGCGAGGAATGTGAGAAGAGGAAACTCATTTCAGCACCTGTTCTGACAATACAATCTGGCTTGGAGGGATTTGTCATCTACAGTTATGCTTCAGGAAAAGGGTTAGGATGTGTTCTTATGCAACATGGGAAAGTCATAGCCTATGCCTCACGACAACTCAGAGCATATGAGATGAATTATCCTACTCATGATCTAGAGTTGGCAGCTATCGTTTTTGCGCTTAAGATTTGGAGGCATTACCTGTATGGAGAAAAGGTGGGGATCTATACGGATCATAAAAGCCTCAAATATTTCTTCACTCAAAAGGAACTCAATATGCAGCAGCGACGTTGGCTCAAACTGTTTAAAGATTACGATCATACCATTCAATACCATCCTAGAAAAGCGAAAGTAGTAGCTGACGCATTGAGTAAAAGATCATATGCGGGTACGAGTGCGATATTGTCAACGCAAAGGCCCATTTTGTATGAATTACAAAGGATGTAGATAGAGTTAAAGACTCCAAGGACCCATGTGATGATGGCAAATATACGAGTAGAACTGACTTTAATCGATAAAGTTAAAGCTGCTCAAGCAACAGACCTGGAGCTGATGCGTATAAGGAAGAAAGTGCAAGAAGGTGCTATTCCGGAAGCAAGAATCGATGAAGAAGGAATACTTCGAGTCAACTCTAGGTTTTGTGTTTCTAATGATTCTGACTTGCAGTATAAAATCACGATGGAGGCACACAACACACCACTTGCAATCCATCATGGGAGTACCAAAATTAATCGTGATCTTCGACATACATTTTGGTGGAGCAATATGAATAGAGAGATAGCGGGGTTTATCTCAAGGTGTCTACCTTGTCAACGAGTCAAGGCGGAACATCAAGTGCCAAAAGGTCCATTGCAACCACTTGAAATTCCAGAATGGAAGTAGGAGCACATTACCATGGATTTCGTTACTGGTCTTCCCAGGGTTTCTCAAGGCATAGATGCGATTTGGGTCATTATTGATAGATTGACCAAGTTTTCTCATTTCTTACCGATACGAGAAACTTAACACTTGAATGTCTTGCTCGTATGTACATAAACAAGATTGTAAGATTGCATGGTATGCCAGTATCCATAGTTCCTAATCGAGACCCAAGATGTTTAGGAACCCTAACTGTTAAACTGGGAAACCCTAATTGTTAATTTAGAATATTTAATGCTCATTAGCGGACTTTAAACCCTAATGATCATGATTAATGTGATTAGAAATCCTAAATAGTAAATTGTTAACCCTAATTATCAAATGGTGCTCTAATTGATAAATTAGTGATCTTAATTATAATTAGCATGGTAATTATGTTTATTTAACTTTAATCCCTAATGTTCCTGTATATGTAACTAGAAAATTAAACTCAATTAAGAAACACTTATTTGAAAAAAAATTAGAAACTAACATTATTTTTTATTTTATTCTAAACCCTAATTGCAATTCTAGAAATTCTTTTTGTGCTAAACCTTAGGGTTAAACTCCAAGGGTTTGCCAAGTTCCATTTTTGCCATTAAATTGGAAAGACAAATGACCATTATGCCCTTTGCATTATTAAAGCTACAAACTTAGGTTTTGACTCTAGGTGAAGTGGGTGAACAAACCAACAACTCCATGTGCTCTATAATTGACAGCAACAAGCCTTGTATATCAGCCATTCATGCATCTTGGACTTCTTTAAATAGATTGGAGAGAGAGACAACCATTTGTTAGCCTAATATTGTACAAACACTCAAGCCTTTTATCTCAACCCAAACCCACGAAATTATTAAGCTTTCCAGTCCCTAAGATCAGCCCCACGAAATCGCCTAACCAAATCAAAAGCCAGAATCAGAAATTAATCATAAAAGGTATAAAACCCTAGCTTGATTTCTGTCCAAATTTCTGTTGTTTGATGTTTGAAATTTTTGTTAAAACATGTTATATAAGGTGTCTAATGATGATCTGGGTTGCTAGATGTTAGATCCATAACATCTAGAGGCTCGGATCTGTTCATGCATTTAGATCTTGATAGTTTTTACGTTTTAGACCCTTTTGTTGTTTTAATGTTGTTGTCTGACATGTAGGCTACATGACCATGCCTCTAGAATCATTATATCCTTCTCTGAATCAAAGTAATCAATGGTCAAAGTGGTGAGGACGAAACTGCCGAATGAAGTTTCTGGGTAACCCAAAACCCTTCATAAGCAGTTTCCGACAACTACTTTGACCGGCCCATATCTGCTTTATGTGATGTTGTTAAAATATTTTTATGTAATGAATCTGTATACTTACATGTGGTCTACACACTGAAGGCTTAATATCACTAAAACATCAACAGAAATGCAAGTTGTGGAAGCCCAAAATAGACAGGTCGAACTGTTCTTCATTTCTGGGTAACCCAGAAAATGAAGAACAATTTTGACATCTATTTTGAAGGCTTCGATCCCGCTTGTGTTGTGCTTTTTGATTATTTTTATTATTGGATCTTGTAGTATTACATTAGTACTACAACCTTTAACCTTTAACTTTTCCAGAAACATCATGACCGGATCATTGTTCTTGGTCAAACTAGCTAACCCGAAGCTGACTATGAATGTTCTTGAAGGCTCAAGAATACCATAGACTACATTGTCTGTTGCTAAAGGTCTATAGCGACAGTTTTATTAATTTTAATTAATTAAAATTTTAAAAATCATTTAAAAATACAAATTTAATTCCAAAAATAATTTTAAAAATAATTTTAAGTTATAAAAATTTAACTTTTAATAATTTGAAATATTTTTTCATAAATATTAGTATTTATTTAAATATCATTGGTAATTTATTTATTTATTAATTGCATTAAATAAATTAATTAAAAATGATTTTATTATATTAAAAATGATTTTAAATGATAATAAGTTATTTAAAAATATTTTAAGTTATAAAATATAACTTTTAATATTTTAAAGTAAATTTAAATAATTATTTAATATTAATGATATTAGATTTATTTAACAATTAAATTAAATAAATTAATTAAAAATGATTTTAATATTATAAAAATCAGTTTAAATAAAAATAAATAGTTTAAAAATATTTTAAGTTATAAAATATAACTTTTAATATTTAAAGGTAAATTTCATTAATTAATTATTATGAATGATATTAAAGTTATTTAATAATTATATTAAATAAATCAGTTTAAAAATGAATTTAATATTATAATAATCATTTTAAATGAAAATAAAGTGTTTAAAGATATTTTAAGTTATAAAATATAACTTTTAATATTTAAAGGATAATTTCATTAATACTTTAATATTAATGATTATTAATTTATTATTAATAATATTAAATTTATTTAATAATTATATTAAATAAATAGTTTAAAAATGGTTTTATTAATTTAAAAATCATTTAAAAGGGATATAAATGAATTAAAAATATTATTAAGTTATACTTATTGACTTTTAATATTTTGATAAATAATACATTAATACTTTAATATTAATGGTAATTATTTAAAAATGATTTTAAATGTTTTAAAAAGCATTTAAGGGTAATATAAATACTTTAAAAATATTATAAGTTATTATAAATAACTTTAATATTTTGACAATGGTTTCATTAATAGTTTAGTATTAATTAAATGTTAATGATAATGAAATTACGTAATATTTAAATCATTTAATAATGATTCCGATATTTCAGAAATTATGATAAATTAGAATAAGTATTTAAAACTTATTATAAGTCATTTAAAAATAATATGATTGATATATAAGTCATCTAAATGGATATTAAACTACTATATAGAGTCTTAGACTCGATAAATACCCGATAAAGTTGTCAGTACACTGACATATTTCAGAAATTGATGTGGACTTAGATAGGTTGACTTGATAAATGTTTATTTGTGATTCAATGGTTGTTAAACTTACATGACAATGTGATTAGGTTATGTGCTGACTGTAAATAGCAGTACAATATGATAACATATGTTATTCTAATCAAATGAATGATCTATTTAATGGTAGGGCTTGATATAAAAGATAAATCTAAGTTGTATAAGCAACATACAAGGCAAGTATCTAACCCTTTGCATTTACTTTATGCAATGGACATGCATAAGATAATATCTAAACTATTATTTTCAATTGTTCAAATATTTCAACCTTTGTATATATCTATTCAAGGATTCTGTATAAGTAAGTTATTAAATTATAATCTATTGTACAAGTTCCTTAATTCTGTTATTGTAGATCAAGAAATATATTTTGTTCGTTAATTTCAAAACATGGTTATACAAGTGTCCTCACTTGGATAATCATTATATTTTATCACATGTTGATACATACTTATCGGTGTTCAGTATGTACAAGTAAAATTAAAAGCCGTCTAAGCTATTTGATCTGGCTAGACACTAACTTAAAATTGTTGTTGAACAAGATAAGAACTTTATTGTTATCCAACTAAATTTTTTTGGTTCGGATTCAAGACTGGTATGAACATCCCAAATATAGGAGACTTTTATGCGCCTAAGGCGGAAATGCTGGATGAAAATATCATCCTATAATGTAGTATTGATCAATACAGGGCATAACGGGCTGATCACCCCCCCCCCCCCGGTGCCCGTAAGTTATGACGATTTACAGATAAATTTTTGTTTAAACTTTTCGAAAATAGAAAACAATGTTCATAGTCTGTCAAATGATTATCATTTATAGTCAATACGTAGTTTCAAAAATTTGAAATCGAAATGATATGTTGTTTATTATTGGTTCAACTTACTTCACAACTGTTGATTCGTTGTAGAAGTATCATTCAAAGAAAAAATTAAATTCATTCAGCTAAATGTTATTGTTACTATTACTTACTGGGCACTCCAATGCTCATCTTTATTTAATTTAAATGTTTTTCGCTAAGTATGAACAACATGAAGGCTCTGCCAAGAACAAAGGGAAAAGGGAAGGTCGCTGAATGAAAGATAATGCTATCTTTTGTAATAACTAGACCTTATTAGGATAATAATGATATATATTAATTATCATGTAATGTAACGAATGTTTGAATGTTTCGTACTTGAGATTGAAAACTCTGATAATATGTTAATTAAATTTGATAATCTATATTATTGTTATATTATTAGTATTATTTCGTTCATAGAAATGGTATCGTGAGGCACTGAGTTCGGGTTTCAAGTACCTAAATTTGGGGGCGTCACATCATGGTATCAGAGCTATAGGGTTTGAAATGTTAGGTGGGATAGACCTTAGGCTATAACCTTAGAACAGGGAAACGTTGAAAATATAAACAACTCATATAGAGTTTAAAAAGAGACGAATCAGATAAATTCATCGTCAACCGAAATAAAAGATAACCTATTCAAAATTATTATTTGTTATGTGTATATATTATATGCTAATCAGGATAATTCATGTGTGTAGATGTCAGGTGAAAAAGGATTAAGATACCTTTGGATCGTAAAGAAGGAGTCAATATCAAAGCCAAT
Organism: Panax japonicus; assembly: GCA_020205505.1. Lineage (NCBI taxonomy): Eukaryota > Viridiplantae > Streptophyta > Magnoliopsida > Apiales > Araliaceae > Panax > Panax japonicus. The sequence goes on from CM035091.1 coordinate 65,433,746, forward strand.
AGCTGAAATAAAGGCTCAAAGTGAAGGCAACCTCGATGAGGTGGTTATCGTGGAAAACGTAATACCAGATCCGAAAATGGTGGAACTGACAGATAGTGATCCATTGAAAGTAGTATACCCACAAGCCAATCATGTTTGATGATAAAGTATATACTTTGTAACAATCTTATTCATTTATTAATAAAAAGTATTGATTTATTAAAGTCTTTTAATTATCTACATGATGTTGTTTTATAATATATGATAAACCTATAGTTTTAATAAATGCTTTTAGAATAATGATGATGATCATTCTAATGAGATCTAAATTCTTAGAAAGCTTAAAACTAAAATAGTTCCCAATCGTTGGATTACTAAATTGGGGATTGGTGAATCCGGATAGATTGGTACATACGGTTCTTGCTCATTGGATGAGGATGATTGATCTCATGATCATTTGTGTTGAGACACTAAAGCATGTATGTAGGTGCTTATTAGGGAATAAATTCACTGAACATGGCTCACTAAGAAATACCTAATGGAGTTTTACTTGTATTTCAATAGGAATTCCTATAGTGATAGTAGTACAAGTTATCGTTGGACTTGAGATCATCATAGTATCTTGTGTATGATGACTTATACTTTGACTTATTCCTTAAGACCCTTAGGGTATATCAAAGGGTATGTTTGGGTATATTAAGTTGTACATGGAGATAATGTATGATCAATAAAAAATCTACCGCTTCTAGTAAAAGAAGAGAAATATCCTATGTGATTCGATAAATGACAACCTAGTAGTCCTTGGCCAAGGTAGAATGAAATTAGAAAGGAGTTTCTAATTTGTATTATTTGGTGTTGTGCATTTAAGAGTCGAAATACATATAATTAAATAAATTAAGACTTGACAGTAATTCCATGTCTTATATTTAATTGGGACATTGTATGGTAGAAAGATTGAATTGTACAGTAACTATTTACTCAAAGGTTCTTTTATGATTAATGTTAAACTCTATATTATCTGAAAAGTCGTTGATAGCTAGGGAGGCTTATCCTTATTGTAGAATAAATATTATTTATTTAAATAAATTAATTGTTTAATTTATTTATTTAAATAAGATTAGAATTGTTCTAATTGATTTATTCACAACCTGGTTTAATATGGAGAACCTAAAGGGTCTCACCATAAAAGAAAGAATAATTATTTAAGAAGTTAATGGCATAATCGTAATAATATGTTAAGTATATTTAATTTAATCTATGGGGTAGAATAAATTAAATAGCTTAATATTTATTATTTAATATTTTAGAAATATTAAATATAAATTAATAAGATGAGTCTTATTAATATTATTACAATTATTATTATTTTAATTTCTAAACGAGTTTAGGAATTAATTTAATATAAGTACTCTCATTTATTCCTAATAGGATTAGGAGGGAAAATTAGTTTGAGGTGTTTAATTAATTATCCCTAATAAGATTAGAGAGCCCATTTAATTAAAAGAGTTTAATTAAATAAATAATACTTTATTTTTAATTAAATAGAGTTACCTGATATCTTTATAGGGTGAGTCTTATATCAGATATCGAAATATACATAATTCCAAAAGTTAGGAGAGTACGCTCTTTTTCTATGAGAGATAAAAAAATTAGGGTTTTGCGAAACACACATTTTCTTGGATCTTTCTTCTTCCTTGGTGGATCACCTCTAGAGGCCAAACACTTGGGTGGCTAACGTCGATTAAAGGAATTAACCAAACCCGGTGGATTCAAGTTGAACGCGAAAAGGATTGCAGCTGAACTTGTACCTGAGAAAGTTCGAATCTTCAAGGGTATGATTCTTGTTCTTTATCTTTTTGTTTAATTAATAATTGTGCATAAAGGATGATCCTGATATATGGTTTGTAAAATTTTAAACTCTGATTTTTACACATTTCCGCTTTATTTGTGCAATTTGATTGCGTCCAAGAATATTACATACCTAACAGTGGAATCAGAGCCAAACCTTTATGCAAATTATTAATTATTTTAATTTAATTCATATATTAATATGTGTTTAGAACAATTTAATTTGGCATAATTTTATTGTATAAAATTTATAAAATAAATAATATAAAAAAACGTAATCAATTGGTCACGGATTCGGAATTGTGATTTCGCTATATCACTATCCTGTCAATGACGCCTGATTTGGTTAATATTATGATAATTAATTATATATAACATTTTACAGATCACGTGACATCCTGATTCATGCAACTTAAAATTATAATAGTTATATATATAATAGTTATATATTATATATAACTGTAATGATCAAGAGCATTCTCCTTAAATAGCATTCCGCCTTAAATAGCATTCTTTTATTAAAACTACGTCGTTTTGGAGGGACGCGGTGACATTTTTGTAAATACTCGGTGGCATTGTATTTATAAAAAATACCACTGCGTCCTTCCAAAACAACGTAATTTTAATAAAAGAATGCTATTTAAGGCGGAATGCTATTTAAGTAAAATGCTCTTGATCCTGACCGTTATATATAATACCTCCTGTTCAAATGTATCACTTGTAGCATGAATGCTTTAATATTATGATATAATATTAACAAGGTGTTTGATTATGTCACGTGAATGTTAATATATTAATATATATTTTTATCATATTAATCGTTCCGCAAAGCTAAGCACGTCCGCAACAAGATTATATTCTCAATTATTTTAATATTAAAATAAAAGAGTTTATTTTAATCTTAAAATTAAATTTCATGCTAACTAATTAGAGTTGAAATTGGATTTCATGATAACTAATTAGAGTTGAAATTAGATTCCATGTTTCCTTAAATAAAAGAGTTTATTTGTGAATAGGAAAGAGAATCTGTGTTTTCTTAAATAAAGGAGTTTATTTAGATATGAAATAAGATTTCATATTATTCAAAATAAAAGAGTTTATTTGTGAATAGGAAAGAGAATCTGTGTTTCCTTAAATAAAGGAGTTTATTTATATATGGAATAAGATTTCATATTATTTAAAATAAAAGAGTTTATTTGTGGATAGGAAAGAGAATCTGTATTTCTTTAATAAATGAGATTTTTTTTACTTGGAATTGGATTCCATAATTAATTAAAATAAAGGAGTTTATTTTGATTAATGATTTTGATTAAAATAAAATTGTTTATTTTATTTTAAATTGGATAAATTAAAATAAAAGAGGTTTATTTTGATTTAAATTTGGATTAAAATAAAGGAGTTTATTTTGATTCAAAATTAGATTTTATACTAACTAAATTTGCCCAATTAAATGATATCAATATATATTGAATGTTTATTATTCATGAGATGAATGTTATTTATTGATGCATATGGTGATGTGTATGATATTAAATGGGATTGATTATGGACTATTGACCAATGTGATTGGATTTTATTTTAGTTGGATGCATGAATGTATGTGTTTTATTAAATGGGGTCTGCGTACCTCGTCTTCTCTGATTTTTCCTTAATGTAAATTCTATCATCCTCCTATGTACTTCCCCTTGACTGCTGATTAAGGTTTCTATTTATTTTAAATAGTTTTGTAATAGGAATAGTTAGAATTAATTTTGAAGAATTGGAGATCAAGGATCAAGGAGCGCTTAAAGACCCGTTTGTAATGGAGCCCAAGTTATAATGTAATAGTTATATTTAAAAATTAATTCTTTCACCCCTAGAGTTTGACCTTTTGGTTCACTTGATGGCTCTAGTGAACCAAACTAGAAAAAAAGTCCATAATCAATCCGGGTAGAATATAGTATTCTATATGTGCATGCTTATACTATATATATTATATATTATGCAAACATGTTTCGCATGTTAATTAATATGACGCGTATTTTATATATATGTGTGCATGCGCGCTAAACAAGATGAGACAAATTAATTACATGCAAACCCCTCAAATATTTTATATTAAGTTGTAACTTTCAAAGATATTTGGAATATCAAACGTCGCCTTCTAGCATGATAGAAACAATAGAGTATTGAATATTTAATATGAGTTTGTTGTGCACACACAAGGTAAGTATTAAATATTTAAGATGTTTTTATTACATATGATGTTTATAAGGAATTGAACATTACTGCTTTGTTGTGCACACACAAGGGCTGTAGTTTTCTCTTCACTTATATGGAAATGCTGGGTCTGACTTAACTTAAATTATTTTAGTTCGGATGTGCACATACTTGACCATTATGATTTAAGAGGCAAAATACAAGGAGTTACATAGTTGATGTAATTGACAAGAGTTGTCTACCTATTTATTTATATATAGTTTGTTGTGCACACACAAGGCTATATGCATTTGAAATGGGATCCTTATTCTCACTAGCATATCATCAATTAGATTTTGCCGAACTATATAAGTGAGGGTAATATAGTTTGAAGAAAATAGTGGGAGATACCAATTTAAAATAAGACCTAATTTATTTTGGTAATTAATAAATGAATGTATGCTAAAATGTTGTTAATTACAAATTCATTTATAGAATTTTACAATGTCTAAATTACTATCACTGCGCAGCATATTAGATGCTAAATTAATCGGACCGAATTAAACGTACTGGTTAAGGAATTTGAGAATAGTTCTCATGGCTAAAAAGCTATCTTATGTCCTTAATACGCCTATCCCTGCAATGATTGTAGATAATGCCTCTTAGGAAGAGATTGCTACTTTTAGAAAGTGGCAAGATGATGCACAGTTGGCTCAATGCATCATGCTCGCATCCATGAGTAATGAGCTTCAGCGTCAGCATGAAACTATGGATGCTCTTACTATATTCCTGCACATCAAGTAGTTGATGGTGAGAAAAGTAGGACTGATATATATCAGATATCTAAGTAGATCTTCCGATCTAGAATGACCGATGATAGTACAGTACAGATAAAAGTCCTTAACATAATTAATTTGATTGATCAATTAGGACAACGGGTTTTGTCATGGATGGAGAGTTGAGCCAAGATTTGATCTTCCTCTCACTCCCGGACTCCTTTCATAACTGTTGTGAATTTTTCATATGAACAAGCTAGGTATCAGCCTTGCTGATTTGCTTAACATGTTGAAAAATGTTGAGAGTAACTTTCCAACTAAGAAAGACCATGTCTTACTGGTAGGGGCCAAATGATATTCTGAAAAGAAGAAAGATTCAAAGAAGGTATATAGAAAGGCAAAAATAAAGGATAATAAGAACAAAACTAATACGGATAGTAAAGGAGTTTGCTTCCACTAGAATAAGCCAGGACACTGGAAAAGAAACTGCGAGAACCATCTTGCAGAGGCTAACCAAAGAAGCTTAGTGAAGTTTCGGTTACAAATACAAATTTGTTCATGATTTAAAATAAAATTTTCTTGTCAAGGTTCTATTTGGCTATTGGATACCGACTTTGGTTATCATAAATATAGATTTATGAAGGGACCAAGTAGAAGTAGAAAGCTAAACAAAGATAAGTAATCCTATGTGTGGGAAATGAAGCAAAGGTTGATGCATTAGCCATAGAAACTTATTGTTTAGTATTGCCTATGTACAAGTCTATTAAGTCAATAAGTAGTTATTGTATTCTAGTTCTCATTGGAAATATTATTTCTATTTTATTGTTGGACAATGAAATCTTTGTAATTATAATTAAGAACAATTGTTGTTCTATTTATAATAATAATGTTTTGTATAGAACTGAAATATTACTTAATGGATTTTGGTGTACTTGACTTACATAAAAATATATATTTTACAAATTGAACAAACTAGTATAAGAAAATGAGATGATCATTCAAAGAGTTGAATGTGTGTATTTGCTTAAATACAAGTATGAATTATTTGAAAAGGTTCAAAGAATTCAGAAGTGAAACAAATTGACAAAGTATTAAGATTCTTTGATTAGATCAAGGAATAAATACTTGTGCAATAAGTTTCTAGATCATCTCAAATGGTTTTCTCATAATGGACGCCTCTAGATACGCAATAATTGATTGATGTATCTAAAAGGAAAAATCGTACTTTGTTAGACATGGTGCGGTCCATAATAATTTTACCGACATTCCAGTATCCTTCTGGGATAATGTCCTAGAAATGGCTGCATATCTACGAAAAAGGTAATCTCAAAATTCGGCCCCAAGACTCCATAAAAGTTATGGATAGGGAGGATTCCTAATCTTAAGTATGTTAAGATAAGGGTTTGTCCAACTTATGTGAAAATGTTTCAAAGGATAAGATTGGGACAAGATTTGACAAGTACAGATTTGTGTACATCCTAAAGTAAATTTAGGGTATATGTTCTATAATCCTACTTAGCAAAAGGTGTTTTTTTGTGAAACACGATGCCTTCTAAGATAAAGGTGTTTATCATTGAAGGGGCTAGTGGGAGGATAATAGATCTTGAAGAGTTCAAGAACACACAAAACACTATAAGTCAAATAAAAGCAACCTGTAGATAGACCTATTGTACCACAACCGAATCGTAAGTCTGGAATAGTACCAAAGATACCTGAGAGGTATGGATTCATCATAGATGATGATGATGAGGTACACATCATAGAAGATGATGATCCAGTTATATACGAATGAGGTAAGAGTTGTAGAAACTCAGAGAAATAGATTGAAGCAAGCTTCTCAAATATGCAACATTCATTTTGATGAGACAATCAAAAGAGTTTGATTTTATCAAAAACAAGAATGAACCTAGTGTGTACAAAAGGGTCAGTGGCAGCGTCGTGACATTCCTAGTATTATATGTTGATATACTATGGATAAGGAATGACATACTAATACTATAATTAGTAAAGATAAAGTTGTCTAAACATTCCTCCATGAATGATTTGGGAAGAGTATCTTAATTGAGGATACAAATCTATATAGATAGATTTAAGAGGATGCGCGACTTAACCAAATAAACATATATTCATTTGATGCTAAAGTCATTTAGCATGTCAAACTCCAGGAAATGTCTCATATTGATGAGCCATAGAGTGTATCTCTCTTAATAGTCCCCAAAGACTCATAAAAGAGAGATCACATGAGGAACTATCATGTATGCAATGAAATGTACGAGACCTGATGTTGATCAGCCATATTCTGGAGAGGTTCACTATAAGTCAGTGAAAATATCTTAAAGTACTTAACAGACACTAAGGATGTGATCATATTCATGGTGGATCTGAATTAAAACTAGAGGGCTTAACAGACTCAAGTTTTTCGGAAAGATCAAGACGACAGAAAATCCACTTTAAGGTAAAGCGTTACCTTGAACGGTGGTGCAGTGAAATGGAAAGGTTTCAAATAGCATAGAGTTGCTAGTTTAGTGATAAAGACAAAGCATATAACTATAAATAAAGCTAAAAGTTGATTGTTTGGATGAAAAGTTCATTACAGAACTAGGAATAGTTCCTAAGTCTCATCTTGGATCTAAACATGTGTTGTGGCACTTTCATTTGATTATAAGAATCATTGAAAGATGGAAAATCACTATAGAGATAGTGAACTCTCAAGAACAACATTACATATCCATTAACTAAAGCTTATCCAATAGCAAGATAATCGTCACTTAAAGAAGAAGGGTGTGAGATACCATGGCGATTGGCTTTAGTGCAAGTGGGAGATTGAAAGTAGTATGCACACAAGCCAATCATGTTTGATGATAAAGAATATACTTTGTAACAATATTATTCAATTATTAATAAAAAGTATTGATTTATTAAAGGCTTTTAATTATCTACATGATGTTGTTTTATAATATGTGATAAACCTATAGTTTTAAGAAATGCTTTTAGAATAATGATGATGATCATTCTAATGAGATCTAAATTCTTAGAAAGCTTAAAACTAAAATAGTTCCCAATTGTTGGATTACTAAATTGGGGATTGGTGAATCCAGATAGATTGGTACATACTTTGCTTGCTCATTGGATGAGGATGATTGATCTCATGATCATTTGTGTGGAGACACTAAAGCAAGTATGTAGGTGCTTATTAGAGAATAAGTTCACTGAACGTGGATCACTAAGGAATACCTAATGGAGTTTTACTTGCCTATCAATAGGAATTCCTGTAGTGATAGTAGTACAAGTGATCCTTGGACTTGAGATCATCATAGTATCTTGTGTATGATGAGTTATACTTTGACTTATTCCTTAAGACCCTTAGGGTAAATCAAAGGGTATGCTTGGGTATATTAAGTTGTACATGGAGATAATGTATCATCAATAAAAAATCTACTGCTTCTAGTAAAAGAAGAGAAATGTCCTATGTGATTCGATAAATGACAACCTAGTAGTCCTTGGCCAAGGCAGAATGAAATTAGAAAGGAGTTTCTAATTTACATTATTTGGTGTTGTGCATTTAAGAGTCGAAATACATATAATTAAATAAATTAAGACTTGACAATAATTCCATGTCTTATATTTAATTGGAATATTGTATGGTGGAAGGATTGAATTGTACAGTAACTATTTACTCAAAGGTTCTTTTATGATTAATGTTGAAATCTATATTATCTGGAAAGTCGTTGATCGCTAGGGAGGCTTATCCCTATTGTAGAATAAATATTATTTATTTAAATAAATTAATTGTTTAATTATTTATTTAAATAAGATTAGAATTGTTCTAATTGATTTATTCACAATCGGTTTAATATGGAGAACCTAAAAGGTCACACCATAAAAGGAAGAATAATTATTTAAGAAGTTAATGGCATAATCGTAATAATATGTTAAGTATATTTAATTTAATCTATGGTGATAGAATAAATTAAATAGCTTAATATTTATTATTTAATATTTTAGAAATATTAAATATAAATTAATAAGATGAGTCTTATTAATATTATTACAATTATTATTATTTTAATTTCTATAATAGTTTAGGAATTAATTTAATATAAGTACTCTCATTTATTCCTAATAGGATTAGGAGGGAAAATTAGTTAGAGGAGTTTAATTAATTATCCCTAATAAGATTAGGGAGCCCATTTAATTAAAAGAGTTTAATTAAATAAATAATACCTTATTTTTAATTAAATAGGGTTACCTGATATCTTTATATGGTGAGTCTTATATCAGATATCGAAATATACGTAATTCCAACAGTTGAGAGAGTACGCTCTTTTTCTACTGAGAGATAGAAAAACTAGGGTTTTGCCAAACACCCATCTTCTTGGATCTTTCTTCTTCCTTGGTGGATCACCTCTAGAGGCCAAACACTTGGGTGACTAACGTTGATCAAATGAATGAACCAAACCCGGTGGATTCAAGTTAAACGCGAAAAGGATTGGAGGTGAACTTGTACCTGAGGAAGCTTGAATCTTCAAGTTTATGATTCTTGTTCTTTATCTTTTCGTTTAATTAATAATTGTGCATAAAGGATGATCCGGGTATATGGTTTGTCAAATTTAAAACTCTAATTTTTACACGTTTTCGCTTATTTGTGCAATTGATTGCGTCCAAGAATATTACAAACGTAACACCGGACACTGAAGTTGGAGCTGATCAAGCATCAACCGAAGTGCAGAATCTGCGGGACCAGGTTTCCTCTTTGGAAAAATTGTGGGAAATAGAAAAACTACTAAATACCCAATTGCGGAAAGCATTAATAGAAACAATGGAAGAACAAGATAAGCTTAAAATCCAAATTGACCAAATTGGAGCTAAAAGCAACAAAGCATGCGCAGCTACGAGCAAGAAGGGGAAAAGAAAGATGAAAGACCGTGATATAAGAAATCCTGATATCAACCAAGGAAAAATTAATCGAATAGAAAGGTGTTCAAATTGTGACAAGAAACATGAAGGTGTATGCAGAAAAGGGGAATATGTTTGCTACAATTACGGACAGAAGGGACATTTCTCTCCTCATTGTCCCAATCCAACGCAATGTGTCTGTTTTAATTGTGGAATAGAAGGTCATCAGGCGAAAAGTTGTCCAATGAAAAGGTGTAATAAATAGGTAGTATAGGTTCTGTTGTGTAGGTGTGTTTAATGTAATATGTGCTTAGTATGTCTGTGTAAGGTTATGTTCTCAAATTTTGTAATGATCAAGTTTGTAAATCCCGACTTTTGTAGTCACAAAGGGATAGCTAATGTTTAATGCAGTATGTGCTGCAATATGTAAAGTATTTTGAAATCGTTGAATGAATATGAATCTATGTTTGAGTAATGAAACAAATTTAATATATTAAACTTATATGATAAGGTTTAGAATGTAAGTTAAATTATGTTTTATTTAATCAGATAATACAGCCAAGACGTCAAACTAGAAATCGAAGGGCAGAAGAATCTAGTCAACAATGCTGGGGGTCAACAACCAGATCCAATGCAGCACTTTGCAAACATGGTAGCTCAGGCTATGCAACAAGGAATACCAGTCGCAGGGAACCAGCCAGACAACCGTTTGACAAACTTCAAGGACTTCAAGGCATGCAGGACCGCCCGAATTTAGAGGTACAATTGACCCTATAGAAGCCCAAACATGGGTTAAAAGGCGTTCGTTATAGCTAAGGTAGCTGAGGGGCAAAAGACCGCTTTTGCCACCTACATGATGAAGGGTGAGGCAAATTTATTTTTGGTGGGAAGCAAATCAGGCGAGGGCAGGAGCAGGTGTTGTTGCTTGGGAAGGTTTTAAAACTTTATTTTTTCGAAAACTATTTTTCATCAAGTATGCAGGCTAGGATGGAGGTAAAATTTCTGGAATTGAAGCAGGAAAATATGACGGTGTCAGAATACGCCGCAAAGTTTAATGAGTTGGCTAGGTTTGCTCCGCATCAAGTTGATACAGAGGCTAGGAAAGCTAGAAGGTTTGAGCCGGGATTAAAACCCTGGCTCTACAATAAGGTGGCAGTGTTGAAGAACCCTACATTTGCCGCACTCATGGAGAAAGCTATTATCGCTGAAGAGGGGAGTGAGGCCATGAGCCTCTACAACAAGGAAAGAAGGAACACAGCGTAAGGTTGAGGGAGCTGGGAAGGTGGAAACAAACAGTGGAAATAGGAGTGAAAAGAGGAAGGGAAACAACTTTGGGGGTATGTAGGTGAAGCAGGAAGGTACAAAGAAGAAGCAGCTGGTACAATGTGGGAACTGTGGAAAGAACCATTTGGGGGAATGTCTAAAAGGTAAATTTGTATGTTTTAAGTGTGGGCAGGAGGGCCATATCTCTCCCAACTGCCCCAATCCAAGAACTGTTGATGAGTGTTTTCTATGCGGATCAAAGGAGTATAAGTTGAAGGACTGTCCGAAAAGGAGGATGGAGGCAGAAAGCGTGAACATGGGGAAAAACGGCGGAACTTTGGCGTTCACAGGACCAGCATCATCTAGCAAGTCGACAAAATCTACTACAAGGCTCTTCAACATGACAGTCCAGGATACGGCGGCAGCTGGCAACATAACTTTTATTTTCTTCTATATGATTTTCCTATAAATAATAAATTATTTTATAAAGAAATTTTGAAGGAGGAATTTGAATTCCTTAAGAAATCAAATTTACGTTTAATCAGAAAGACAAGCTTTATTTGAAAAGTTAAAGATCAGTTCGATCAATTATGATCGAGATCTACTTGAAATGACAGTGTATGTTATGTACTCTAATATGTGTAAGTTTTAAAACGTTGATTCCGGGGACGAAATCTTTATAAGGGAGGGTGAATGTAATAAACCGATATTTTCTATATAAATAAAACAAAAATTTTGCGTATAAATTTTTTTTATTTTAAGGATGAGGATTTGTACAAGATAATGTATATATGTATTTATGTCGTAAATAAAAATATATTTATTACATTAATATTTATAAATAATTTTATTTTAGAATTAATGATCATTATAAATTATATTTTTAATAATTAATTTTATTGTAAAAATGTTTTTATTATTTATTTTTCAAAGGAAATATGATATTATAATATTTAAATAATATAAGAAATGGTTATTGTAGTTATTATAATAATTATTTATTTATATGAATTTTAGCTTGGATATTAAATTAAATATTTTAACTTAATTAATAAACCTGTTTATGCAAGGTAAATCAGATATGGAATCCAAACCTTAAATCTGGTTTTGGAATAAGGAATGATAATAATAATATAATATTAATTATATTTTAATTTTCAGTGATATAAATATGTACTGTATACGTGGACCGATAATGGTTGGTCAATTATGGCTTTATATGAAAAACCTTAGTATTATTGTGTGAAACCCTAATTTAAAATACAAATTAGAGTTCAAGATATTTTTTAGGAAATCGTAATAATTTGATCAATGTCGGATATTATAAATATAAATGCTAATTAGGTAAACCCTAATTATTGACTCAAAACCCTAATGGTGAAATTAAAACCCTAATCGATATTTAGGAACCCTAACCGTCAAACTGGGAAATCCTAATTGTTAATTTAGAATGTTTAATGCTCACTAGCGGACTTTAAACCCTAATGATCATGATTAATGTGATTAGAAATCCTAATTAGTAAATTGTTAACCCTAATTATCAAATGGGTGCTCTAATTGATAAATTAGTGATCTTAATTATAATTAGCAAGGTAATTATGTTTATTTAATTTTAAACCCTAATGTTCCTGTATATGTAATTAGAAAATTAAACTCAATTAAGAAACACTAATTTGAAAAAAAATTAGAAACTAACATTATTTTTATTTTATTATAAACCCTAATTGCAATTCTAGAAATTCTTTTTATGTTAAACCTTTGGGTTAAACCAAACCCTAAGGGTCAAACCCTAAGGGTTTGCCAAGTTCTATTTTTGCCATTAAATTAGAAAGACAAATGTCCATTATGCCCTTTGCATTATTAAAGCTACAAACTTAGGTTTTGACTCTAGGTAAAGTGGGTGAACAAACCAACAACTCCATGTGCTCTATAATTGACAACAACAAGCCTTGTATATCAGCCATTCATGCATCTTGGACTTCTTTAAATAGATTGGAGAGAAGGAGAGAAAACCATTTGTTAGCCTAATATTGTACAAACACTCAAACCTTTTCTCTCAACCCAAACCCGCGAAAGTATTAAGCTTTCTAGTCCCTAAGATCAGCCCCACGAAATCTCCTAACAAAATCAAAAGCCAGAATCATAAATTAATCATAGAAGGTATAAAACCCTAACTTGATTTTTGTCCAAATTTCTGTTGTTTGATGTTTGAAATTTTTGTTAAAACATGTTATATAAGGTGTCTAATGATGATCTGGGTTGCTAGATGTTAGATCCATAACATCTAGAGGCTCGGATTTGAAGATTTACAAAATCTAGAAATTTTATTTTTTTGTGTCTGACAGTGAATGTCAGGCCTTGTAAATCTCAATCTGTGTTTGATTTTTGTGTTTTAAGTATTGGATATTATAGTCTGATATGTGGTCTTTGATCTGGATCAAGAATCAGGCCTAGATAAGTTTTATATTGCAAGTTATAAGTGGTCAAACCACGTTGACCGGAATTGACCACACGTTTCTGGGTAACCCAGAACGTGCCCAGAGAGTCTGACAACATGTTAATGCATTTAGATCTTGGTAGTGTTTACGTTTTAGACCCTTTTGTTGTTTGAATGTTGTTGTCTGACATGTAGGCTACATGACCATGCCTCTAGAATCATTATATCCTTCTCTGAATCAAAGTAATCAGTGGTCAAAGTGGTGAGGACGAAACTGCCAGATGAAGTTTCTAGGTAACCCAGAAACCTACATAAGCAGTTTCTGACCACTACTTTGACTGACCCCATATATGCTTTATGTGATGTTGTTAAAATGTTTTTATGTAATGAATATGTAGACTTATATGTCGTCTACACACTGAAGGCTTAATATCACTAAAACATCAACAGAAATGCAAGTTGTGGAAGCCCAAAATAGACAGGTCTAACTGTTTTTCATTTCTGGGTAACCCAGAAAATGAAGAACAATTGTGACATCTACTTTGAAGGCTTTGATCTCGCTTGTGTTGTGCTTTTTGATTATTTTTATTGTTGGATCATGTAGTATTATATTAGTACTACAACCTCTAACCTTTAACTGTTCCAGAAACATCATAATCAGATTAGTGTTCTTGGTCAAAGTAGCTAACCCGAAGCTAACTATGAATGTTCCTGAAGGCTCAAGAACACCATAGACTACACTGTCTGTCACTAAAGACCTATATCGACAGTTTTATTAATTTTAATTAATTAAAATTTCAAAAATCATTTAAAAATAGAAATTTAATTCTGTAAATTACAAAAATTATTTGAAGTTATAAAAATTTAACTTTTAATAATTTGAAATATTTTTTCATAAATATTAGTATTTATTTAAATATTATTGGTAATTAATTTATTTATTAAATGCATTAAATAAATTAATTAAAAATGATATTATTATATTAAAAATGATTTTAAATGATAATATGTTATTTAAAAATATTTTAAGTAATAAAATATAACTTTTAATATTTTAAAGTAAATTTCAATAATTATTTAATATAAATGATATTAGATTTATTTAACAAATAAATTAAATAAATTAATTAAAAATGATTTAAATATTATAAAAATCAGTTTAAAAAAAATAAATGGTTTAAAAATATTTTAAGTTATAAAATATAACTTTTAATATTTAAAGGTAAATTTCATTAATTAATAATTATTAATGATATTAAAGTTATTTAATAATTATATTAAATAAATTAGTTTAAAAATGATTTAAATATTATAATAATCATTTTAAATGAAAATAAAGTGTTTAAAGATATTTTAAGTTATAAAATATAACTTTTAATATTTAAAGGATAATTTCATTAATAATTTAGTATTAATGATTATTAATTTATTATTAATAATATAAAATTTATTTAATAATTATATTAAGTAAATAGTTTAAAAATGGTTTTATTAATTTAAAAATCATTTAAAAAGGATATAAATGAATTAAAAATATTATTAAGTTATACTTATTGACTTTTAATATTTTGATAAATAATACATTAATACTTTAATATTAATGGTAATTATTTAAAAATGATTTTAAATGTTTTAAAAATTATTTATGGGTAATATAAATACTTTAAAAATATTATAAGTTATTATAAATAAATTTAATATTTTGACAATGGTTTCATTAATAGTTTAATATTAATTAAATGTTAATGATAATGAAATTACGTAATATTTAAATCATTTAATAATGATTCCGATATTTCAGAAATTATGATAAATTAGAATAAATATTTAAAACTTATTATAAGTCATTTAAAAATAATATGATTGATATATAAGTCATCTAAATGGATATTAAACTACTGTATAGAGTCTTAGACTCAATAAATACCCGATAAAGTTGTCAGTACACTGACATATTTCAAAAATTGATCTGGACTTAGATAGGTTGACTTGATAAATGTTTATTTGTGATTCAATGATTGTTAAACTTACATGACAATGTGATTAGGTTATGTGCTGACTGCAAATCGTAGTACAATGTGATAACATATGTTATTCTAATCAAACGAATGATTTATTTAATGGTAGGGCTTGATATAAAAGATAAATCTAAGTTGTGTAAGCAATAGACAAGGCAAGTATCTACAACTTTGCATTTACTTTATGCAATAGACATGCGTAAGATAATATCTAAACTATTCTTTTCAATTGTTCAAATATTTTAACCTTTGTATATACCTATGCAAGGATTCTGTATAAGTAAGTTATTAAATTATAATCTGTTATACATGTTCCTTAATTCTGTTATTGTAGATCAAGAAACATATTCTGTTCGTTAATTTCTAAACATGGTTATACAAGTGTCCTCACTTAGATAATCATTATATTTTATCACATGTTGATACATACTTATCGGTGTCCAGTATGTACAAGTTAAATTTAAAGCCATCTAAGCTATTTGATCTGGCTAGACACTAAGTTAAAATTGTTGTTGAACAAGATAAGAACTTTATTGTTATCCAACTGAATTATTTTGGTTTGAATTTAAGACTGGTATGAACATCCCAAATATGGGAGACTTTTATGCGCCTAAGGACGAAATATTGGACGAAAATATCGTCCTATAGTGTAGTATTGATCAATACAGGGCATAACTTTAAGGCCCCCAAATTCGGGTACTTGAAACCCAAACTCAGTGCTTCACGATACCATTTCTATGAGTGGAATAATACTAATAATAATAACAATAATATAAAGATTAACTTAGTTTTCATATTTATCAGAGTCTGAATCCCAAGTACGTAACCATTAAACATTCATTAAAACTCGTGATAGATAATATATATCATATTTGTCTTAATAAAGTCTAAACTATTACATAATATATAGTATAAAACTAATTCAGCAACTTTCCCTTTTCCTTTGTTCTTAGCAGAGCTCTCTGGTTGTTCACCCTTAGCTAAAAACATTTAAATTAGGCAAGGATGAGCATTTGAGTGCACAACAAGTAATAGCAATTATATATATAAGCTGAAAGAATTTAAATGTTTTCTTTATACTACCCTTCTACAACGATTCAACAGTTGTGAAGTAATCTTTACCAATGATAATAATATATCAATTCTATACCAAATCTTTGAAACTACGTACTGACTATAAATAGGGTTTAGCTGACATGCTATGAACATTATTTTCAATTTTTAAATAGGTTAAATAGAAATTCATCTGCAAACCGTCATAAATTACGGGCACGGGGGGTGATCAGCCCGTTATGCCCTGCATTGATCAATACTACGTGCAAGAACAAGGGTATCGTTCACTCTGTCCGCCTTGGGCGCATAAAAGTTTTCCCGTGTAAGGATGTCATACTTGTTTGGGTTCCAAATCAAAGGTTTTATCTTCTTCAACAATAATCTATAATTCAACATATATGTATACGGGTAATTGACAAATGTATATCAACATGTGATTAAAAACAATGATTATCCAAGTCGAGACACTTGTATAACCATTTATAGAAATTAACGAACATAATATATATCTGAATTATCATATACTAACATGTTGATAATCAATGAGCGTATATAATATAGGGTTAATAATCTGTACAGTAATAATATAGTTTAGAAATATTCTTACTCATGTCCATTGCGTAAAAAAAATGCAAAGGTAAGATACTTGCCTGATGTGCTGCTTATAGTTTGTAACTTAGTTTTATCTTTTATCTCATGACCTATCATTAATAAGATCGTCCGTTCGATTAGAATAACATACTATAACACATAACACTGCTTATTGCAGTCAACACATGACCTAATCATATTGTAACATATGTTTAACAACCATTGAATCACAAATAATCACATATCTAATTAAATTATCTAAGTCCAGATCAATTTCTGAAATATGTCGGTGTACCGACAGCTTTATCGGGTAATTATCGAGTCTAAGACTCTGTCCTGTAACTTAGTATTAGTCATATTATTTTTAAATGACTTATAATAATTTTAAAACATTTATTATAATTTATCATAAATTTTTAAATATCGGAATCATTATTAAATGATTTAAGTTTTAAACAAATTCTATTATCATTAATATTTAATTAATATTAAACTATTAATGAAATCATTTCCAAAATATTAAAGTTATTTATAATAACTT
Source organism: Panax japonicus (assembly GCA_020205505.1). Classification (NCBI taxonomy): domain Eukaryota; kingdom Viridiplantae; phylum Streptophyta; class Magnoliopsida; order Apiales; family Araliaceae; genus Panax; species Panax japonicus. The sequence goes on from CM035091.1 coordinate 65,451,326, forward strand.
AGAATATTTTTAAAGTATTAATATTACCCTTAAATGATTTTTAAAATATTAAAAATCATTTTTAAATAATTATAATTAATATTTAAATATTAATGTACTATTTATCAAAATATTAAAAGTCATTAATTATAACTTAAAATATTTTTAATTCTTTTATATCCTTTTTAAATAATTTTTAAATTAATAAAACTATTTTTAAACTACTTATTTAATATAATTATTAAATAAATTCAATATCATTAATAATAACTTAATAATCATTAATATTAAATTATTAATGAAATTATTCTTTAAATATTAAAAGTTATGTTTTTATAACTTAAAATATCTTTAAACACTTTATTTTCATTTAAAATGATTTTTATATTAATAAAATCATTTTTAAATTAATTTATTTAATATAATTATTACATAACCTTAATATCATTAATAATAATTAATTAATGAAATTTACCTTTAAATATTGAAAGTTATATTTTATAACTTAAAATAATTTTTAAATACCTTATTATTATTTAAAATGATTTTTTATATCATAAAATCATTTTTAATTAATTCATTTAGTAAATAACTTAATATTCATTAATATTAAATAATTAATGAAATTTGCTTTAAAATATTAAAAGTTATATTTTATAACTTAAAATATTATTAAATAACTTATTATCATTTAGAATGAGTTTTAATATAATAAAATCATTTTTAATTAATTTATTTAATGCATTTAATAAATAAATTAATTATCAATAATATTTAAATAAATACTAATATTTATGAAAAATATTTTAAATTATTAATATTTAATTTTCATAACTTAAAAATAATTTTAAAAATAATTTTTTTAATTTTTTGGAAATTAATAGCTATTTTTAAATAATTTTCGAAATTAAAATGAATTTAATTATTAAATCTGTCGCTATAGCCTTTAGCGACAGAAAGCGTCACCGTAGGTGTTCTTGAGCCCTCAAGAACATTCATAGCAGTTAACAAGTGAGCACGTTTGACCACGTATAGATCTTAGCTCGTTAAGTTTCTGGGATTTCTGTTTGTCATACCTTGTAGTACTAGTAACATACTACAAGCTCCAACAATCAACATGATCACAAAGCAACTAACAAAGGAGATCTAATCGTCCAAAGTGGCTGTCAGAGCTGTTCTTCATTTTTGGGTTACCCAAAAATAAAGAATAGTTCGACTGTCCACTTTTGGGCTTCCACAACTTGATTATTGTGCAGTGGTTTTGTGATCTAATATATTCAGTGTGTAGCCAACATGTCAAGGATGAGATAGATCACATATATTCAGTGTGTAGCCAACTTGTCAGAAATCACGATCATACGTTTTCTGGGTTACCCAGAAAACGGAAATCGTGATCGTCTTACATGGTTTGACCGTACACTACATGCATCTTGTTAATCATTTAGATGTTCTACAAGCTTAAACTTGTAGCCTAAACAATATACAACAACCTTGTTACAACAAAAATATCCAATTAACAAAAACATGAAAGATATGGGTCCATGAACTTGCTGTTAGAGATTTCTGGGCAAGTTCTGGGTTACCCAGATCTGGCTTGGTCAATGTCGGTCAACGGTGTTTGACCATGATTAACTGACATTCTTTGCATGATCTGGTCCTGCCACTAGTTCTAGATCACAGATCTCATATCACACTACATGTTCAAACATTAAAAACACAAAAACGATAAACATCCAAAGATCTAAAGGGCCTGACATTCGGTTGTCAGTCAACATAAAAAAAATTTCCCAGATTTTTTAAAAACACATAATTCGAGCCTATAGATGTTATGGATCTAACATCTATCAACCCAGATCATCATTATACACTATATACAACATATTTTAACACTGAATCATAACATCTAACAAAGGATAGTTGGACAGATTTCGAATTAGGGTTTAATACCTTTATGATCAATCTTTGATTCAAGGCTACTGATTTGGTTAGGGGATTTCGTGGGGCTGATCTTGGGGACTGGAAAGCTTATAAATTTCATGGGTTGTGAGTTGGGAGAGAATGTTTGAGTGCTTGGTGCAAAACTGAGCTAGCAATTGCCATTTCTCTCTCTTAATCTATTTATATAGCTTAAATGCAATGAATCTAACATGCAATGTGTCAAAGTGGATAAGGTTGAAGGAGTTTTAGGCATGTGCTATAAAATATAGAGTGGTGACTTGCATTCTAGCTCCTTAAACAAATACCAAAAGGCTATTTTAGTACTAATAAAATATTTTAAGGGTATTTTTGTCCATGATGCTCGAATCTAGGTTAAAATCAATAGATATTAAACCTTAAGGTTTCCCAAATAATTTGTAGGGTTTAAAAATTTAAGTTTAAAGTTCAATAAAATTTTAATTAGAACTTACAATTAAAAGTTTAGGGTTTTTAAATAATTAGGGTTTCCAAAACATAATTATGGTTCTAGTAATTATAATTTTAATTTACTAATTAGGTTTACCTTAATTAGCAATAAAACCTATCATACGCGTTATTATTCACAGTAACACAATTTCTGACTAATCAAAATCTCTAGTTTATGTTTCCAATTAGGGTTTATAATTATTAGAAATTCAAATATATACTAGGGTTTTAAATTTACAATTAAGGTTTCCTAATTATCATAACATTATGTAACACACAACGTAAATCATATAATACAGTTATATAAAAGTCTTAAACTCACAATTCACAGTTACCAAATAGCTTCGAACTCGTATTCGAGTTTTAAATTAGAGTTTCACAGTAAAACTAGGATTTGTCATATAACACCATAATTGACCAACCATTATCGGTCCATATATATAGTACATATTTATAGCACTGAAAAATCAAAATATAATATTATTATATTATTATTCTCATTTCTTGGTAAAAATCCAAAATTAGGGTTTGAATTTCATATCTGATTATTCTTCCATATTTAACCTTATTAATTAAGGTAAAATAATTAACTTAATAATCTATACTAAAATTCATATAATAAAGTAATTATTATAATTATTCAAAGAAAATCATTTCATATATTATTTAAATAATATGTAACTATATTTTCATGGAAAATAATTAATAAAACATTACTACAATAAAAGTAATTATTATAAGAATATACTTTTTAATAATCAATAATTCTAAAATAAAATTATTTATAAATATTCATGTAATAAATATATTTTTATTTACCACATATATACATATATACATTATCTTGTACAAATCCTCATCTTTAAAATAAAAAAAAATTTATACGCAAAATTTCTTATTTATTTATATAGAAAATATCGGGTTGTTACATTCACCCTCCCTTATAAAGATTCCATCCCCGGAATCAACGTTTTAAAACCTATACATACAAGGGTACATAACATACATAATCATTGCAAGTAGATCTTGATCAACTTTGATCGAACTGATCTTTAACTATCCACATAAAGCTTGTCTTTCTGATTAAACAGAAATTTGATTTCTAAAAGATCTCAAATTCCTCCCTCAAAATTTCTTTAAAAATAAATTACTATATATAGGAAAATCATGCAAAAGAAAATAAAATTTATACGAATAATACCTGGAGTTGCATCACCAGCTGTCATCGTATCCTGGACAGTCATGTTGTAAACCCTTGCTGTTGATTTTGTTGGTTTATTTGACGAAGTAGGTCCCGTGATTGACAAAGTCCCGCTGCCTGTGCCCTTATTCCCACTTCCTGCCTCCGTCCTCCTCTTCGGACAATCCTTCACCTGGTGTTCAGTCGATCCGCACAGAAAACACCCATTGTTCATCCTAGGATTGGTGGGGCAGTTGGGAGAGATATGGCCCTTCTGCCCGCACTTGTAGCACATGAACTTCCCCTTCAAACATTCCCCCGAGTGGTTCTTTCCACAATTCTTACACTGTACTGCTGTCTTCTTAACACCTTCTTGTTTTACCCACACACTTCCAAAACTGCTCCCCTTCCTCTTTCTACTACCACCCCTATTACCACTATTAATTTCAACATTCTCAGCTCCTTCAGTCTTACCCGTATTCTTCCTCTCCTTGTTGTAGAGGCTCATAGCCTCACTCCCCTCCTCAACAATAATAGCTTTCTCCATGAGTGCTGCATATGTAGGGATTTGCAACACTGCCACCTTGTTGTAGAGCTAGGGTTTTAATCCCAGCTCAAACCTTCTCGCTTTCCTAGCCTCTGTATCAACTTGATGCGGGGAAAACCTAGCTAACTCATTAAATTTTGCTGCGTATTCTGACACCGTCATGTTTTCCTGCTTCAACTCTAAAATTTTTACCTCCATCCTAGCCTGCATACTAGGTGAAAAATAATTTTTGAAAAACAAAGTTTTGAACATATCCCATGTAACTACACCTTCTCCTGCCCTCACCTGATTCGCTTCCCACCAAAAGTTTGCCTCCCCCTTCATCATGTAGGTGGCAAAAGTGGTCTTTTGCCCCTCAGCTACCCTAGCTACCACAAACGCCTTTTCAATCTCTTTAACCCAAGTCTGGGCTTCAAAAGGGTCAGTTGTACCTTTAAATTCCGACGGTCCTACAGCCTTAAAGTCTTTGAAATTCGCCAAGCGGTTATTCGGCTGATTTCCAGCGACTGGTATTCCTTACTGCATAGCTTGTGCTACCATGTTTGCAAAGTGTTGCATCGGGTCTGTTTGTTGTTGTCCCTCAACGTTGTTGACATATTCTTCTGCCCTTTGATTGCGAGCTCGTCGTCTTGGCGGCATTATCTGATTAAATGAAATCATAAATTTAACTTACATTCTAAACCTTATCGCATAAGTTTAATATATTAAACTTGTTTTATTTCTCAAACATAGATTCATATTCATTTAACGAATATTTTACATAACATAGCACATAATGCTTTAAACATCAGTTATCCCTTGGTGACTACAAAAGTCGGGATTTACAAACTTGATCATTACAAAAGTTGGGAACATTACATTAAACAGACATACTTATTATATATATTATATTAAACACACCTACACAACAAAACCTATACTACGTATTTATTACACCTTTTTCTTGGACAACCTCTCCCCTGATGACCTTCTATCCCACAGATAAAACATGCTCCTGGTTATTAGTCAGGACAATACAGAATGGTATGTCCTTCATAGCCGCAAAGGTAACATATTCTTTTCCCATTCTTCTTATCAGATTTTCCTAAGTCCCGATCTTCTATCTTTCTTTTCTGTTTCTTGCTCGGAGTTGCACACGATTTGTTGCTTGAGGCTCCCATCTGATCAATTTGGATTTTAAGCTTATCATGTTCTTCCATTGTTTCTATTAATGTCTATTGCAGTTGACTATTTAACAGCTTTTCTATCTCCCACGGCCTTTCCAGAGAAGAAACCTTGTTCCTCAGATCCTGCACCTCCGTTGATGCTTGATCAACTTCAACTTTAGCGTCTGAATCACTATCTGTCAGCTCCACCATCTCCGGATCTGGTACTACATTTTCTATGATAACTACCTCATCCGAGTTGCTTTCATTGTTAGCCTCTATTTCAGCTATTGGCTTCGATATCAGCTCGGGTGTATGGGTTTGATCATTCTTCATGCTATAAACATATAACAAGCCTTTTCCACCAGACATCTACACACATAAATTATCCTGATTAGCATATAGTATATACACACAACAAACAAGAGTTTTATATATGTTATCTTTTATTTTATTTGACGATGAATTTATTCAATTCATCTCTTTTTAAACTCTATATGAGTTATTTATATTTTCAATGTTTCCCTCTGTTCTAAGGTTATAGCCTAAGGTCTAACCCACCTAAGGTTTTTAACCCTAAGCTCTGATACCAACCTGTAACGCCCCCAAATCCGGGTACTTGAAACCCGAACTCGGTGCTTCACGATACCATTTCTACGAGCAGAATAATACTAATAATAATAACAATAATATAAAGATCAACTTAATTTATATATTTATCAGAGTCTGAATCCCAAGTACGTAACCTTTAAACATTCATTACAACCCATGATAGATAATATATATCATATTTGTCTTAATAAAGTCTAAACTATTACATAATATATAGTACAACACTTATTTAGCAACTTTCCCGTTTCCTTTGTTCTTAACAGAGCTCTCTAGTTGTTCACCCTTAGCTAAAAATATTTAAATTAAGCAAGGATGAACATTTTAGTGCCCAGCAAGTAATAGAAATTATATATATAAGCTGAAAGAATTTAAATATTTTCTTTATACTACCCTTCTACAACGATTTAACAGTTGTGAAGTAATCTGTACCAATGATAATAATATATCAATTCTATACCAAATCTTTGAAACTACGTACTGACTATAAATAGGGTTTAGGTGACATGCTATGAACATTGTTTTCAATTTTAAAATAGGTTAAACAGAAATTCATATGCAAACCGTCATAACTTACGGGCACGAGGGGGGGGGGGGGGAGGGTGATCAGCCCGTTATGCCTTGCATTGATCAATACTACGTTCAAGAACGAGGGTATTGTTCACTTTGTCCGCCTTGGGCACATAAAAGTTTTCCGGTGTAGGGATATTCATACTTGTCTGGGTTCCAAATCAAAGGTTTTATCTTGTTCAACAATAATCTATAATTCAACATATATGTATACGGGTAATTAACAAAGGTATATCAACATGTGATTAAATACAATGATTATCCAAGTGGGGACACTTGTATACCCATTTATAGAAATTAACGAACAGAATATATATCAGAATTATCATATACTAACATATTGATAATCAATGAGCGTATATAATGTGGCAACCCCGAATCCGGGCCCCAAATCGCCGCGGATTCGTTACACTAATTCTTTCACTAATTGCGGAAGATATAAACATAAATTGTTTATACATTAAACTTTACACACATTTCCCCAAAATCGAGTAACCTTAACTTAAATACAATTCATAAACTATCTAAAATACAACACATTTATCAAAAAACGCTATTACAAACTAGCCGCACTTTATATCCCAAGCTGAACTTGCTATTAACATTTTTCCTGTATTGAACCCATTCGCCTTATCTGCAATGTTTTATCATGATATAGCAAGGGTGAGCATGAAAGTTGCCCAACAAGTTTATATATAACAATATAACGATATATCATGATTGAAGAGTATGAATAATGAGCTTGCTATAATTCATCAATATAATTGAGAACTAGCACGAACAAATTTTTGACTGAACAAGTTTTAAACATGAACATACATTTCTGAACCAACTGGTAATGAAGGTGATCAGCCTTTCATACCTGACTTATACATGCAAGATGTACAGAGTACAATTTTCATGGCAATCAACAATGATTAGCCATAAGCTTGAATAAAATACTCTTATTAGAGTTAAGTAAAAAGAAACTTGCCTGATTCGTTGACTACTGCTCACGCAATTTATGTTAACTTCTTTTGTAAGACATATCATTAATAAGATCGATCCTCCAATCAGCATATCATACATTGTATCATAATACAATTACTTAATCCATAAATTATCTAACACTTAAACAAATATTAGATAACATCTTAACGCATCATTATTATTATCATCATTTGATAATTCTTCGATCACTATATCATATTATGATTTATCACTCACTTTTCCATTTCATAAGCTATTCTTTAACATCGAATAAGTTAAATACTAATCCAGCAACCTGGATTCTAAATCTAGCAACCAAATTTCCTATCCAGTCGACTGGATTCCAAATCCAGCGATCTGGATCCAACATATAACCAATCCAACAACTTAAACTGCAATCCAGCTAACTAGCTTACAATCCAGCAAACTGTATTCACCAAAATTTACCAATCCAGCAAGCTAGATTTCATTGAAAATACCAAACCAGTTTATTATTTTTCTATCCTTTGTACAAACACATATACATATATTTTATACACAAAAATTATTTTTCCATAATTTTCTAACTTTGTTTGGTATTTTTCAAAAATTAATTTTAGTGCGTAGCTTAAGAAATTAGCTACCTCGTGCTTAACTCCAAACATTCCCATCTCTTGGGATAACCTTATATATGTTTACGTAATGCTCCATTTTAAATTTCGTGGCAATCGGAGTTGTAGAACTCCGGTTATAGCGATTTCCATCGGAAAATCACAAAAATTGTAATGGTCATAACTTGGTCGTTTTAACTCGGAATTAGCTCATTTTTGGACACGAGCTACATAATACCATATATTTTCATTTTCCAAAAGTCTGGAATTTATTTCACAATTTAAGTTGCCGAAACAGCCCTTGCAAAAATCTGAGCAGCAACTTTTTGGCCAAAAACAGTTTTGGGGTCCTTCACCGTAAAATCCATATCTCTCAAACCGTACGGCCAAAAATTCTCAAATTTTTACACAACCTGCATATCTACTGATATTAAAACCCCAAATTTTTCCAGAATTTATAAAGCACAAAAAGGGTACGAAAATGCCCCTGCTACGAACTGATCCAAAACAGTTCCTAGAAACGGGACTGTTTTCACATAAATCAACACCACGACTTTTAGAAACACGATTTTTGAGTTCTACCACTTGGGTTAACTAGTAAACACATATATCTAGCACTACTCTTAGACGGATCGAGAAAAGAATGTCTAGATCAAAAACGGTAAACATTCAAAACAACTAAAAGTTAGGGTTTTCAAAACTAGAAAAATTATTTTTTTCTTTTCTTTTTTATTCAAACCAAATCAACACCCATTATGGTTAGATCCATACTTGAAATCATATAAACCACATAGGTCTTAGGGTTTGAACTACCAAATCAAAAACCCCTTTAATCAATTTCATAAAAAATTAGAGAGAGATTATACCTTTTGCTTTTCTTTTTCTTCTTCCTTCTTCTTCCATGGAGGATTTCTCCACCTTCCCACACAAGGGGCTGCCGCCCCTCCCCTCTTCTCTCCCTTTTAATCATTTAATTTTGCTTGAAAGCTATACTAAATGTTGGATAAATAAACAAGTGACACATATGGAGAGTTGGTGACCAACTTAGACAAATAAGAGACCAAAATAAATCTTAGTCACGTGCTCAATCTCTCCTCATTTTTCCCCTACATAAACCGGCCAATGTGGCCCTTATGCACCCACATGTTGGTTTTATTTTATTGCTTGCAAGCTTAGTAATATGTGATAGATTTGTTAAAGAATTGACACATGTGGTAGTTGGTGGGAGTGGTTGAACCACTTTATCCACTAAAACAAGTTATCAACAACCCTTACATGCTCTCCTTATCTCCTCTCTAAAACCGGCCATGTGGCATAAGATTCTTCCAAGTTTGATTTAATTTCTTTTTGGGCGTGCACATTCTTATTCCTTTGTCTACTAATTAAAATGAGCTTGGGCTCCTCCACCAAATAAATTGGGTCAACTCTTGGGCTATAAAATATACATAGTCCAATTCCTTTAATTCTCATCCAACCCAAATCATTTACTTAAGGTTTCGATTTTCTCAATTATAACATAAATCCTTACTCACAAGCCCATTCATTTCCTTAACCCAATTAGACTTGCTATAATTAGGTTATAAAATTAATCATTTGAGATATATAAAATAAATCTCTTAGAATTAGTATATAATTAAATACTATTATTCACCCACATATTTACACTTAAGCTTTTAACACTTAACTTTTAAATTCCCAAATTAGGGTTTTAAATATCCGAATTAGGGTTTCAGATTCTCGAAACTAAAATTAAAGTTTCTGAGCGTACCGTTAGGGTTTCTAACAATTCGTTAGATTTTTCTAACTTAATAAACGTATGATTAACATAACTTTAGGGTTTTCTAAAGTTATAACTTATCTGATCAATCCTTGATCTCAAATCATTACGGTTCACATATGTAATCAAATATACCAAGTAGTATTCACTTCGATACTTATCCATGATAATTCTTCAAGAGAATTTTAAATCTACCATAATCTTATACCTCGTTATTAGACTATCACTTACAGTTTATCACATAATTCAAGTTTTGTTCAAAACTTTTGAAATTCTTAAAATTTAATTACATAACTGCCAATTCCATACACTTATTTCTTGTCTAGGTCCTAATATTGAACCTTAATTCAATCAATTATGATTTTTATAAATTGTCTAATTTCTCGGGTTGTCACATATAATATAGGGTTAATAATATGTACATTAATAATATAGTTTAGAAACATTCGTACTCATATCCATTGCATAAAGAAATTGCAAAGGTAAGATACTTGCCTGATGCATTACTTACAGTTTGCAACTTAGTTTTATCATTTATCTCATGACCTATCATTAATAAGATCTTCCGTTCGATTAGAATAGTATACTATAACACATAGCACTGCTTATTGCAGTCAGCACATAACCTAATCATATTGTCACATATGTTAACAACCATTGAATCACAAATAATCACATATCTAGTTAAATTATCTAAGTCCAGATCAATTTCTGAAACATGTCAGTGTACCGACAGCTTTATCGGGTAATTATCGAGTCTAAGACTCTGTCCTATAACTTAGTATTAGTCATATTATTTTTAAATGACTTATAATAATTTTAAAACATTTATTATAATTTATCATGAATTTTCATACATCGGAATCATTATTAAATGATTTAAATTTTAAACAAATTCTATTATCATTAACATTTAATTAATATTAAACTATTAATGAAATCATTTCCAAAATATTAAAGTTATTTATAATAACTTAGAATATTTTTAAAGTATAAATATAACCCTTAAATAAATTTTAAAATATTTAAAATCATTTTTAAATAATTATCATTAATATTTAAATATTAATGTACTATTTATCAAAATATTAAAAGTCATTAATTATAACTTAAAATATTTTTAATTCATTTATATCCTTTTTAAATAATTTTTAAATTAATAAAACCATTTTAAAATATTTATTTAATATAATTATTAAATAAATTCAATATCATTAATAATAACTTAATAATCATTAATATTAAATTATTAATGAAATTATTCTTTAATTATTAAAAGTTATGTTTTTATAACTTCAAATATCTTTAAACACTTTATTTTTATTTAAAAATGATTTTTATATTAATAAAATCATTTTGAAATTAATTTATTTAATATAATTATTACATAACCTTAATATCATTAATAATAATTAATTAATGAAATTTACCTTTAAAAATTGAAAGTTATATTTTATAACTTAAAATATTTTTAAATACCTTATTATTATTTAAAATGATTTTTTATATCTTAAAATCATTTTTAATTAATTTATTTAATTCATATGGTAAATAACTTAATATTCATTAATATTAAATAATTAATGAAATTTGCTTTAAAATATTAAAAGTTATATTTATAACTTAAAATATGTTTAAATAACTTATTATCATTTAAAATGATTTTTAATATAAGAAAATCAATTTTAATTAATTTATTTAATGCATTTAATAAATAAATTAATTATCAATAATATTTAAATAAATACTAATATTTATGAAAAATATTTCAAATTATTAATATTTAATTTTTATAACTTAAAAATAATTTTTAAAATAATTTTTATAATTTTCAGAAATTAATAACTATTTTTAAATAATTTTCAAAATTAAAATAAATATAATTATTAAATCTGTCGCTATAGCTTTTAGCGACAGAAAGCATCGCCGTAAGTGTTCTTGAGCCATCAAGAACATTCATAGCAGTTAACAAGTGAGCACTAATAAATTTAGTGTGTAGCCAACATGTCAAGGAAAAGATAGATCACATATAATCACCATAACAACAACTAAATCGCCAGATTTTGACCGGTCAACCCATGTCAGAAATCACGATCGTACGTTTTCTAGGTTACCTAGAAAACGGAAATCGTGATCGTCTTACATGGTTTTACCGTACACTACATGCATCTTGTTAATCATTTAGATGTTCTACAAGCTTAAACATGTAGCCTAAACAACATACAACAAACTTGTTACAACCAAAAAATCCAATTAACAAAAATATGAAAGATCTGGTCCCATGAACTTACTGTCAGAGATTTCTGGGAAAGTTCTGGGTTACCTAGATCTGGCTTGGTCAATGTCGGTCAACGGTGTTTGACCACGATTAACTGACATTCTATGCATGATCTGGTCCTGCCACAAGTTCTAGATCACAGATCTCATATCACACTACATGTTCAAACATTAAAAACTGATTCAAGGCTACTGATTTGGTTAGGGGATTTCATAGGGCTGATCTTGGGGACTGGAAAGCTTATAAATTTCGTGGGTTGTGAGTTCAGAGAGAATGTTTGAGTGCTTGGTGCAAAAATGAGCTAGCAATTGCCATTTTGTCTCTCTTAATCTATTTATATAGCTTAGATGCAATGAATCTAACATGCAAGGTGTCAAAGTGGATAAGCTTGAAGGAGTTTTAGGCATGTGCTATAAAATATAGAGTGGTGACTTGCATTCTAGCTCCTTAAACAAATACCAAAAGACTATTTTAGTAAACTAATAAAAGATTTTAAGGGTACTTTTGTCCATGATGCTTGAATCTAGGTTAAAATCAATAGATATTATACCTTAAGGTTTCCCAAATAATTTTTAGGGTTCAAAAATTTAAGTTTAAAGTTCTATAAAATTTTAATTAGAACTTACAATTAAAATTTTAGGGTTTTTAAATAATTAGGGTTTCCAAAACATAATTATGGTTCTAATCATTATATTTTTAATTTACTAATTAGGTTTACCTTAATTAGCAATAAAATCTATCATACGCGTTATTATTCACAGTAACAGAATTTCTGACTAATCAAAATCTCTAGTTTAGGTTTCTAATTATGGTTTCTAATTATTAGAAATTCAAATATAAACTAGGGTTTTAAATTTACAATTAGGGTTTCCTAATTATCATAACATTATGTAACACACAACGTAAATCATATAATACAGTTATATAATAGTCTTAAACTCACAATTCACAGTTACCAAATAGCTTCGAACTCGTATTCGAGTTTTAAATTAGGGTTTCACAGTAAAACTAGGATTTGTCATATAACACCATAATTGACCAACCATTATCGGTCCACGTATATAGTACATATTTATAGCACTGAAAAATTAAAATATAATATTATTATATTATTATTCTCATTTCTTGATAAAAATCCAAAATTAGGGTTTGGATTCCATATCTGATTATTCTTCCATATTTAACCTTATTAATTAAGATAAAATAATTAACTTAATAATCTGTACTAAAATACCTATAATAAAATAATAATTATAATTATTCAAAGAAAATCATTTCATATATTATTTAAATATTATGTAACTATATTTTCATGGAAAATAATTAATAAAACATTCCTACAATAAAAGTAATTATTATAAGAATATACTTTTTAATAATCAATAATTCTAAAATAAAATTATTTGAAAATATTCATGTAATAAATATATTTTTATTTACCACATAAATACATATATACATTATCTTGTGCAAATCCTCATCTTTAAAAAAAATAAATTTATATGTAAAATTTCTTATTTATTTATAAAGAAAATATCGGGTTGTTACAATAACGGGCTGATCACCCCCCGTGTCCGTAAGTTATGACGGTTTACAGATGAAGATTTGTTTAACCTTTTTGAAAATTTAAAACAATTTTCTTAGTCTGTCAAATGATCATCATTTATAGTCAATACGTAGCTTAAAAAATTTGAAATCGAAATGATATGTTTTTTATTATTGGTTCAGCTTACTTCACAACTGTTGATTCGTTGTAGAAGTATCGTTCAAAGAAAAAAGTTAATTAATTTAGCTTAATGTTATTGTTATTATTACTTGCTGGGCACTCCAATGTTCATCCTTGCTTAATTTAAATGTTTCCAGCTAAGTATGAACAACCTGAAGGCTCTGCCAAGAACAAAGGGAAAGGGTAGGTCGCTGAATGAAAGATAATGCTATCTTTTGTAATAACTAGACCTTATTAGGATAATGATGATATATATTAATTATCATGTAATGTAACAAATGTTTGAAGGTTTCGTACTTGGGATTGAAAACTCTGATAATATGTAAATTAAATTTGATAATCTATATTATTGTTATTATTATTAGTATTATTCCGCTTATAGAAATGGTATCGTGAAGCACTAAGTTCAGGTTTCAAGTACCTGAATTTGGGGGCGTGACAGTTATACTCAATTATTGCTACAATAATTGCTGCATAATATCCCTCATATTATTGATTCAATTATTATCACAATATCATCTTCATAATATCTTATATTATTAAATCAATAGTTGAGACGACAAAGTTATTCATATTATTATTTGCAATATTGACAATGTCTAGAAAGTTCTGTCAAGGAGAGGTTTGGTCACCTAATTGCGCGCCAATAGGGAGAAATCCTTATCGGAAAGCCCCCTCTTTCCTGGGAATGACCTGGTTGTTAAATATTGTAAGTTATAATATTAATGATGAATAAGTTCTTGTTGATTAAAGATGAAATTGATATTTTCATTGTGTTGGGATTATTAATGGAAATCGACATCTATTTCGATAATAATTGATGTCTGGAGGTTATATTGACAAATCGGGTAATTAATCGGATAAATGAGCAATTAATTGCTATTAATTCACATGTTTATAACTATTTGTTCACATGTGTGTACTATTAACTCAAATGCATGTACTATTAGGGGAGGTGGTGCAAGATTGATAATACTTGAATGACTAAATTAAAAATAGAGGTATAGATGAAGGTACTAAACCGTAACTATTTTTTTCAGATGTGTGTACTATTGATTCACATAAATGTACTATTGATTCACAAGATGTACTATTAGGGGAGGTGGTGCAAGTTTGATAATACTTGCAGAACTAAATTAAAAATGAAGGAAAAGATGAAGGTATTATACTATAATATTTCGAGCCCAAAAACGTACAATTATCGAAACTATATTTTCCTATAAATAGAAGCTTATTCTTCTTTCATTCTCACCAATTCACTAAGACTCACAAGAGCAATTATAGAGAGAAGCTATAGAGAGAAAGAAGAAGAGAAGTCTACTACATCACTATTCCAGTATCCAGTCTTCTTTAGAGGTAATGGATATTATTTTGTTTAGTATTCATAGGAATAATATTTTTTCCATACTCTGTAGTATGAGAGTAATATTATTTCGTCTCGTATTCCTGATTATACCATCATTTTGTTAAATTATTGCTTTTATACTCTATGAAATTAGTATAATATCCTTGAAATTTGTGCTTCATCTAGTATCGTTTCATAAGGATTTTTTCTACACATTCTTGTTAAATTTTAAGCTTTTCATGCCGGAGTACTGTCCATGAGTAGTATTCATTTTACGGCACTATTCATAAAGTACTATTCATGGAATACTATTCACGTGGTACTATTCACAAAGTACTATTCACGAGTACTATTCCCAAAGTACTATTCACAGGGTACTATTCACTCAGGTACTATTCACCCAGAGAATTATTCATGACAAAAATTTATTTCTTTGGTGTCCAAATCATTTTTGATACAATATTATTCTTGAATTTTACTCCACAAAGAAGTATCATGTTGAAAATTTGGACATTATTGAATTCTGGATAAATTAAGTTATAAATCTATAAAAATTTATCATTTGTTTTCTTTTAATTGAAATCTTATATCATTGTCATTATCCTAATGCTTATATTGTGATAAAAGTCATATATGGCTTACGTGCATAGATGTACTATTGATTGGTATGATTATGACCATGGATTATTCGGTATAATCATGATTGTAATGTTACAAATGATGTGTTAAAAATCCTCATTGGCATGTAGTGCATTGATGGACAGTTGTTGGTATGATTATGACCAAGGATTATTCGGTATAATCATGACCATTGATGATTACATGAATATCCTAGGCCCGTAGTGCAGGGATGATTCGATGATGTGGTTTATTTATTAAGCTGAGTCTCAGCGATAAAATTAATGATAAACTTATAAAATCATAGAAGATAGTAGATATCATGCTCTACTTGACGCTTCTAATGGATTGCTTATTCCGCTGTAGTTAAACATGATGTTTATTATATTTTATCAGTTTAACACTGTTGAAGGCTAACGATAATTTATTCTGCATTATATTAGTCATATTATTTCTTACTAGGCTAGTTGAGCTCACCCTTTGTTTTCACTGTTCTCTTCAGAAAATGAGAATATAGCTGGGACTAGTCGGGGAACTGAGTGACGATCCAGATGTTTGCATTAGTAGTCCTCACTATTCAGTGAAATAGTGTGATAATAATTGTAATGAAGACTTTATTTGAGTTTGGTTACTCTCTACAAGACATTATCCGTGTTGAAACTCTCAGCTATGTTTTGTCGTACTGTATAAAAGAAGTTTGTATTTAAATTCTGTACCATGTATTTGGCAACTCAAGATGGGTGATGTATACCTATTTTGGGGGTGTCACAAGTTATATATATAAAAGTTGTAAATATATATATATATATATATATATATACAGACATGATCAACCACCATGAAACACCTCCATGGGGGATCAAAATTATAAATAAAGCTGTAAAAACAATAAACCGCTACGAAATAAACTCCAGCTGAGATGAAAAGTAAATATATATATATATACACACACACACACATAAATATACGGTAAGGATCAAAAGGATCCACCTTAAAGAGCAACAAGACCTTAAATAACATCCACTTATCAAAACGACGTAGTTTTGGAAGGATGCGGTGGCATTTTTATAAATACGCGGTGGCATTGTATTTACAAAAATGCCATCGCGTCCCTCGCGTATTTACAAAAATGTCACCGCGTCCCTAAAAAACTACGTCATTTTGAGGTGGATGCTCTTGTTGCTCTTTAAGGTGGATGCTCTTGATCCTTACCGTACAATGCCCAAAACATTGTATTATGGAAAAATTTCAGTTTCATAAATTTTTTTTAGTTGTTCTACAAAAAAAAAACAAATTTGGGGTCCGGATTTTGGACCAGTCCGGGATCCCGGACTAGATCCGTTGTATATATATATATATATACACACACACACATAGCCGATCCTGTCCGGACTCCCAGATAGGACTAAAATGCGGACCCCAATTTTTATTATTTTTTTTGCTTTTTTGTAAAAAATAACTAAAAAAAATATTTAATATTTTATGGAACTGAAATTTTTCCATAATACAATGTTTTGGGGGTGATTTGAATACCTATACCAAAAAATGATGGTACAGTCTGCACAAACTGTACATACATATTTGTTATACGTACCCAAATCACGTTCAAAACACTGTATTATGAAAAAAATTTCAATTCCATAAAATATTAAATATTTTTTTAGTTGTATTAAAAAAAATAAAAATAAATAAATAAATTTTGGGGTCCGCATTTTAGTCTTGTCTGGGAGTCCGGACAGGATCGGGACTCTCTCTCTCTCTCTCTCTATATATATATATATATATATATATATATATATATATATATATATATATATATATATATATATATATATATATACGAGAGCAAATAAACGCTCACGACAAAAGTCTAGGCTCAATCGAGGCATAACTCGATAATGTTAGTCCATATATATATATAAACTGAAACGAAACCACGGACCGAAGTCCGGGCATAAACACGCAACATGACTCTCAACGTGAAGAATAGTGTATGCAAATATGAAGTGAAAGGCTTTAAAGTCTGTAAGAATGCTTACAGTGGGCTGCCAAAGAAGATTTCTATAACTTTAAGTGGATGAACACTCGGCTCCCGCCAGTACAAATAGTAGCTATATGTGAGCTCACAAGTGTTTAAAATGAGAAAGAACTCAGTTTATGGTGTGTACAAAGCAAATTTGACAGGGCTTCCTCGCCTTTTTCTCTTATAAAATGGCCACCCCAAGCCCTCTATTTATAGAGGGGGCAGCCGCAGGTGTACCTACGGCTAGTCGCAGTTGAACCTGCGGCTGCCCAGGGTGCCCCGGGCATCGCGGGTCCAGCCGTCTCGAAGTACGTGCACTCGTGAACTATAATGTCCGCTCAAACTTTTAGAATTGCAATTCGAGCATCCGACTGAGGTATGTATGACCTATTTCAGAACGCCGTTGTCGAGAGTTAAGCAATGACATGGGATTAGAGGTTGTAAGAAGTCAGGAAGATGTGACCATGCCCTCCGATCTTTAAGTTTCAAATTCTATCCGTTGCCATGTGTAAAAGTGACTCAGGATTGGACCTCCTTAGTTCTTGTAGGACATTGTTGTGTTGAAATGTATGCATGAGGTGTTAAGACGGTGCAATGTGGGGTCAAGGTGGCAAGATGACGACTTTGCCCCTCACCGGGGTTATCTCTGGTTTGGGCTGATAAAGCAGACGTTGCTTAGGGTTATCTCTGAGATTGGACTGCTTCAAGTGTTGAAGGTGCTCAGTGTCATCTCTGAGGTGTGCCTGTCTTCCCGGTGTTATCTCCGGGTCTTTTACTGAGTGCCTCGGTGTTAATGCTGAGGTTGAAGCTGATTATATGAATTTAAAACAAGCATTTCCGAGATTATCTCCGAAACTACAACTGCATTCCTTGGGGTTATCTCCAAGATTAACACTGCTACTTCTAGTGTTATTTCTAGGACTGAGACAGAATATCTCGGGGTTATCTCCGAGATGAATCAGCCTTCTCCGGTGGAATTTACGGTATTTGAACTGCATGCCGCGGGGTTTTCTCCGAGGTTGGAACTAATAATCCCGGTGTATGTTTCGGGGTTTAGACTGAACTTCCGGTAGTATCCGGACTATCTATGAGATGTCTTCCAGGGTTATCTCTGAAAGGAGAATCTGCCCTCCTGCAATGTCAGTGACAGGTGTGCAGAAAATTTCGAGTGTCTATAGATGCCCCTCTTTATCATATTCATGCAGTGCAATTGCATGGATATGATAATCAATCCTAGAAACTTGAAGTGCAACAAGATAAACATGATGCCATGTGTAGCAACATGATGCAAATGTATTGTTAGATTGTTCTCCAACATATTGGGATGATTGTTGGTTCCCTGTTGCTTCTGAATTGAGATGGGCAATAATGACAAGCTTGGATGTGTGATCTAATTCTAATAAGATGTTGACGTTGGGGTATCAACAAAGTCCTTAATCCTTGATACATACTTTATTCCAAAGATGTGCCTCTTGTGTACAAGAGATCTGTGGGGATAAAGCTTTATCTGTTTGAGGATGTGTATAACATATTCCATCATCGATCTTCCTCGATGATGTTGATCCTTCTTGGTTTGTATCGCCAGGACATATCAATGTTCTATTGGATTTACTGCCAACAGTATGTGTTATCAGGGCTGCCTGACCTTCGCTGACATGTACGTCACTGGATAAAACCCCTGTTGGGCAGACTGTCAAGGCTGCTTGACCTTCATTAACGTGTTAATCAACAGATAAAAACGCGTTGTAACACCCATCGGGGACCGGCTTGATCATCGCTGACGTGTGCATCAATACAAAATGCGTGATACCCCCGTCGGGGATATGTACTTCGACATATAAAAATGCGTGATACCCCCGCCGGGGATTTCTGTATTTGGACAGATGAAAATGCGTGATGCCCTCGCCGTGGATTTGATTGAGAATGCGTGATGCCCCTGCCGGGGATCTGCTTGAGAATTAGGGTGACGACCCTGAATTGGCGGTATTAGACATGCGTAAGGTATTGTCGAGTGTGACTTATAACATTTGAAATCATCGACATAGTATACCCTGTGCTTGGGCGAATACCAATGAGGGATGTGTAGACCCACGGTTCAGTTTGAGAAAACCAGGATTGTAAGCTATTATGTTCAATCGCGTAGCGTTTTTATTCCTGATTTAGCATTTTCAGCTTGTGAAAACTCCTTTGCAACTCAAACTAGGGGTGGGACCCACGTAGGGTTACTGCAGGTACACCTGAACTAGCCGTAGGTGGACCAGCGGCCAACCGTGGCTATTAAATGAATGCAGGTTGCTTTCATAAGTCATTTTCAAGTTGCGCCACGAAGGAAATCCAAGAGCTCTTCTTCAGATCTGCTGAGTTCAGGAAACTTTCTGCAAATTCTATCACCGTACAAGTATTCTACACTGTCCTGGTAACGTATGCATGTCTTCTTTTCCAATTTTTATCCGTTGGAAAATGACTTATCACATAAAATGCATCTAAACACATAGTAGTGAATATGTATGCTCAAATGACTTGATAAAAAATATTCAACATAGTAAATTTTAGTATTAAACCATGCTGAACATAATGATGTGAATTTTTTTTGACCTTTGAAATAGTCAAATTGGCACCTTTTTCTGCTATTTCTTATCCTATTTGAGGACAAATGAGTAAAAGGTAAAAATGGAAAGCAATCCTAGTAATTAAACTGCCTTTATGGATTGATGACCTTAACTTTTTAATGCATAGAGTATGTATATGACTGTGGGCATGCGTGCTACTGAATGGCCACCTAGTCATGCCGATATACATGTAGATAGTCCTATTTACAAAGGGGACTATGGCAAATTTTTTCAAAATATAAGTATTGAATAGTCATGGATTTTTAACCCTACTGTAGATGTATGTTAAAGTAATGAATGCATGCATGTAGTCATAAAATGCATTTTGAAAAGAAATCTCTATGTTAGAAATTACCACACCCTTTCTGAGGTGATTTGGAGAATTTTGTCTAGATATTATAGATCCGGATCAGCCGAGTAGTTCCTGCAGGACCACTTCTAGTGTACGGAGGAGGACTTCTGAAGATCCTCGACTCCGTTCTGTTAGACAGCCTCATCGATTGGTGGGGGCGGTGATACGTCCAGTCCAGGTTGATGTGCCGGACGTCGAGGATGAGGAGGAGGATATTCTGGTTGCGGACCCCGCTCCTGCTGCACATGTTCCCCGTAGGGACCTCCCGAGTATTCAAGTGGCAAACCCAGAGCTTCTGGGTGATTTGAGTCAGTATCCCTCTATGTATTTGCACGCCAACGAGGTATCAAGTTAGATCTTAATCTTCCTTCTTTCCTATTGATGAGGAGTAAATGATTTTGATGTCGATCTGCATTTCATGTAGGTTCTTGGCGTTATACAACCTCGAGGGAATTGGTTCAGTATTCACTCCATGTACCAGGCCCTGTATCCTGACTATAGAGCGATTGTGCATGACTAGGGATTTGGGGCGTTCTTTTCCATCCTTCCCCGCCGTTGTCCCCGGGGTTACCTCAGGGCATTGTCTGAGCGCTGATTTCACCAGACTCAGTCACTCCATTTGATGGACTGTGAGGTGATGATGACTGTGACAACCCGAATTTTTTTAAGTTATTAAAATATGAATTTATTAATAAAAATTCTTATTATGAGATGTTTTGAGTTTGAGTGTGTATATATACGTGCTATATATTTTGAAATATGTGTGCTATATATTGTGAAATATGTGATCTGGTGTGAAGATATATATATATATATATATATATATATATATTCATATATTGAGAAAGTGAGGTTTAATAGTTAAGTTAACTATTGAAGAAATTAAATGAATTTTATAATTAAGTTTAAATATTTATCGAATTTAATAAATATTTTTAAATAATTTATTTATTAAGAAAAATAAATAATTGATGAATTGTAGTAAATTAATTTAGTAACTAAATTGATTTATAATAATTAAATTGAGTAATGATAATTTTATCTGATGGATTTAATTTAAGGAAATAATTAAATTAAATCAATTGCTTAGTATTTAGGGAAATAATTAAATTAAATGAATGGTTTAATATTAAACTAAATAAATAAATTAAATAAAGTGATGTTTCTAATTTATTAATTAAATTAGATATATAATTATTTAATAATTGTAAGTATAATGATAATAAGGTTTTTATTATTATTATAAGTTGCTAAGCTAAAGTTATTTAATTAACTAGAGTGTGACACAAAGTAACTATATAATATAAATAATATAAGAATAATCAAGTTTGGGGGATATGTGGTAGCCAAACAAGTCCTTGTGGCCTTTGGCTTACTGTAACTTACGCCTATTGATTTTGTTAACTGATATTCATGATTATCAGTTGGCTTATTTTTATTTCACGTATTCTTCGCCTTAGAGCAAAGTTTAGAAAAGAGAGCTTGGAAGCAAGAGAAGGTTCTCTGTGATTTTCAAGAGGAAGAAGGAAAAATTCTAAACCTAATCATCATCATCTTGTTGCTAGCAAATAATCAAAGGAACAAGGTATAATTTATTCTAGTGTAAACCCTTGTTTTTGAAACTTTATAGATAATTCATGTTTGATTGATACATACATATATATATATATATATATAGAGGCCGGATCCTGTCCGGACTCCCGGACAGGTTTAAAATCCGGACCTTTTTTTTTTTACTTTTTTTTAAACAACTAAAAAAAAAATTATGGAATTGAAATTTTTACACAATACAGTGTTTTGGGCGTGATTTGGATGCCTATAACAAAACATGTCTGTACAGTCTGGGCAGACTGTACATACATTGGTTGGTGTAGGTATTAAAAACACACCCAAAACACTGTATTATGGAGAAATTTCAGTTCCATAAATTTTTTTTTTTTTGTAGATTTTTAGTTGTTCTACAAAAAAAAAAAAAAAAATTGGGTCCGGATTTTCTCACGTCCGGGAGGTCCGGACCTGATCCTATTTCTATATATATATATATATATATATATATATATATATATATATATATATATGGTGTTATAATTTGTTAATCGTCGTTTGTGAGGGCTATTTGATGATCAAATTCGTGAGAGTTGGGATATAGTAAAAGATTTCAAATAAAAGTGTTTATGTTATAGAATACGGCTTAGAAAATACAAAATTTCATGGTCAATACTTGTTTTAATCTGTGAATTGGTGATGTATTATGTTAGTATTAAAATAAACGAAAACAACATAGTTTAAATCGTGTCAATTGGTTAAGAAACGAAGTCGTGGCAATCAAATTCGCTAAAAGTGTAAAAAATGAAGAAATTTGGAAAATTAAGGTTTTGATTCTTCAAATATGTGTATATGTAATGTTTATGTATTTGGAATGGTGTATAGCATGTTTATTGATGTTATTACATAAGTTTAGATGTTAAGTTTCATGAATTTTTGTAGGAATTAGGTTGGTTTTGGGAGTCAGGCCTGAAGCAGAGCTGCTACAGTTTCTGTCTGTGTCCGGCGTTGCTGCGCCGGCACCACAACCAGAAACGGCGCAGCTGCGTCGTTGGTTTTCTGTAGGCGAGCTACAGCGCAGTTGCGCCGGTGCCAAGGCTTGAGGCAGCGCAACTTCGTCGTGCCCTGAGCCTAGGTAGAGAATTCTGTCTATTTGAGGATTATCAAGTAAGGATTTAATCTAGTTTAGCATGCAAGATAATGGTGTAGAGACATAAGTGAAGAACTTAACCACATGTTAAGTATCAATTAAAAGAAATAACTTGAAAGTATAAAATAAAAATTAAATAATGATAGGAACTTTAAGTTAATTAATTTAACTAACCTAATATACATCTAAAAGGATGTAGATGCAAGATTGTAAGAACTTGACTAAATGTTATGTAACCATTTGAATGAAGTAATTTAAAAGCATGAGATGGAAGTTGATTTAATTAACTTTAATGAAGATAATACATTAATATAATGTAATATCAAGCTATGACGACTTAACCAAATGCTAAGTGTCGATTAAAAGAGAAGTATAAAGAAAATACGAGACGAAGGTTAACTAAAATAATGTTAACAACCATTATATGTCTAAGGTGATATAAAGGAAAGGTTAAAGATTTAACTAAATGTCAAGTGTCAATTTAAGTGGAGTGTAATGAGAAGGAAAAGGAATTTTAATGTCATTAAACTGGTTGAACAAAGAGATGTCGTAACAAGACTTAAACATAAGATTGAACATCGAGTGACGATTAGGAGGAAATATTTTGAAATAAAAGGATAAGATGAAGAGTCAATGCAATCTAATTGATTTTATTGTGTATATGTAACTGATGCTTGTATATATGAACTTCTAAACGCATGTATATATGAACTTCTAAACTATTGTAGGATAAACGCAAAGCAGTAAGCTGTAGTTGGTAAGCAACGAGCCAGACAAGTCTTTCAGTTCCTATTTGCTATGTGAATTTAATTGTTTTAAATCTTTATTGCAAAGAGCATGATGTGTTAATATTTATGTTGAATGTATGAAATGTTAAAGTCAACTTATGACTACGTTGATTGAGTAAAGCATGCTGATTGAGTCAGGAACTCAATCTTTATACTTGTTATATGAACTGTAACATGTATGTTATGTTAGTCAAATGATTATGTGATATATGCTGAGCATGTTACTATGTGCTACGTGGTGCATGAAAAATTTTAGATTTTGCTGGGCTGTCGAGCTCAACTTTTCAAATAACCATTTTTAGAGGTCAAGGATTGAAGATGACACTATGTGCTACTTGAATGAAGTGGATCAGAAATAATATACGATGATTTATATTTTAGCTAAAGTTGTTATTTCCTTAAACAATGATTAAGAATCATGCGATGTATTAAATTTATTATGATGTATAGTTTTATATTGAGTTGTAAAACTAGAGTTAAAGGTATCTGATATGTAAAGGTTATCAGATTGAATTGCAAAGTTTGATATGATAACAGTGATAAAGCGAATCATAAAATAATGATTGATTCAAAGACATGTAGTTGATAAAGGTTTTGATTCAGGGAATTAAATTAAGGAGACATATAAGTTTAAATTTTTCCACATTTTATAAAGTTTAACATCGAATAATGATATAAAAATTAGAAGGTAGATGTGTTATTAACGAACAAAGTTAAGAATTAAATTGTATGAATTTTGGGGTCATTATAATGACGCCGATGGATTGGTGGTTTATCACAGGTATGGAGTTTGGAGGGGCACCAGTGCCTTGTACGACATATATTACCCCCACTGCCGTCAGATCCTTGTTAGGAGTTCCAGACGGGGCGCTCAAGGGTAGGACTGTACATGCGGGTCCTTTGAGCGTGGATGCTATGAGTGGGATGTTGAGTGAGCCCATACCAGCTGATGTCAGAGTCAGGGATCACATTCTTCGGCGATTATTTCTGATGATCATTAGGGGCTGCTTCATAGCAGATAACTCTTTTATGACGTCGTTTGCTTTGATCAGCGCCACACGACATGTGGACCGTATAGGAGAGTATGGTTGTGGTTCCTACACCTTTTCCTATTTCCTTAGGGGCATGCGTACGAGTTCACAGGGCTTGACCGAGGCTTGGTTAGGATTCTACCCATTTCTACTGGTGAGTATTTCTCTTGTAATTTCCCATGTATAGGTTAAGAGTGTTTACTGACAGCAGATGTTTTTCCTTTGTGTTTGCAGTTCTGGGCCTATGAGAGGCTTTAATTTTTGCGTCCTATGAGTGTATTAGGTTTACATACCTATCCACGAGGATGACGATGGCATCATTCCATACTGATGGAGGTCCCTGTAGTTGAGGGTTTTACTTATTGCCGCCTACAGCTGGAGTTGTTGACAACTGACGTAATCACATGGATTCCCTATTTTGGGGAGCATTTGACCATTGGATTTGAGGATGGGTACCCAACTGGCATCGAGCACGTAATATCCATTCTTAGGGTTCCTCTCTTCACTGATGGAGGATGGGAGCTCTATTTAGGAGAGCATGCTATCAGGAGCACCATAGGAGAGATCCGTAGGCCGATCTGGCCTCCTGCCAGGCGTTATTGGCTTGTGTCACAGTCGCCCGTCATTGATATCCCATTGTTGGGTGTTAACGGTTTTGCACTGTCAGAGGGTCCCTGCACTCAGGAGATATTCCAGCATTGGTGGTCCCCTTGTACTATTGGAGCCCAGACCCGCGCCACTCAGTTTATGGGGGATATAGTTCCAGGATTCGTGATGATGACGGATTGGCTAGCCTGTGTCCGAGATCCGACTCATCTGATACAGATTGATAGTTTAACCTAGTGACTAGAACGGTCACATTTCTTTATCCAACATTTGGGCAGAGATCGGGCAGAGGCAGATTTGTTTGATCCTTCCAGCTCAGGCGCTGGCCCCTCAAATGACCCATTCAGCTTTGCCGGCGCAGATCCTCCTTTGTATAGGCCTGATATCCCTGTTGATAGAGATCCAATGACTCAGGAGGAGTTACATTAGGTGGACAGGATTGATGATGTAGATATTGACACCATTGTCTTCTCCTGATGTGTATTCTCGTTATCTCTTTTGATAGGCCTTTATTAGATATTGGGTGGATGTGCCCCATTCTCGCTATATCTTTTGATAGGCCTCTGTTAGTATTAGGGCATTTGTGCCTTATTTTCCTGTATTTTTAGCTGTACAGAGATGATGTATTAGATAATGATATACTTAGGAATATATGTACTATTTTTCATTCCCTATATCATATTGTCATCTATTATCTGTAATACATGTATCATGTTATGCATATATATGTATGTCTAGAAATATTCAGCATTGACCCCTGGAAAGTCTTATGATACGGCCTACACAGATGTCTTCTTCGACAGTTAGCCACATAGATCATACCCCACCATTAATGGTGGCATCTCGTCTTAGATTGAGGTATGATAGTATGTCACCATTAAACAGGGTAACTGTAGATCAGCTGTTGCAGCATACTAAGACCCTCTTGATATTTCAGGTTCTCGCAGGATTTGTGTAGGGCATGCTGGATAACTGGGTACCGGAGTGGCAGGTTTTTCGGTTTGAGACACAGGAGTTGACTTTGAATCTGAGGAGTATGCACGTTTGAGGATGTTGTCACTTGAAAGTCCTTGTGTTTATATGGCTATTGGGGACATGATTCCAAAGTTCATGACCCTCACCGAATTGAGGCGTAGGGTTGTGCATGATATGATCACATCGGGCCATGTGATATCCCAGCATTTTCTGACTGACAGATTTTGTAACGACCCCAAAATAGGTCCATTCCATCCAACACATTCTGAGAAGCCAAATACATGGTACAGAAAACAACTACAACTTTATTACAACAATTATCGTGCAAAATACAACAACACATATGCTGTGAGTTTGGATACAAATATATATCAACTGTGACTCTGGACACCAACTTTGGATAACACGTCACAATGACACCTTAAAGAAAGGTATAGTCAAAAACTGTTTAGAAATTAGAATCTTTGGGAAGTGCTCAAGGAAACCTTCGTATATGGGAGGCCATGCTTCTAGGTTATGATAGATATCATCTGTCCAACAGAATTATCCTTGGTTGACCGAATAGACCCCAAAGAAAAATGAGAAGATTACTATCATATTCTTCCTAATGGTGAGTCTTCTCTTGACATATCATTATCTCCGTTGTCTCTAATTGGGTATTATACTCCAAATAAACACCAAGATTATATAGGTAGTGCTGGTAAATATACTCAGCAAGTGGATGAGTACAACCCTATTTTATGATGACACGAGGTTGTATGTCATTAGACATCTTGTATGATAATTGCAAAACACCCTTCCAAGTTAAATTCACCTCACCCTCAACATCTGTAGACCATCATTCTATTCCCTCGCTATTCTCCGCTCAACCCAGCTACACTTTTATTACCTGAAAGGAATTGTGAAGCAAAAGGGTGAGCACAACTAGCTCAGTAAAGAATATCATGACTAAAAATAATTAAATTATCAATAGAATTCATCAATAATAAATCATAGATTTAGAACATATGGTAGATGATAAAATTTCAACAATAGTTGCAGCGGAATGAGCAATCCATTAGAAGAGTCAAATAAACCATAAAATCTATTATCTTCTCCATGTTAAAAGTCCACCAACAATGATTTATCCCTGTAACATTAATCAAAAATTTCTGTCCATAATCACGTGTATAACTCATAATCATAATTGTAGTTCTAAATTCCTTTCCTCATCCAGGACAAAGGTAATTTTCATCACCTGAAGCATCAAAGATCATGGTTATACCAAACCACAGTCCCTGTTCATAATCATACTTATAAATTCATCTTTGCACTATGGGCCAAAG
This sequence comes from Panax japonicus, assembly GCA_020205505.1. Taxonomy (NCBI): domain Eukaryota; kingdom Viridiplantae; phylum Streptophyta; class Magnoliopsida; order Apiales; family Araliaceae; genus Panax; species Panax japonicus. The sequence goes on from CM035091.1 coordinate 65,479,466, forward strand.
ATATTCATCAACAGTTCATCTTTGCACTACTGGCCAAAGATATTCAACAACATGTCATCTTTGCATTGCAGGCCAAAGATATTCATCAGTTGGTCATGTTCATATAAACACTTGTTAATCTTCGCACTACTGGCCAAAGATATTCATCAGAAATCATTCATCTTTGCACTACAGGCCAAAGATATTCAGTTATATCATCATTTAGGACTGAGGACGATGAAAAATATTTTAAGAAAACGAATCCAGTGAAACAAAATAATAAATATTAAGGATTCATACTTCAGCTATCCCATGTCCAAAAATACCTCATAAATAATCATAGTGGAGTAAAATTCAAGAATGATCAAAATATGGATACAATCAAAGCTAGTATCCATAATAGATATTTTGGATGAAAAACGAAAATTTAATTTTTCTGTGAATAGTGTCATATTCGTGAATAGTGCCGTATACGTGAATAGTAACTCCAACACCAAAAAAATAGAAATTTTACAAAAAACACCATCATGCTTCGTGAATAGTACTCGTGAATAGTAACTCGTGAATAGTAATTGATGAATAGTAACTCATGAATAGTAACCCCGACATGAAAAAGTTCCAAATTTGATAAAAACTCAAACCAATATTTCGACATAATGATTTTGAAGAAATAATATCATTTATGAAGAAAATAATCTCCCTTACAATCCCTTACCTCAGAAAGAATAGTACTTCTGACTGGAATACTGGATATAGTGCTGAAAGAATTTGTACCGTATAACAATACTCAAAGTACTAAAATACTCACAAAATACGTTCGATATAATAGAGAGAGAAATCTTTAGTTTCTGGTGTGATTTTCAATTCTAACATAAGCACCTTATTTATAAGAAAATGCTTAGAACACCAAAGCAGAAAATTTAATAAAATATTATTATTATTATAAAATTTTCACGCCAACCACTTGACAACTGATTTCAGCACATTCCAATAACCAAAACCATCGAAAAAATGTTTTTCTCAATTAATTTATTTAAAACTCCAAATAATAATAATTAATTAATCCGGAACTTCAATAATTCATAATAAATAGCCCTTTTATCAGAAAATTCGAATCTCACAATTTTTTATAGGAAATTTAATTCTCTACAACTTTGCAGAAGAAAGTTTTTCCAAATTCCAAACAAAAATTGATCGAAATCCATAAACGGGCGATTTTACAAGCTATAATCAAATTTCAGTCAAGAAATGAGCCCACAGACATGTTTAACATGTTTTAAACAACTTTTGCAACAAAAATACTCTTCCTCCTCATATACTCATATATCCCACATTCATTGTAAAAATATCATCATTATTATATTATAATAATATAATAAAATATTATTTTATCATAAAAGATAAAATATCGATTTTCAACAATTGTCACTTTAAAAATTTTCTCCATCTGTATCCACATAAAATGAATATTTTCCTTATCATATAAATCAATAATTAATTATTCACAAATAATATTACAGAATCACAATAATGACAACCAGACAGTTCCCAGGAAAGAGGGGGCTTTCCAATAAGGTTTTCTCCTTACTGGCGCGCAATTAGGTGACCAAACCTCTCCTTAGATAGAACTTTCTAGACATTTCCAATAATGTTATCTAATAATATTATTCAGATAATATGAATTATTGCTCCGATAATAGAAAATACTGTGTAGTGACAATTATTGAAACAACAGTAATATAAAATATCAACGCAGCAATTATTGAATCAATAAAATATAATACTAAACAGTAATTACTGTTACAATTATTCAGTAGTGCCTTCTTACGTAAGAATCAATAATTCAATAATACTGTGCAATACCGCGTGCTACTATGCAACAATGCTTATTACTTTACTTTATCCACCGGGTATTCCAACAGTGTTAACGGTAACCACTACGCTGTTATTTATAAAAATTTTAATTTGTTCTTTTCTTCATCCGACAGTAATTCTGTTATGGGGCCCACAAATGGTTGCACCGTCGTACGAATATTCCCCGATAGAAAGAATATTCCACGACCAAAAGAATATTCCCGAACAACAATGAATACTTTATAACCACTTGCGTATTTTTGAAAAAAAATTCATATATCACCCTTAACTTTTTTTTTTATCAATTTAACCATTTACTGAATAGTAATTATAAGAAAAATTGAATACTTTTATTTTATAAAATTTGGGGTCTTACAATCTCCACACCTTATGAAATTTCGTCCCCAAAATTTACGTACCTGGTATTTCAAAAAGTTGAGAATACCTTGCTTTCACTTCAGATTCTATCTCATGGGTCATCATGATTTCTCCATTGCTCATCTCCTGTGATAACTTCATTTGGGTTCCTCACATGTTGGGAAATCATGACAACCGCTATCCCTCGAACTACTCGGCTTTGACTTGTCTAGGGCAGCATTTGGCGTCATCACTACCGTTAGAATATACTTTTATATAGGGCATATTCCTCCCTCAACTGCCTCACTGTACTCCTGATTCATGATCTGAATCATCAATCTTTGATCCATATCGAATTTAGGTTGACCGTTCTGTACAGGGTAATTCAAAACTCGATGTTGGATTCTCCCAATTGCTTTTGAAAAAGAGACATTCATATCATCTATTTTAGCCTTCTTAGATCGGACATCTCTTTCCACAATATCCACGTGTCGTGCGGATTTTGCCCATGCATCACTTACTCTCACTCGTTCAGTTTTTCCTTCTTTCAGCTCAGATTCCATCTTTATCATCTTATACTCTGCCAAAGAATGCTTATGTTCAAGCATCACATATCGGGTAACACAAGCTCGAATTGTTGTATCCTTTTGCTCCACGACCGTCTGTCGTTCTTCAGCTTGCTCTTCTAACTAATGAATATGATTTTGAAATTCTACATTTTGATCATATAATACCTCTAATAAAATCTCCCCAGGTACCTCTTCTTTCTCTTCTGCCTCACTCTCAGCTGTTACCTCTGCGACTATCTCGGGTGCAACTATCAATTCTTCACTCACCACATGGATATCTCTAATTCCTTATTCGTCTGACATCACATTATCATGGTTAGTGATTAGAGGTATCCCCACAGTCTCATTCACTCAATTGTTAGCATTCTCAGCTGCCATTCTCAAATACTGCCATAAAATAAGGGTTAATTAAGCAAATTAACATATCACATAATATCCGTATATTATGACCGACCAACAATTAAGCTTTAGGTAGGACACACAAGCGAATGATTTACTCATCTCTCCTCTCCTATTCTAATCCCGATCTCCGCTAGAGATCATATCCCTAAGCTCTGATACCAAATGTAATGACCCCAAAATAGGTCCATTCCATCCAACCCATTCTGAGTCACCAAATACACGGTACAGAAAAAAACTACAACTTTATTACAACAATTGTCGTGCAAAATACAACAACACATATGCTATTAGTTTGGATATAAATATATATCAACTGTGAATCTGAACACCAACTTTGGATAGCATGTCACAATGACACCTTAAATAAAGGTATAGTCAAAAACTGTTTTAGAAATTATAATCTTTGGGAAGTGCTCAAGGAAACCTTCATACATGGGAGGCCATGCTTCTAGGTTATGATAGATATCATATGGCCATAGAATTATCCTTGGTTGACCCAATAGACCCCAAAGAAAATGGAAGATTACTAGCATATTCTTCCCAATGGTGAGTCTTCTCTTGACATATCACTATCTCCACTGTCTCTAATTGGGTATTATACTCCAAATAAACACCAAGATTATATAGGTAGTGCTGGTAAATATACTCAACAAGTGGATGAGTACAACCTTGTCTTATGATGACACGAGGTTGTATGTCATTAGACATTTTGTATGATAGTGCCAAAACACCAGTTCCAAGTTAAATTCACCTCACCCTCAACATCTATAGACCATCATTCTATTCCCTCGTTATCCTCCGCTTGACCCAGCTACACTTTTATTACCTGAAAGGAATTGTGAAGCAAAAGGGTGAGCACAACTAGCTTAGTAAAGAATATCATGACTAAAAATAATTAAATTATCAATAGCCTTCATCAATAATAAATCAGAGATTTAGAACATATGGTAGATGATAAAATTTCAACCATAGTTACAGCGGAATGAGCAATCCATTAGAAGAGTCAAATAGACCATAAAATCTATTATCTTCTCCATGTTAAAAGTCCACCAACAATGTTTTATCCCTGTAACATTAATCAACAATTTCTGTCCATAATCACGTGTATAACTCATAATCGTAATTGTAGTTCTAAATTCCTTTCCTCATCCAGGACAAAATTAATTTTCATCACCTGAAACATCAAAGATCATGGTTACACCAAATCACAGTTCCTGTTCATAATCATACTGATAAATTCATCTTTGCACTACGGGCCTAAAGATATTCATCAACAGTTCATCTTTGCACTACTGGCCAAAGATATTCAACAACATGTCATCTTTGCACTGCAGGCCAAAGATATCCATCAGTTGGTCATGTTCATCTAAATACTTGTTCATCTTCGTACTACTAGCCAAAGATATTCATTAGAAATCATTCATCTTTGCACTACAGGCCAAAAATATTCAGTTATATCATCATTTAGGACTGAGGATGATGAAAATTATTTTAAGAAAACGAATCCAGTGAAACAAAATAATAAATATTAAAGACTCGTACTTCAGCTATTCCATGTCCAAAAATACCTCATAAATAATCATAGTAGATTAAAATTCAAGAATGATCAAAACATGGATACAATCAAAGCAAGTATCCATAATTGATATTTTGGACGAAAAATGAAAATTTAATTTTTCTGTGAATAGTGCCGTATTTGTGAATAGTGTCGTATACGTGAATAGTGTCGTATAAGTGAATAGTAACTCCGATACCAAAAGATAGAAATTTCACAAAAAAACATCATCATGCTTCGTGAATAGTACTCGTGAATAGTAACTCGTGAATAATAACTCCTAAATAGTAACTCATGAATAGTAACTCATGAATAGTAACCCCGACATGAAAAAGTTCCGAATTTGATAAAAACTCAAACCAATATTTCGACATAATGATATTGAAGAAATAATATCATTTATGAAGAAAATAATCTCCCTTACAATCCCTTACCTCAGAAAGAATAGTACTGCTGACTGGAATACTAGATATAGTGCTGAAAGAACTTGCACCGTATAGCAATACTCAAAGTACTAAAATACTCACAAAATACGCTCGATATAATAGAGAGAGAAGGAGAGAGAAATCTTTAGTTTCTGGTGTTATTTTCAATTCTAACCTAAGCACCCTATTTATAGGAAAATGCTTAGAACACCAAAGCGAAAAATTTAATAAAATATTATTATTATTATTATAAAATTTTAACGCCAACCTCTTGACAACAGATTTCAGCACATTCCAAAAACCAATACCATCAAAAAAATGTTTTTCTCAATTAATTTATTTAAAACTCCAAATAATAATAATTAATTAATCCGAACATCAATAATTCTTTATAAATAACCCTTTTATCCGAAAATTTGAATCTCGCGAATTTTTATAGGAAATTTAATTCTCTACAACTTCGTAGAAGAAAGTTTTTCTAAATTCCAAACAGAAATTGATCGAAATCCATAAACGGACGATTTTACAGGCAATAATCAAATTTCAGTCAAGAAATGGGCCCACATACATGTTTAACATGTTTTAAACAATTTTTGCAACAAAAATAATTTTTCTCATCATATACTCATATATCCCACATTCATTATAAAAATATCATCATTATTATATTATAATAATATAATAAAATATTATTTTATCATAAAAGATAAAATATCGATTTTCAATAATTGTCACTTTAAAAATTTTCTCCATCTATATCCACATAAAATGAATATTTTACTTATCATATAAATCAATAATTAATTATTCACAAATAATATTACAGAATCATAATAATGACAACCAGGCAGTTCCCAAGAAAGAGGGCTTTCCTAATAAGGATTTCTCCTTACTGGCGCACAGTTAGGTGACCAAACCTCTCATTAGACAGAACTTTCTAGACATTGCCAATAATTTTATCTAATAATATTATTCAAATAATATGAATTATTGCTCCGATAATGGAAAATACTGTGTAGTGACAATTATAGAAACAACAGTAATATAAAATATCAACGAAGCAATTATTGAATCAATAAAATATAATACTGAACAGTAATTACTGTAACAATTATTCAATAGTGCCTTCTTACGTAAGAATTAATAATTTAAAAATACTGTACAATATCGTGTGCTACTGTGCAACAACGCGTATTACTTTACTTTACCCATCGGGTATTCCAACAGTGTTAACGGTAACTACTACGCCATTATTTATAAAAACTTTAATTTGTTGTTTTCTTCATCCGACAGTAATTCTGTTATGGGGCCCATAAATGGTTGCGCTGTCGTACGAATATTCCCCTTCAGAAAGAATATTCCACGACCAAACAAATATTTCCCGACAACACTGAATATTTTATAACCACTTGCGTATTTTTGAAAAAAATTCATATATCACCCTTAGCTTCTTTTTTTTTTTATCAATTTAACCATTTACTGAATTATAATTATAAGAAAAATTGAATAATTTTATTTCATAAAATTCGGGGTCTTACAGATTTGGCTCTGAGGACAACTATGCTCGGCATTCTGGAGATTTCACTCTACCAGAGGACCAATAGCATTTGGCCAGAGTGGATGCATTCTTGATGTTCATAGTGGCGTATGTGTACATGCCACGATACATGGATGAGTTGGATATCGGTGTTATCATGGCAGTGAGAGCTCTCAGGGGAGTTCATATCATCATTCCGATGATTGTGGAGGAGACGCTGAGGTCGGGCATGTTTTGCAGCACTTACCCTGTAGGGGTATTCACATGTAGTTCGGTCATGTTGTACATATGTTTTATGTCACACTTGAGACCAATTGACACTTTTTGCGGACACGGTTATTGCTTTACCCATGCTATAGCTATGGCTTACTCCTTTCAGCCATCAGAGTGTACAGACGCTATGTCTTTGTCAGTATTCTTGGTGGAGATTAGAGATCCGTTTGTCATTCTGCCGTGCACAAGGCTTAGCTCAACTTACAGCTTTATTACTCATGCTCCGGGCATGGACTATCTCCCTCTGGCTGGTTTGAGGGGCATGACTACCTACCACCTAATGGCCATGATGTCACAGTTTAACCAGTTCCAAGACTTCCATCCTTTTGAGGGTGAACTAGGTCAGCGTTTAGCTTCTCGCCATCTATAAGTAGAGGACCGATCCCGGGAGTATGCATGTTGGAATCAGCGTGAGATATCTGCCTTTTTCTTTTAGCCATCCGGGCTGTTCGTCAGAGTATTCTGCGTGGATGAAGACATAGACATCATTGGTCGCGATAGTATCCACAGTGCCGAGTAGTAATTCAGACGATGGAGAGCCCATGGAGGACATTGATTCCCACATCGAGGAGGAGCCATTTACTAGTTGCCAACATCTCCTTCAGATTCTCCTAGTACTAGCACTGTCATGATTAAGCATTCTGTACAGTACTTTGAGTAGAGTCTTCATCTGATGACCTTCGAGAGAGATCAGGCTAGAGCCTTGATGTTGACAACCCTTAGTGGGAGAGATGCAGCTTTGTCAGAGAGAGACACGACATTAACTCGTAGAGATGGCACTGTTGTTGAGCAGGATGAGGCCAGAGTAGCTAGAGATGACGTGACAGTCGAGAGGGATAATACCATATCTGCCCAGGATGTAGCCATTATAGATAATACTACAGTGAGGTCCTTTACCACTGGCATAATTGCAGAGATGAGCACACTCATTGATGAGCATAGAGTCACCATGCAAATAACTGTAGATCTGTTGGCTCGTGTGGATACCCTTATACAGGAGACAATAGCTTTACCTCCTTCTGCTGAGAGGGATGCCATGTTGGGCTTGATAGCTCACATATACACTAATTTATAGATGAGCTTGTATTTTTTTGCACAGACTAGCTTAGCCATTTTTTCATGTATAGTTCACATTGTGTTTATCAAACAGTATTATATATAGCAGGGAAATATATTTTTGATCACTTCCCTTTTAGATATGCCTAGATACTTGCTTGATATTTTACCTGCTTCTTCGGGGCTTGTGATCTTGATGTATTCTGAATTCCTCCTTGATGGATGGACATTGAGTTATCTCTGGAAAGTTCAGAATGGATCATTGATCTATGTGTATCCCTACCATCTTTTTGGTGTCTTGGGACTGGTTTCTATATGGAAATGCAGAGATGAATGTGGCTTTTCCTCTCTGAGATTGACTGCACCACAAATGGTCTTCAGTACTCCTATTTAGGAGGAGCCTAGTTAGTTACATCTCTTATGGATTGGTATTGCTCTTTGAGGCGCAACCGTAGCTTAGATGGTCACCGAATCTCCAATTTAGGAGGAGTTCAGGTAATTCCATCCCTTTGGTTTGAAGCCATTGAAATGTGATGGATTGAAGGATGATCCCAGTAACATTGACAAGTGTTTATGTTTTGGTATGGGGTGAGACCGAACCATAAATGGCTGCCTACGCACTCCTATTAAAGAGGAGATCAAGTCTACATAGTTTGAACCTAGTGTAAGAGGTTCACCACTGTATGTGGCAGAAATGGTGTATGAATGTTTTTGTTGTTTTTTTTGTAAGGGGAAGGGTGTAGGAATGTTTTTGTTGTTTTTGATTTTGTAAGGAAAATGATATAGGAATGTTTTTGTTATTTTTGTTTTTATTGCGATCGGGCCATATACAATGGGTGCCTACGTACTCCCGTGTATCAAGGAGATCAGGTCAGCGTAGTTCACTCCTCAAGATGATTTGTAGTTGAGGAAAAGCTTAATCCCTTGTGCAGGACAGACTGCGGGGAAAAAGAAAGTTTGATCCTAAGTTCAGGATAAACTGCAGGTGTGAAAAATTTTGATCCCATGTTTAGGACAAACTGCAAGTGTGAAAGGTTCAATTCATGGTGGGATAACCAAAGTTGTATTAACGGAGTGAAGCCATGCTGCTGGCTTGAAGAGTATGTTTCCCTCGGGGGGAAAATGTGAAAAAGAGTTGTATGTAGTGATGGGTTAAAGAACCAAAATGACTGGTGATCTGATGGTCTAACACCAGGATGTTTACTTGATGGTAACCTCAGACATGGTACCGTTTCACGGCGCCCGAGTAGATGAGTTGCGGAAATTCATCTTCGTCTATTTACTGCAATCTGAGAGCGCCTCCTGTCAATACCTCCTTGACAAAAAACGGGCCTTCCCATTTAGGAGAGAATTTTCCTTTGGACTTATCTTGGTTGTCAATGATCTTCTTTAAAACCAAGTCATTTTGTTTAAACTGCCTTAGCCTGACTTTTTTGTTGTAGGACCTGGCGATTCTTTGCTGGTACAACTGACCATGGAAGACAGCCACGGTTCGCCTTTCGTCTATTAAAGACATTTGGTGATACCTGTCTTGTACCTATTGGTCTTCATCCAGCTGAGCGTCTAACAACACTCTAAGGGATTGAATTTCAACTTCTATGGGGAGCACTACTTCCATCCCATAGGTCAATGCGTAGAGTGTTACCCCAGTGGAAGTGCACTTTTATGTTCTGTAGGCTAACATAATAAGAGGCAATAAGTCAGGCCATCCTTTTTGATTTGCATACATCTTTTGCATGATCTTCTTGATATTTTTGTTAGCCGCTTCAACAGTAACAATCATCTTAGGACGGTAGATGATGGAGTTAAGGTGTTTGATGTGGAATTTACTGCATAACTCCTCCATCATTTTGTTGTTGAGGTTCTTAGCATTGTCTAATACATCTACCTCTGGTTGTCCATATCGACACATGACATTGTTCTGATGAAAGTAATGATGACTTCTTTGGTAACCTTGGGGAAGGAGGCTGCTTCTACCCACTTGGTGAAGTAGTCGATCATAGTGAAGATAAACTGATGCCTATTACTGGTTTTGGGTTCGACGGGCCCGATCACGTCCATTCCCCACATTGAGAAGGGCCAAGGTGAACTCATATTGTGGAGCTCCCTCGGAGGGGCGTGGATGGCATTCCCAAGAATTTGGCACTGATAACATCTCCTGATGTGGTCATCGCAGTCAGCCTTGAGAGAGGGCCAATAATGTCATGTCCTGAAGATCTTCTTAACAAGTAGGGGCCGCTCATGTGCAGGCCACATACTCAACCATGGATCTCATCCACGAGCCTCTGAGCTTGGTCCCGGTCCATACATCTATGGAGACCTAGTCATGCATCTCTTTTGTAGTGTGCATCTCCGCTCAGGTAGAATTTCATATCAAGTCGATGGATCCGCCTTTTCTCAGTCGGGCTCGCCCCAGTGGGTGTAGATCCATCTCGTAAGTACTCCTTGATGTGCTGATACCAAGGATGCTGGATAGGAGGTAGCTCATTCGATACTTCTCCAACATAGTTCCCATAGGCTGGTGTCTTTTGCAGGGAAAATGTGACGCTTGGCATGTGTTCCTTGTCAGGCATATGAATCAAGGAGACCAAAGTTGCTAATGCATCTGCAAAGTCATTCCTATTACAAGGAATATATAGAAAGGAGATCTCTTCGAACTCCAAAACCATATTTAAACTTACCGATGGTGAGGCAGCAAATGTAGCACTTTGGTTTGATAGATTTTCATGGATTGTTTGACTACTGACTCCGAATCCCCAAAGATAGTTAACCGCCTAATACCCATTGAATGAGCAAGTTTTTAGCCCCAATGATACAGCTTTTATTCTTAGTTGTGTTGTTGGTGCTGACAATCTGCAATTTGACGGCGATGAGATACTACTCCCCCGTATCGGATACCATAACTACTCCAGCTCCAGAACCTTCCATATTAACAGCTCCATCAAAATACATTTTCCATGTATGGCATGTATCGTACTGATGGTGTTGCTGAACTGCCATTACTCCTTCATCGAGGAAGTATGTTTCCAAGGGTTTGAAGTCCCGTGAAGGTGCGACGGCTAGGTTATCCGTAATTCCATCACCTTTGATAGACTTTTGCATCACGTAGACGATGTCAAATTGTTGTAGGATCAACTGCCATCTGGACAGCCGATAATTTAATATGGGTTTATTGAACACGTACTTGAGAGGATCCACGCGGGATATGAGATGGGTTGTGTGACCATGAAGGTAATGCTGTAACCTCATTGAAGCCCATGCTAAATGTAAGACCCCAACTTTTATGAATATTGATTAATTTTTCTCGAAATTCATTTTTGAATATTATGGTGTTGATTTGATATAATGTTATAGTTGTGGGTAATATTTATAAATTTTGCAAAGTAAGCAAGTGGTTATATAATATTCGATTGGTCGGGGAATATTCGTTTTAAATAGGGAATATTCGTACGACGACACAATAATTGGTGGACCCCATAATGGAAGTATTGTCGTAGTTAGAAAATGACAGAATTATCTTTTTATAAAAATAACGGCGAAAGTTTTACCGTTAAACTGATGAACTACCCGGTGATAAAAGTACAGTAATATACGAGGTTGCATAGTAGCACACAGTATTGATTATTGATGCTTACGTGAGAAGTCACTTAGTTATACTCAATTATTGCTACAGTAATCGCTGCATAATATCTCTCATATTATTGATTCAATTATTGTCACAGTATCATCTACATAATATTTAATATTATTAAATCAATAATTGAGACGACAAAGTTATTCATATTATTATTTGCAATATTGACAATGTCTAGAAAGTTCTGTAGAGGAGAGGTTTGGTCACCTAATTGTGCGCCAATAGGGAGAAATCTTTATCGGAAAGCCCCCTCTTTCCTAGGAATGATCTGGTTGTTAAATATTGTGAGTTATAATATTAATGATGAATAAGTTTGTATTGATTAAAGATGAAATTGATATTTTCATTGTATTGGGATTATTATTGTTAATGGAAATCGACATCTATTTCGATAATAATTGATGTCTGGAGGTTATATTGACCAATTGGGTAATTAATAGTATAAATGAGCAATTAATTGCTATTAATTCACATGTTTATAACTGTTTGTTCACATGTATATACTATTGATTCACATGCATGTACTATTAGGGGAGGTGGTGCAAGATTAATACTTGCATGACTAAATTAAAAATAGAGGTATAGATGAAGGTACTATACCGTAATTATATTTTTCACATGTGTGTAATATTAATTCACATGATGTACTATTAGGGGAGGTGGTTCAAGTTTGACAATACTTGCAGGACTAAATTAAAAATGAAAGAAAAGATGATAGTATTATACTGTAATATTTCGAGCCCAAAACGTGCAATTATCGAAACTATATTTTCCTATAAATAGAAGCTCATTCTTCTTTCATTCTCACCAATTCACTAAGACTCACAAGAGAAATTATAGAAAGAGAAGCTATAGAGAGAGAAGCTTTAGAGAGAAAGTAGAAGAGAAGTCTGCTACCTCACTATTCCAGTATCCAGTCTTCTTCTGAGGTAATGGATATTATTTTTGTTCAGTATTCATAAAGAATAATATTTTCTTCCATACTCTGTAGTATGTGAGTAATATTAATTCGTCTCGTATTCCTGATTATACCCTCATTTTGTTAAAGTATTGCTTCTATACTCCGTAAAATTAGTAGAATGTCCATAAAATGTCATTAATTATAACTTAAAATATTTTTAATTCATTTATATCCTTTTTAAATAATTTTTAAATTAATCAAACCATTTTAAACTATTTATTTAATATAATTATGAAATAAATTCAATATCATTAATAATAACTTAATAATCATTAATATTAAATTATTAATGAAATTATTCTTTAAATATTAAAAGTTATGTTTTTATAACTTAAAATATCTTTAAACAATTTATTTTCATTTAAAATGATTTTTATATTAATAAAATCCTTTTTAAATTAATTTATTTAATATAATTATTACATAACCTTAATATCATTAATAATAATTAATTAATAAAATTTACCTTTAAATATTGAAAGTTATATTTTATAACTTCAAATATTTTTAAATACCTTATTATTATTTAAAATGATTTTTTATATCATAAAATCATTTTTAATTAATTTACTTAAATCATTTGGTAAATAACTTAATATTCATTAATATTAAATAATTAATGAAATTTGCTTTAAAATATTTAAAGTTATATTTTATAACTTAAAATATTTTTAAATAACTTATTATCATTTAAAATGATTTTTAATATAATAAAATCATTTTTAATTAATATATTTAATGCATTTAATAAATAAATTAATTATCAATAATATTTAAATAAATACTAATATTTATGAAAAATATTTTAAATTATTAATATTTAATTTTTATAACTTAAAAATAATTTTTAAAATAATTTTTGTAATTTTCAGAAATTAATAACTATTTTTAAATAATTTTTGAAATTAAAATAAATATAATTATTAAATCTGTCGTTATAGCCTTTAGCGATAGAAAGCGTCGACGTAGGTGTTCTTGAGCCCTCAAAAACCTTCATAGCAGTTAACAAGTGAGCACGTTTGACCACGTGTAAATCTTAGCTCGTTAAGTTTCTTGGATTTCTGCTTGTCATACCTTGTAGTACTAGTAAAATACTACAAGCTCCAACAATCAACATGATCACAAAGCAACTAACAAAGGAGATCTAATCGTCCAAAGTGGCTGTCAGAGCTGTTCTTAATTTCTGGGTTACCCAAAAATGAAGATCAGTTCGACTGTCAACTTTTGGGCTTCCACAACTTGATTCTTGTGCAATGGTTTTGTGATCAAATGTATTCAATGTGTAGCCAACATGTCAAGGAAGAGATAGATCACATATAATCACCATAACAACAACTAAATCACCAGATTATGACCGGTCAACCCATGTCAGAAATCACGATCATACGTTTTTTGGGTTACCAAGAAAATGGAAATCGTGATCGTCTTACATGGTTTGACCGTACACTACATGCATCCTGTTAATCATTTAGATGTTCTACAAGCTTAAATATGTAGCCTAAACAATATACAACAAATTTGTTATAACGAAAAAATCCAATTAACAAAAACATGAAAGATCTGGGCCCATGAACTTGCTGTCAGAGATTTCTGGGCAAGTTCTGGGTTACCCAGATCTGGCTTGGTCAATGTCGGTCAACGGTGTTTGACCACGATTAACTGACATTCTACGCATGATCTGGTCCTGCCACAAGTTCTAGATCACAGATATCATATGACACTACATGTTCATACATTAAAAAACACAAAAACCATAAACATCCAAAGATCTAAAGGGCCTGACATTCGGTTGTCAGTCAACATAAAAAATATTTCCCAGATTTTATAAAAACACATAATCCGAGCCTATAGATGTTATGGATCTAACATCTATCAACCCAGATCATCATTATACACTGCATACAACATATTTAACACTGAATCATAACATCTAACAAAGGATCGCTGGACAGATTTCGAATTAAGGTTTAATACCTTTATGAGCGATCTTTGATTCAAGGCTACTGATTTGGTTAGGGGATTTCATGGGGCTGATCTTGGGGACTGGAAAGCTTATAAATTTTGTGGGTTGTGAGTTGAGAGGGAATGTTTGAGTGCTTGGTGCAAAAATGAGCTAGCAATTGCCATTTTGTCTCTCTTAATCTATTTATATAGCTTAGATGCAATGAATCTAACATGCAAGGTGTCAAAGTGGATAAGCTTGAAGGAGTTTTAGGCATGTGCTATAAAATATAGAGTGGTGACTTGCATTCTAGCTCCTTAAACAAATACCAATAGGCTATTTTAGTAAACTTATAAAACATTTTAAGTGTATTTTTGTCCATGATGCTTGAATCTAGGTTAAAATCAATAGATATTAAACCTTAAGGTTTCCCAAATAATTTCTAGGGTTTAAAAATTTAAGTTTAAAGTTCAATAAAATTTTAACTAGAACTTACAATTAAAATTTTAGGGTTTTTAAATAATTAGGGTTTCCAAAACATAATTATGGTTCTAATAATTATAATTTTAATTTACTAATTAGGTTTACCTTAATTAGCAATAAAATCTATCATACGCGTTATTCTTCACAGTAACACAATTTCTGACTAATCAAAATCTCTGGTTTAGGTTTCCAATTAGGGTTTCTAATTATTAGAAATTCAAATATAAACCAGGGTTTTAAATTTACAATTAGGGTTTCCTAATTATCATAACATTATGTAACACACAACATAAATCATATAATACTGTTATATAATAGTCTTAAACTCACAATTCACAGTTACCAAATAGCTTCGAACTCGTATTCGAGTTTTAAATTAGGGTTTCATAGTAAACTAGGATTTGTCATATAACACCATAATTGATCAACCATTATCGGTCCACGTATACAGTACATATTTATAGCACTAAAAAAACAAAATATAATATTATTATATTATTATTCTCATTCCTTGATAAAAATCCAAAATTAGGGTTTGGATTCCATATCTGATTATTCTTCCATATTTAACCTTATTAATTAAGGTAAAATAATTAACTTAATAATCTGTACTAAAATTCATATAATAAAATAATTATTATAATTATTCAAAGAAAATCATTTCATATAATATTTAAATAATATGTAACTATATTTTCATGGAAAATAATTAATAAAACATTCCTACAATAAAAGTAATTATTATAAGAATATACTTTTTAATAATCAATAATTCTAAAATAAAATTATTTGAAAATATTCATGTAATAAATATATTTTTATTTACCACATAAATACATATATACATTATCTTGTACAAAATCTTCATCTTTAAAATAAAAATATATTTATAGGCAAAATTTCTAATTTATTTATATAGAAAATATCGGGTTGTTACATTCACACTGCTTTATAAAGATTCCGTCCCCGAAATCACCGTTTTAAAATCTATACATACAAGGGTACATAGCATACATAATCATTGCAAGTAGATCTTGATCAACTTTGATCGAACTGATCTTTAACTATCCACATAAAGCTTGTCTTTCTGATTAAACAGAAATTTGATTTATAAAAGAACTCAAATTCCTCCCTCAAAATTTCTTTAAAAATAAATTACTATATATAGAAAAATCATGCAAAAGAAAATAAAAGTTATACGAATAATACCTAGAGTTGTATTACCAGCTGCCATTGTATCCCAGACAGTCATGTTGTAAACCCTTGCTGTTGATTTTGTTGATTTGTTTGACGAAGTAGGTCCCGTGATTGTCAAAGTCCCGCTGCCTGTGCCCGTATTCCCACTTCATGCCTCCGTCCTCCTCTCCGGACAATCCTTCACCTGGTGTTCAGTCGATCCGAACAGAAAACACCCACTGTTCATCCTAGGATTGGGGCAATTGGGAGAGATATGACCCTCCTACCCGCACTTGTAGCACACGAACTTCCCCTTCAAACAGTCCCCCGAGTGGTTCTTTCCACAAGTCTTACACTGTACTGCTGTCTTCTTAACACCTTCTTGTTTTACCTGCACACTTCCAAAACTGCTCCCCTTCCTCTTGCTACTACCACCCCTATCCCCACTATTAATTTCCACATTCCCAGCTCCTTCGGTCTTACCCTTATTCTTCATCTCCTTGTTGTAGAGGCTCATAGCCTCACTCCCCTCCTCAGCAATAATAGTTTTCTCCATGAGTGCTGCAAATGTAGGGATTTGCAACACTGCCACCTTGTTGTAGAGCCAGTGTTTTAATCCCAGCTCAAACTTTCTCGCTTTCCTAGCCTCCGTATCAACTTGATGCTAGGCAAACCTAGCTAACTCATTAAATTTTCCTGCTTCAACTCTAAAAATTTTACCTCCATCCTAGCCTGCATACTAGGTGAAAAATAATTTTTGAAATTTTTTTTTTGAACCTATCCCATTTAACTACACTTTCTCCTGCCCTCACCTAATTTACTTCCCACCAAAAGTTTGCCACCCCCTTCATCATGTAGGTGGAAAAAGCGGTCTTTTGCCCCTCAGCTACCCTAGCTACCACAAACGCCTTTTCAATATCTTTAACCCAAGTCTGGGCTTCAACAAGGTCAGTTGTAACTTTAAATTCTGGCGGTCTTACAGCCTTAAAGTCTATGAAATTCGCCAAGCGGTTATTCGACTGATTTCCAGCGACTGGTATTCCTTGCTGCATAGCTTGTTCTAGAATGTTTGCAAAGTGTTGCGTCGGGTCTGCTTGTTGTTCTCCCTCAACGTTGTTGACAGATTCTTCTGCCATTTGATTGCGAGCTTATCGTCTTGGCGGCATTATCTGATTAAATGAAATCATAAATTTAACTTACATTCTAAACCTTATCGCATAAGTTTAATATATTAAACTTGTTTCATTTCTCAAACATAGATTCATATTCATTTAACGAATATTTTACATAACATAGCATATAATGCTTTAAACATCAGTTATCCCTTGGTGACTACAAAAGTCGGGATTTACAAACTTGATCATTACAGAAGTTGGGAACATTACATTAAACAGACATACTTATTATATATATTATAATAAACACACACAACAGAACCTATACTACCTATTTATTACACCTTTTTCTTGGACAACCTCTCACCTGATGACCTTCTATCCCACAAATAAAACATGCTCCTAGTTTATAGTCAGGACAATACAGAGTGGTATGTCCTTCATAGCCGCAAAGGTAACATATTCTTTTCCCTTTCTACTTATCGGATTTTCCTAAGTCCTGATCTTCTATCTTTCTTTTCCCTTTCTTGCTAGGACCTGCACACAATGTGTTGCTTGAGGCTCCAATCTGATCAATTTGGATTTTAAGCTTATCCTGCTTGTGACGCCCCCAAAATAGGTATACAACACCCATTCTGAGTCGTCAAAATACATGGTACAGAAACAACTACAAATTTATTAATACAACATAAACACTGTAAGTTTAAATACAAATATTGTCATCTAGACAATATCCACACTCAAATAAGTCCTCATTACAATTATTAATAAACTATTTTACAGAATAATGAGGACTACTAGAACAACTTCTAGAACCATCATTCCACACCCCGACTAGTACTCGCTACATTATCGCCTCTTGAGAAGAAAAATGGAACAACAAGGAAAATGGTGAGCTCAACTAGCCCAGTAATAAACATTATGACTAAGATAATATAAAACAAATTACCGTTAGTCTTCAACAGGGAAAAATCTAATAGAATACAATAGACAACAAGTTTTAAATTAATATTCGCAGCGGAAATAATAATTCATTAGAAGAGTTAAGTAGAGAATGAAAACTACTATCTTCTATATATGAATTTAAAAGTTCATCGTCGATATTTTATCCCTGTAACATCAATCAATATATATCTGGAATTAAATATTCATCTTTGCACTACAGGCCAAAGATATTTATCAGTTGATCATGTTCATCAAAACACCTGTTCATCTTTGCACTACGGGCCAAAGATATTAATCAGTCGGTCATGTTCATCTCAACATCCTGTTCATCTTTGCAGTACGGGCCAAAGATATTCATCAAGAAATCATTCATCTTTGCACTACATGCCAAATATATTCAGTAATATCATCATTTAGGACTAAGGATGATGAAAAATATTTTAAAGAAAATGAATCCAGTGAAGCAAAAGAACAAATATTAAGGATTTGTACTTTAAACAATTTCCATTCAAAAATACTTCATAAATAACCAGAGTGGGGTAAAATTCAAGAATGATCAAAACATGGATACAATCAAAGCTAGTATCCAGAATAGATATTTTGGAGAAAAAGATGAAATTTCATTTTTCGGTGAATAGTGTCGTATTCGTGAATAGTGCCGTATACGTGAATAGTACCATATACGTGAATAGTAACTCCGACACCAAAAGATAGAAATTTCACAAAAAACATCATCATGCTTCGTGAATAGTACTCGTGAATATTAACTTATGAATATTAACTCGTGAATTAATAACTCATGAATAGTAACCCCAAAATGAAAAAGTTCCAAATTTGATAAAAAGTTCCAACCAATATTTCAGCATAATGATATTGAAGAAATAATATCACTTACGAAGAAAATAACATCTCTTATCTTAGAAAGAATAGTACTTCTGACTGGAATACTGGATATAGTGCTGAAAGAACTTGCACCGTATAGCAATACTCAAAGTACTAAAATATGCTCGATATTATAGAGAGAGAAAGAGAGAGAAATCTGTAGTTTCTGGTGTGATTTTCAATTCTAATCTAAGCACCATATTTATAGGAAATGCTTAGAACACCAAAGCAGAAAATTTATTAAAATAAGTTTATTTAACAAATATTCAAGCCCACATCCCAAGAATTCGAATTCAACTCATTTACCACTCATGTGGGGTTGCAACAAAGATTTTCAAGAATAAAACAACTAAAACCTACAAAAATCAATTTTTTCGGAACTTTGGAACTTCAATAAATCATAATAAATAGCCCTTTTGTCAGAAAATTCGAATCTCACGACTTTTTATAGGAAATTCCATTATCTACAACTTTACAGAAGAAAGTTTATCCAAATTTCAAACAGAAATTGACCGAAATTCATAAACGGGCGATTTTACAAGCTATAATCAAATTTCAGTCAAGAAATGTGGTTCAACGACATGTTTAACATGTTTTAAATATTTATTGCAACAAAAATACTCTTTCTCCTCGTATACTCATATATCCCACATTCATTGTAAACATATCACCATTATTATATTATAATAATATAATAAAATATTATTTTATCAGAAAAGATAAAATATAAATTTTTAACAATTGTCACTTTAAAAAATTTTCTCCATCTATATCCATATAAAATCAATATTTTCCTCATCATATAAATCAATAATTAATTATTCACAAATAATATTATAGAATCACAGTACTGGCAACCAGGCCGTTCCTAGGAAAGAGAGGGCTTTCCAATAAAGATTTCTCCTTACTGGCGCGCAATTAGGTGATCAAACCTCTCCTTAGACAGAACTTTCTAGACATTTCCAATAATGTTTTCTAATAATATTATTCAGATAATATGAATTATTGCTCCGATAATGAAAAATACTGTGTAGTGACAACTATTGAAATAACAATAATATAAAAAAATTAACGCATCAATTATTGAATCAATAAAATAAAATACTGAACAGTAATTACTGTAACAATTATTGAGTAGTGCATTCTTACGTAAGAATCAATAATTGGTGCAATACCGTGTCCTACTGAGCAACAACGCGTATTACTGTGTTTTAACCACTAGGTATTCCAACAGTATTAACGGTAACAACTGCACCGTTTCCAACTCCTAGGTCATTTCATCCAATCTCTTTCTGTTATGGGGCCCACAAAATACTGCGCTGTCGTACGAATATTCTCCAGCCGCAAGAATATTTTACAACCAAACGAATATTCCCCGATAACAATGAATATTTTATAACCACCTGCTTATTTAAAATATTTGTGCATTTTACCCATAACTAACCACATTAATCAAATCAACCCTTACTATTTCAAAATAATAAATAGAGCAAATTAAATTTCATTTATTAATAATTTGGGGCCTTACAACCTCCCCTCCTTATGAAATTTCGTCCTCGAAATTGACGTATGTACCTGGTGTTTCGAAAAGATGAGGATACATCGCTTTCATTTCTGTTTCCAACTCCTAGGTCATTTCCTCAATAGCATAGTTTCTCCACAAAACTTTAATTTATGGTATGACCTTCGTGCGTAGGACATGCTCCTTCCTATCCAAAATCTTGACAGGCACCTCTTCATACGTTAAGTCTTCGGCTATCTCATCCGGTTATAACTCAATGAAATGGTTTGGGTCGTCCACATAATTTCGTAACTTCGATACGTGAAAAACGTTATGAACACGTGTCATACTTGGCGGTAAAATGAGTCTATAGGCCACAATTCCTATTCAATCTAGGATTTCAAATGGACTAATAAATCCAAGGTTTGAGATTTCCTCACCTTGCCAATTCTTGCTTTTGGAATAATAACTTCTTGTACCTCCTTCATATTCATCAGCTCTGGTGTGTAGCTTGAACGTTTTTAACTTTATCGATTAAAGTCGGTTCTACTTGTATATCATCACGTGAGTCCCAAGAGTCTTTAACTCTATATCTATCATTTGGAAGTTATATAAAATGGGTCTTTGACAATATCACATTCGTACTCATATACGATCTTTTACTCAACACGTCAGCTACCACGTTCGCTTTTCCAGGATGGTATGGTCAGAACATGTGCCGAAATGAGTCTCTTATTGAGTTCTTTGAAGCTCTTCCCACATTCCTTGCTTCATTCAAATTTTGTATCTCTACGAGGCAGCTGCGTTAATGGAGTAGCGATTAGAGAAAATCTTTCCACAAAATCTTCGATAATAACCAACTAAGCCTAGAAAGCTACGTATTTTGATTAATGACTTAGGTTGCTCTCAACTATGACTCATATCCCGATCTTGGATAGCACGTCACAATGGCACCTATCAGTTTACTACCGCACGAATATGGCGTCCCCTACGGAGAGTCTGGCTTTGGTACATTCCACAAAGGAAGTCACCAGATAAAGGCTCGGGTACCAAATTCTATAGTTGAATTTTTAACTCCTGAAGTTCAATAGGAGTACATGAGATTTTTAGAAATGGGTTTTGTACCGGGTTCAAAGTCGATACAAAATTCAATATCACACTTTGGGAGAAAGCCAAGAAATTCTTCAGGAAATACATAAGGAAATTTACTAACAATAGAAACATCATTCAAATCTGACGTATTTTTGTTTAAGTCCATAACATGGGCTAAGAAAACTTGACATCCGTTTTTCAATAAACGAATGAATTTATGGCTTGATATGAAAGTGTTTGACTTCAATAGTTTAGTTGCTTGAATTCGAATAACAGGTTGCTTAGGAATATGAAAACTAACAACCTTACGAAAGCAATCAATTTTGGCATGATGAGTAGTTAATCAATCAATCCCCAAAATCACATCAGAAGCAAGTATCTTTAAAGAAATAAGGTCAACAGGTAATGCGATGGTGCCAACTTTGATCAAACAAGATTTATAAACAGTGGATGTGATGAAAGTTTTTCCTAAGATATGTCAAAGTCTAATTTCTCCGGAGTCAAGTTTAAATGTTGAGCACAAGCAGGAGAGATAAATGAATGGGAAGAATCGGTATCTAATAAGGTATAAACTTCGCAAGAGTTTATAATTAGCTTACCCGTGAGCACCTCGTTTGGGTTCCTCACATGTTGACTAGTCACGACAAATGCTCTTCTAGGAACCATTGACTTTGACTTTTCTGGGACAACCTTTTGAGTCACCATCCTCGCTGGACTTGGTTTCGCTACCGTACAATCTCGAGCGATATGTCCTTCCTTTCCACAATTATAGCATACCTTGAATGTTGTGGACAGTTTGGGCTGATGTGTCCCTCTTTTCCACATTTATAGCATACGACCAGTGGTCGTTCTCCCCCCTTAAATCCAGTTGCTGCTGGTGTTGACGTCTTCGCAGTGTCATTGTTGAATCTCCTCTTTTTAAAATCTCCCCCCCCCGACTCACTTCTTCTATTTTCATGGCCACGATTACCACCGGAGTGGTTGTCGCTCTTGTCCGTATTTTTCTTTCTCCGCTGGTTATCGTTGTTCTGATGACTGCTATCACCGGTATGATCCTGGTTGCGGTCTCTTGGTTGAATGTACTCGCTATCTCGGTCTAATAATTGAGCCATGTTGACAACATCTGAATATAAAACAAATTTATGAAAGATGAGATATTGCCGAATCTCGGGTTTTAAACCTCTCAGAAACATCCTCGTCATTCGTTCCTCATTCTCTATTAAATGAGGTACAAACCTGGATAACTCTGCGAACTTTGCCTCGTATTGGGACACCATCATGTTATTTTGTTCTAGTCTAATAAACTCTACCTCCTTCATATGGCGAATAATTTCAGGAAAGTATTTTTCGTTGAAAAGTTTTTGAAACGTTTCCCAAGACATGCGGAGTACGGCAGGCTGGGTACGTTTCACAGACTCCCACCAGTAATCTGCCTCGCCACGGAACATAAAGGTGGTGAATGGAACCTTCTGTTCCTCCGTGCATCCCAAGACATCGAATATCTTGGTAATTTGATTGACCCACGTTTCCGCCATGATCGGATCCAGATTTCCCTTAAATTATGGTGGTCCCAACTCTTTTAATTGCTTGGCCGTCACAAGCCGCGCATTGCTATCATTTCCACCCGTATTCTGTACACGAGTCTCCCTCGTCTGGTTTTGCATAAACTGCAAAAAGCTCCTAAACATCCCTGTCGTTCATTGTTTTCTTAGTGGTGTTGTTTACAGGAGGAATATTGCCTTCCTGTTGCACATTCCTCTGGGTGGTGATTAAAGGTGTTTCCACGGTCTCATTAACTCCACCGTTAATATTCTCAGCTGCCATTCTTAAATACTGCAATAAAAGAAGGGTTAATTAAACAAATTAACATATCACATATTAACCATATAGTTCGACTGACTAACAAATAAGCTTAGGTATGACATACTAGCGAAGGATTACTCGTCTCTCCCCTCCTAGTACTATTCCCCGATCTCCGTCAGAGACCATATCCCTAAGCTCTGATACCAACTGTGTCGCCCCCAAAATAGGTATACAACACCCATTCTGAGTCGTCAAAATATATGGTATAGAAACAACTACAAATTTATTAATACAACATAAAAACTGTGAGTTTAAATACAAATATTGTCATCTAGACAATATCCACACTCAAATAAGTCCTCATTACAATTATTAATACACTATATTTCAGAATAGTGAGAACTACTAGAACAACTTCTAGAACCATCATTCCACACCCCGACTAGTACTCGCTACATTCTCGCCTCCTGAGAAGAAAAATGGAACAACAAGGAAAATGGTGAGCTCAACTAGCCCAGTAAAGAACATTATGACTAAGATAATATAAAACAAATTATAGTTAGTCTTCAACAGGGAAAATCTAATAGAATACAATAGACAACAAGTTTTAAATCAATATTCGCAGCGGAAATAATAATTCAATAGAAGAGTGAAGTAGATAATGCAAACTACTATCTTCTATATATGAATTTAAAAGTTCATCGTCGATATTTTATCCCTATAACATCAATCAATATATATCTGGAATTAAATATTCATCTTTGCACTACAGGCCAAAGATATTCATCAGTTGGTCATGTTCATCTAAACACCTGTTCATCTTTGCACTACAAGCCAAAGATATTAATCAGTCGTTCATGTTCATCTCAACACCTGTTCATCTTTGCACTACGGGCCAAAGATATTCATTAAGAAATCATTCAACTTTGCACTATAGGCCAAAGATATTCAGTAATATCATCATTTAGGACTGAGGATGATGAAAAATATTTTAACGAAAACGAATCCAGTGAAGCAAAAGAACAAATATTAAGGATTCGTACGTTAAATAATTCCCATTCAAAAATACTTCATAAATAACCAGAGTGAGGTAAAATTTAAGAATGATCAAAACATAGATACAATCAAAGCTAGTATCCAGAATAGATATTTTGGACAAAAAGAAGAAATTTCATTTTTCGATGAATAGTGCTGTATTTTTGAATAATGTCGCATACGTGAATAATGCCGTATACGTGAATAGTAACTCCGACACCAAAAGATAGAAATTTTACAAAAAAATCATCATCATGCTTCGTGAATAGTACTCGTGAATAGTAACTTATGAATATTAACTCGTGAATAGTAACTCATGAATAGTAACCCCGACATGAAAAAGTTCTAATTTTGATAAAAAGTTCTAACCAATATTTCAGCATAATGATATTGAAGAAATAATATCACTTACGAAGAAAATAACATCCATTACCTTAGAAAGAATAGTACTTCTGACTGGAATACTAGATATAGTGCTGAAAGAACTTGCACCGTATAGCAATACTCAAAGTACTAAAATATGCTCGATATTATAGAGAGATAAAGAGAGAGAAATTTGTAGTTTCTGGTGTGATTTTCAATTCTAACCTAAGCACCATATTTATAGGAAAATGCTTAGAACACCAAAGCAGAAAATTTATTAAAATAATTTTATTTAACAAATATTCAAGCCCACATCCCAAGAATCTGAATTCAGCTCATTTACCACACATGTGGGGTTGCAAAAAACGTTTTTTCATGAATAAAACAATTAAAACCTACAAAAATCAATTATTTCGGAACTTTGGAACTTCAATAATTCATAATAAATAGCACTTTTATCAGAAAATTCGAATCTCACGACTTCCCATAGGAAATTCCATTATCTACAACTTTACAGAAGAAAGTTTATCCAAATTCCAAACAGAAATTGACCAAAATTCATAAACGGGACGATTTTACAAGCTATAATCAAATTTCAGTCAAGAAATGTGGTTGAACGACATGTTTAACATGTTTTAAACATTTATTGCAACAAAAATACTCTTTCTCCTCGTATACTCATATATCCCACATTCATTGTAAAAATATCACCATTATTATATTATAATAATGTAATAAAATATTATTTTATCAGAAAAGATAAAATATCAATTTTTAACAATTGTCACTTTAAAAAATTTTCTCCATCTATATCCATATAAAATCAATATTTTTCCTCATCATATAAATCAATAATTAATTATTCACAAATAATATTACAGAATCACAGTACCGGCAACCATGCCGTTCTCAGGAAAGAGGGGGCTTTCCAATAAAGATTTCTCCTTACTGGCGCGTAATTAGGTGACCAAACCTCTCATTAGACAGAACTTTCTAGATATTGCCAATAATGTTTTCTAATAATATTATTCAGATAATATGAATTATTGCTCCGATAATGAAAAATACCGTGTATTAACAATTATTGAAATAATAGTAATATAAAAAAATCAACGCAGCAATTATTGAATCAATAAAATAAAAATACTGAACAGTAATTACTGTAACAATTATTGAGTAGTGCCTTCTTACGTAAGAATCAATAATTGGTGCAATACAGTGTGCTACTGTGCAATAACGCGTATTACTGTGTTTTAACCACTGGGTATTCCAACAGTATTAACGGTAATAACTGTGCCGTTATTTATAAACAACTCATACTTGTCATTTTTTTCATCCAATCGCTTTTCATTATGGGGCCCACAAAAGACTGCACCGTCGTATGAATATTCCCCGACCGCAAGAATATTTAACGACCAAATTAATATTCCCCGATAACAATGAATATTTTATAACCACCTGCTTATTTAAAATATTTGCGCATTTTACCCATAACTAACCACATTAATCAAATCAACCCTTATTATTTCAAAATAATAAATAGAGGAAATTAAATTAAATTTATTAATAATTTGGGGTCTTACACTACTCTTTCATTATTTCTATTAACACCTGTCGCAGTTGACTATTTAACATCTTTTCTATCTCCCACAGCCTTTCCAGAGAAGAAACCTTGGTCCTCAGATCCTGCACCTCCGTTGATGCTTGATCAGCTTCAACTTTAGCGTCCGAATTACTATCTGTCAGCTCCACCATCTCCTGATCTGGTACTACATTTTCTATTATAACCACCTCGTCCGAGTTATTTTCATTGTGAGCCTCTATTTCAGCTATTGGTTTCGATATCAGCTTGGGTGTATGGGTTTGATCATTCTTCATGCTATAAGCATATAACAAGCCTTTTCCACCAGACATCTACACACATAAATTATCCTGATTAGCATATAGTATATACACACAACAAACAAGAGTTTTATATAAGTTATCTTTTATTTTGTTTGACGATGAATTTATTCAATTCATCTCTTTTTAAACTCTATATGAGTTATTTATATTTTCAATGTTTCCCTCTGTTCTAAGGTTATAGCCTAAGGTCTAACCCACCTAAGGTTTTTAACCCTAAGCTCTGATACCAACCAGTAAGGCCCCCAAATCCGGGTACTTGAAATCCGAACTCGGTGCTTCACGATACCATTTCTATGAGCGAAATAATACTAATAATAATAAAAATAATATAAAGATCAACTTAATTTATATATTTATCAGAGTCTGAATCCCAAGTACGTAACCTTTAAACATTCATTATAACCCATGATAGATAATATATATCATATTTGTCTTAATAAAGTCTAAACTATTACGTAATATATAGCATAACACTTATTCAACAACTTTCCCTTTTCCTTTATTCTTAGCAGAGCTCTCTGGTTGTTCACCCTTAGCTAAAAACATTTAAATTAAGCAAGGATGAGCATTTGAGTGCCCCAACAAGTAATAACAATTATATATATAAGCTGAAAGAATTTAAATGTTTTCTTTATACTACCCTTCTACAACGATTCAACAGTTGTGAAGTAATCTGTATCAATGATAATAATATATCAAGTCTAGACCAAATCTTTGAAACTACGTACTGACTATAAATAGGGTTTAGGTGACATGCTATGAACATTATTATCAATTTTCAAATTGGTTAAACAGAAATTCATCTGTAAACCGTCATAACTTACGGGCACGGGGGGGGGGGTGATCAGCCCTTTATGCCCTGCATTGATCAATACTACGTGCAAGAACGATGGTATCGTTCACTCTGTCCGCCTTGGGCGCATAAAAGTTTTCCTGTGTAGGGATGTTCATACTTGTCTGGGTTCCAAATCAAAGGTTTTATCTTGTTCAATAATAATCTATAATTCAACATAAATGTATATGGGTAATTGACAAAGGTATATCAACATGTGATTAAATACAATGATTATCCATGTGTGGACACTTGTATAACCATTTATAGAAATTAACGAACAAAATATATATCTGAATTATCATATACTAACATGTTGATAATCAATGAGCGTCTATAATATAGGGTTAATAATCTGTATAGTAATAATATAGTTTAGAAACATTCTTACTCATGTCCATTACATAAAGAAATTGCAAAGGTAAGATACTTGTCTGATGCGCTGCTTACAGTTTGAAACTTAGTTTTATCTTTTATCTCACGACCTATCATTAATAAGATCGTCCGTTCGATTAGAATAACATACTATAACACATAGCACTGCTTATTGCAGTCAGCATATAACCTAATCATATTGTCACATATGTTTAACAACCATTGAATCACAAATAATCACATATCTAATTAAATTATCTAAGTCCAGATCAATTTCTGAAATATGTCGGTGTACCGACAGCTTTATCAGGTAATTATCAAGTCTAAGACTCTGTCCTGTAACTTAGTATTAGTCATATTATTTTTAAATGACTTATAATAATTTTAAAATATTTATTATAATTTATCATGAATTTTCAAACATCGGAATCATTATTAAATGATTTAAAATTTAAACAAAATCTATTATCATTAATATTTAATTAATATTAAACTATTAATGAAATCATTTCAAAAATATTAAAGTTATTTATAATAACTTAGAATATTTTGAAAGTATTAATATAACCCTTAAATAATTTTTAAAATATTTAAAATCATTTTTAAATAATTATCATTAATATTTAAATATTAATGTACTATTTATCAAAATATTAAAAGTCATTAATTATAACTTAAAATATTTTTAATTCATTTATATCCTTTTTAAATAATTTTTAAATTAATAAAACCACTTTAAACCTATTTATTTAGTATAATTATTAAATAAATTCAATATCATTAATAATAAATTAATAATCATTAATATTAAATTATTAATGAAATTATTCTTTAAATATTAAAAGTTATGTTTTTATAACTTAAAGTATCTTTAAACCCTTTATTTTTATTTAAAATGATTTTATATTAATAAAAACATTTTTAAATTAATTTATTTAATATAATTATTACATAACCTTAATATCAATAATAATACTAATTAATTAATGAAATTTACCTTTAAATATTCAAAGTTATATTTTATAACTTAAAATATTTTTAAATACCTTATTATTATTTAAAATAATTTTTTATATCATAAAATCATTTTTAATTAATTTATTTAATTCATTTGGTAAATAACTTAATATTCATTAATATTAAATAATTAATGAATTTTTTTTAAAATATTAAAAATTATATTTTATAACTTAAAATATTTTTAAATAACTTATTATCATTTAAAATGATTTTTAATATAATAAAATCATTTTTAATTAATTAATTTAATTCATTTAATAAATAAATTAATTATCAATAATATTTTAAAAAAATACTAATATTTATGAAAAATATTTCAAATTATTAATATTTAATTTTTATAACTTAAAAATAATTTTTAAAATAATTTTTGTTATTTTTGGAAATTAATAACTATTTTTAAATAATTTTCGAAATAAAAATAAATATAATTATTAAATCTATCGCTATAGCCTTTAGCGACAGAAAGCTTCGCTGTAGGTGTTCTTGAGCCCTCAAGAACATTCATAGTAGTTAACAAGTGAGTACGTTTGACCACGTGTAGATCTTAGCTCGTTAAGTTTCTGGGATTTTTGCTCGTCATACCTTGTAGTACTAGTAACATATTACAAGCTCCAACAATCAACATGATCCCAAAACAACTAACAAAGGAGATCTAATCGTCCAAAGTGACTGTCAGAACTGTTCTTCATTTCTGGGTTACCCAGAATGAAGAACAGTTCGACTATCCACTTTTGGGCTTCCACAACTTGATTCTTGTGCAGTGGTTTTGTGATCAAATATATTCAATGTGTAGCCAACATGTCAAGGAAGAGATAAATCACATATAATCACCATAACAACAACTAAATCGCCAGATTATGACCGGTCAACTCATGTCAGAAATCACGATCATACGTTTTTTGGGTTACCCAGAAAATGGAAATCGTGATCGTCTTACATGGTTTTACCGTACACTACATGCATCATGTTAATCATTTAGAATGTTCTACAAGCTTAAACATGTAGCCTAAACAACATACAACAAACTTGTTATAACAAAAATATCCAATTAACAAAAACATGAAAGATTTCGGCCCATGAACTTGCTATCAGAGATTTCTGGGCAAGTTCTGGGTTACCCAAATCTGGCTTGGTCAATGTCGGTCAACGGTGTTTGACCACGATTAATTGACATTCTATGCATGATCTGGTCCTGCCACAAGTTCTAGATCACAGATATCATGTGACACTACATGTTCAAACATTAAAAAACACAAAAACCATAAACATCCAAAGATCTAAAGGAAGGATCGTTGGACAAATTTCGAATTAGGGTTTAATACCTTTATGAGCAATGAATCTAACATGCAAGGTGTCAAAGTGGATAAGCTTGAAAGAGTTTTAGGCATGTGCTATAAAATATAGAGTGGTGACTTGCATTCTAGCTCCTTAAACAAATACCAAAAGGTTATTTTAGTAAACTAATAAAATATTTTAAGGGTATTTTTGTCCATAATGCTTGAATCTAGGTTAAAATAAATAGATATTAAACCTTAAGGTTTTCCAAATAATTTCTAGTGTTTAAAAATTTAAGTTTAAAGTTCAAATTTTTTTTAATTAGAACTTACAATTAAAATTTTAGTGTTTTTAAATAATTAGGTTTTCCAAAACATAATTATGGTTCTAATCACTATAATTTTAATTTCCTAATTAGGTTTACCTTAATTAGCAATAAAATCTATCATACGTGTTATTATTCACAGTAACACAATTTCTGACTAATCAAAATCTCTGGTTTAGGTTTCTAATTATGGTTTCTAATTATTAGAAATTCAAATATAAACTAGGGTTTTAAATTTATAATTAGGGTTTCCTAATTATCATAACATTATGTAACACACAACGTAAATCATATAATACAGTTATATAATAGTCTCAAACTCACAATTCACAGTTACCAAATAGCTTCAAACTCGTATTCAAGTTTTAAATTAGGGTTTCACAGTAAAACTAGGATTTGTCATATAACACCATAATTGACCAACCTTTATCGGTCCACGTATACAGTACATATTTATAGCACTGAAAAATCAAAATATAATATTATTATATTATTATTCTCATTCCTTGATAAAAATCCAAAATTAGGGTTTTGATTCCATATCTGATTATTCTTCCATATTTAACCTTATTAATTAAGGTAAAATAATTAACATAATAATCTGTACTAAAATTCATATATTAAAATAATTATTATAATTATTCAAAGAAAATCATTTCATATATTATTTAAATAATATGTAACTATATTTTCATGAAAATAATTAATAAAACATTCCTACAATAAAAGTAATTATTATAAGAATATACTTTTTAATAATCAATAATTCTAAAATAAAATTATTTGTAAATATTCATGTAATACATATATTTTTATTTACCACATAAATACATATATACATTATCTTGTACAAATCCTCATCTTTAAAAAAAAAATTATACGCAAAATTTCTTATTTAGTTATATAGAAAATATCGGGTTGTTACAATAACGGGCTGATCACCCCCCGTGCCCGTAAGTTATGAAGGTTTACAGATGAATTTTTGTTTAACATTTTTAAAAATTGAAAATAATGTTCATAGTCTGTCAAATGATCATCATTTATAGTCAATACGTAGTTTCAAAAATTTGAAATCGAAATGATATGTTGTTTATTATTGGTTCAACTTACTTCACAACTGTTTATTCGTTGTAGAAGTATCGTTCAAAGAAAAAATTTAATTCATTTAGCTAAATGTTATTGTTATTATTACTTGCTGGGAACTCCAATGCTCATCCTTACTTAATTTAAATGTTTTCAGCTAAGTATGAACAACCTGAAGGCTCTGTTAAGAACAAAAGAAAAGGAAGGTCGCTGAATGAAAGACAATGCTATCTTTTGTAATAACTAGACCTTATTAGGATAATGATGATATATATTAATTATCATGTAATGTAACGAATGTTTGAAGGTTTCATACTTGGGATTGAAAACTCTGATAATATGTAAACTAAATTTGATAATCTATATTATTGTTATTATTATTAGTATTATTCTGCTCATAGAAATGGTATCTTGAAGCACTGAGTTCGGGTTTCAAGTACCTGAATTTGTGGGCGTCACAGTTATACTCAATTATTGCTACAATAATTGTTGCATAATATCCCTCATATTATTGATTCAATTATTGTCACAATATCATCTGCATAATATCTTATATTATTAAATCAATAGTTAAGACGACAAAGTTATTGATATTATTATTTGCAATATTGGCAATGTCTAGAAAGTTCTGTCAATGAGAGGTTTGGTCACCTAATTGCGCGCCAATAGGGAGAAATCCTTATCGGAAAGCCCCCTCTTTCTTGGGAATGATCTGGTTGTTAAATATTGTAAGTTATAATATTAATGATGAATAAGTTCGTGTTGATTAAAGGTGAAATTGATATTTTCATTATGTTGGGATTATTAATGGAAATCTACATCTATTTCGATAATAATTGATGTCTAGAGGTTATATTGACCAATCGGGTAATTAATCAGATAAATGATCAATTAACTGCTATTAATTCACATGTTTATAACTATTTATTCACATGTGTATACTATTAACTCAAATACATGTACTATTAGGGGAGGTGGTGCAAGATTGATAATACTTGCATGACTAAATTAAAAATAGAGTTATAGATGAAGGTACTATACCGTAACTATTTTTTTTTTCAGATGTGTGTACTATTAATTCACATGAATGTACTATTGATTCACAAGATGTACTATTAGGGGAGGTGGTGCAAGTTTGATAATACTTGCATGACTAAATTAAAATTGAAGGAAATGATGAAGGTATTATACTGTAATATTTTGAGCCCCAAAACGTACAATTATCGAAACTATATTTTCCTATAAATACAAGGTTATTCTTCTTTCATTCTCACCAATTCACTAAGACTCACAAGAGCAATTATATAGAGAAGCTATAGAGAGAAAGAAGAAGAGATGTCTACTACCTCACTATTCCAGTATTCAGTCTTCTTTAGAGGTAATGGATATTATTTTGTTTAGTATTCATAGGAATAATATTTTTTCCATACTTTGTATTATGCGAGTAATATTATTTCGTCTCGTATTCCTGATTATACCATCATTTTGTTAAAGTATTGCTTATATACTCTGTGAAATTAGTATAATATCCTTGAAATTTGCGCTTCATCTAGTATCGTTTCACAAGGATTTTTTTCTACACATTCTTGTTAAATTTTAAGCTTTTCATATCGGAGTATTTTCCATGAGTAGTATTCATTTTATGACACTATTCACAAAGTACTATTCATGGGGTACTATTCACGTAGTACTATTCACAAAGTATTATTCACGAGTACTATTCACAATGTACTATTCACGGGGTACTATTCCCAAAGTACTATTCACGGGGTACTATTTACTCAGGTACTATTCACCCAGAGAATTATTCTTGACAAAAATTTATTTCTTTTCTGTCCAAATCATTTTTGATATAATATTATTTATGAATTTTACTCCACAAAGAAGTATCATGTTGAAAATTTGGACATTATTGAATTTTGGATAAATTAAGTTATAAACTATAAAAATTTATCATTTGTTTTCTTTTAATTGAATTCTTATATCATTGTCATCATCCTAATGCTTATATTGTGATAAAAGTCATTTGTGGCTTACGTACATAGATGTACTATTGATTGGTATGATTATGACCATGGATTATTCGGTATAATCATGACCGTAATGTTATAAATGATGTGGTAAAAATTCTCATTGGCATGTAGTGCATTGATGGATAGTTGTTGGTATGATTATGACCAAGGATTATTCAGTATAATCATGACCATTGATGATTACATGAATATCCTAGGGCCGTATTGCAGGGATGATTCGATGATGTGGTTTATTTATTAAGCTAAGTCTCACCGATAAAATTGATGATAAACTTATAAAATCATAGAAGATAGTAGATATCATGCTCTACTTCACTCTTCTAATGGATTGCTTATTCTGATGTAGTTAAACTTGATGTTTATTATATTTTATCAGTTTAACACTGTTGAAGGCTAACGATAATTTATTCTGCATTATCTTAGTCATAATATTTTTTACTAGGCTAGATGAGCTCACCCTTTGTTTTTATTGTTCTCTTCAAGAAATGAGAATATAGCTGGGACTAGTCGGGGAACTAAGTGACGATCCAGATGTTTGCATTAGTAGTCCTCACTATTCAGTGAAATAGTGTGATAATAATTATAATGAGGACTTTATTTGAGTTTGGATACTCTCTACGAGACATTATCCGTGTTGAAACTCTCAGCTATGTTTTTTCGTACTGTATAAAAGAAGTTTGTATTTAAATTCTGTACCATGTATTTGGCGACTCAAGATTGGTGATGTATACCTATTTTGGGGGCGTCACAAGTTATATATATAATAGTTGTAAATATATATATATATATATATATATATATATACGAAAGCAAATAAACGTTCACGACATAAGTCTAGGCTAAATCGAGGCATAACTCGATAATGTTAGTCCATATATAAAAAGAAATATATATATATATATATATATATATATATATAAACTGAAACGAAACAATGGACCGAAGTCCGGGCATACACACGCAACATGACTCTCAACGTGAAGAATAGTGTATGCAAATATGAAGAGAAAGGCTTTAAAGTCTGTAAGAAGGCTTACAGTGGGCTGCCAAAGAAGATTTCTATAACTTTAAGTGGATGAACACTCGGCTCCCGCCAGTACAAATAGTAGCTATATATGAGCTCACAAGTGTTTAAAATGAGAAAGCACTCAGTTTAGGGTGTGTACAAAGAAAATTTGACAGGGCTTCCTCGCCTTTTTCTCTTATAAAATGGCCACCCAAGCCCTCTATTTATAGAGGGGGGAGCCGCAGGTGTACCTACGACTAGCCGCGGTTGTACCTGCGGCTGTCCGGGGTGCCCCCGGCACTGCGGGTCCCGCCGTCTGGAAGTACGTGCACTCGTACACTATAATGTCCGCTCAAACTTTTAGAATTACAATTCGGGCATCCGACTGAGGTATGTATGACCTATTTCAGAACGCCGTTTTCGAGAGTTAAGCAATGACATGGGATTAGAGGTTTTAAGAAGTCAGGAAGATGGGATTATGCCCTCCGGTCTTTAAGCTTCAAATTCTATTCGTTTCTATTCGTTGCCATGCGTAATAGTCACTCAGGATTGGACCTCCTTAGTTCTTGTAGGACATTGTTGTGTAGAAATGTATACATGAAGTGTTGAGATGGTGCAATGTGGGGTCAAGGTGGCAAGATGATGACTTTGCCCCTCACCCGGGTTATCTCCGGTTTGGGCTGATAAAGCAGACGTTGCTCAGGGTTATCTCTGAGATTGGACTGCTGCAAGTGTTGAAGGTCCTCAGTGTCATCTCTGAGGTGTGCCTGTCTTCCTGGTGTTATCTCCGGGTCTTGTACTGAGTGCCTCGATGTGAATGCTGGGGTTGAAGCTGATTGCATGCATTTAAAACAAGCATTTCCGGGATTATCTCCGAAACTGCAACTGCATTCCTTGGGGTTATCTCCAAGGCTAACACTGCTACTTCCAGTGTTATTTATGGGACTGAGACATAATATCTTTTGGTTATCTCCGAGATGAATCAGCCTTTTCCGGTGGAATTTCTGGTATTTGAACTGCATGCCGCGGGGTTTCTCTGAGGTTCTAACTAATAATCCCGGTGTGTGTTCCGGGGTTGAGACTGAACTTCCGGTAGTATCCAGGACTGTCTATGAGCTGTCTTCCAGGGTTATCTCTGAAAGGCGAATCAGCCCTCCTGCAATGTCAGTGATAGGTGTGCAAAAAATTTTGAGTGTCTACAGATGCCCCTCTTTATCATATTCATGCAGTGCAATGGTACGGATATGATAATGAATCCTAGACACTTGAAGTGCAACAAGATAAACATGATGCCATGTGTAACAACATGATGCAAATGCATGATGCATGTGTATTTTTGGATTGTTCTCCAATATGTTGGGATGATTGCCGGTTCCCTGTTGCTTCTGAACTGAGATGGGCAATAATGACAAGTTTGGATGTGTGATCTAATTCTCTTAGGATGCCCCAGCCAGGGATTTCTATATTTTGACAGATGAAAACGTGTGATGCCCCCGCCGTGGATTTGATTGAGAATGCGTGATGCCCCTGCCGGGGATCTGCTTGAGAATTAGGGTGACGACCCTAAATTTGCGGTATTGGACATGCGTAAGGTATTGCCGAGTGGGACTTATAACATTTGAAATCATCGACATAGTGTACCCTGTGCTTGGGTGAATACCAATGAGGGATGTGTAGACCCACGGTTCAGTCTGAGAAAACCAGGATTGTAAGCTATTATGTTCAATCGCGTAGCGTTTTTATTCCTGATTTAGCATTTTCAGCTTGTGAGAACTCCTTTGCAACTCAAACTAGGGGTGGGACCCATGTAGGGTTGCTGCAGGTACACCTGTAGCAGCCGTAGGTGGACCAGTGGCCAACCGTGGCTATTAAATGAATGCAGGTTGCTTTCATAAGTAATTTTCAAGTTGCGCCACAAAGGAAATCCGTGAGCTCTTCTTCAGATCTGCTGAGTTCAGGCAACTTTCTGCAAATTCTGTCACTGTACCAGTGTTCTACACTGTCCTGGTAACGTATGCATGTCTTCTTTTCCAATTTTTATTCGTTGGAAAATGACTTATCACATAAAATGCATCTAAACACATAATAGTGAATATGTATGCTCAAATGACTTTATAAAAAATATTCAACATAGTAAATGTTAGTATTAAACCATGCTGAACATAATGATGTGAAATTATTTTTTGACTTTTGAAATAGTCAAATTGGCACCTTTTTCTGCTATTTCTTATCCTATTTGAGGGCAAATGGGTAAAAGGTAAAAATGGAAAGAAATCCTAGTAATTAAACTGCCCTTATGGATTGATGACCTTAACTTTTTAATGCATAGATTATGTATATGACTGTGGGCATGCGTGCTACTGAGTGGCCACCTAGTCATGCATATGTGCATGTAGATAGTCCTATTTACAAGAGGGGACTATGGCAAATTTTTTCAAAATGTAAGTATTGAATAGTCATGCATTTTAAACTCTACTATAGATGTATGTTAAAGTAATGCATGCATGCATGTAGTCATAAAATGCATTTTGAAAAGAAATCTCTAGGTTAGAAATTACCACACCATTTCTGAGGTGATTTGGAGACTTTTGTCCAGATATTATGGATCCGGATCAGCCGAGTAGTTCCCGCTAGGGACCACTTCTGGTCTAAGGAGGAGGGCTTCTGAATTTCCTCGACCCCGTTCTGTTAGACAACCTCGTCGATTGGTGGAGGCGGTGATACGTCAAGTCTAGGTTGATGTGCCAGACGTCGAGGAAGAGTAGGAGGATGTTCCAGTTGCGGACCCCGCTCCTGCTGCACATGTTCTCCATAGGGACCTCCCGAGTATTCAAGTGGCAAACCCAGAGCTTCTGGGTGATTTGAGTCGATATCCCTCGATGTATTTGCACGCCAACGAGGTATCAAGTTAGATCTTAATCTTCCTTCTTTCCTATTGATGAGGAGTAAAGGATTTTGATGTCGATCTGCATTTCATGTAGGTTCTCAATTTTATACAACCTCGAGGGAATTAGTTCAGTATTCACTCCATGTACCAGGCCCTGCATCCTGACTATAGAGCGATTGTGCATGACTTGGGATTTGGGGCGTTCTTTTCCATCATCCCCCGCCGTTGTCCCTGGGGTTACCTCAGGGCATTGTCTGAGCGCTGGTTTCACCAGACTCAGACACTCCATTTGATGGACTGTGAGGTGATGATGACTGTGACAACCCGAATTTTTATAAGTTATTAAAATAGGAATTTAGTAATTAAAATTCTTATTATGAGATGTTTTGAGTTTGAGTATGTATATACACGTGCTATATATTTAGAAATATGTGATCCGGTGTGAAGATATATATATATATATATATATATATATATATATATATATATATATATATATATATATATATATTGAGAAAGTGATGTTTAATAGTTAAGTTAACTATTGAAGAAATTAAATGAATTTTATAATTAAGTTTAAATATTTATTGAATTGAATAAATATTTTTAAATAATTTATTTATTAAGAAAAATAAATTATTGATGAATTGTAGTGAATTAATTTAGTAACTAAATTGATTTATAATAATTAAATTAAGTAATGATAATTTTATCTGATGGATTTAATTTAAGGAAATAATTAAATTAAATCAATTGCTTAGTATTTTGGGAAATAATTAAATTAAATGAATGGTTTAATATTAAAGTAAATAAGTAAATTAAATAAAGTGATGTTTCTAATTTATTAATTAAATTAGATATATAATTATTTATTAATTGTAAGTATAATGATAATAAGGTTTTTATTATTATTATAAGTTGCTAAGCTAAAGTTATTTAATTAACTAGAGTGTAACACAAAGTAACTATATAATATAAATAATATAAGAATAATCTAGTTTGGGAAATATGTGGTAGCCAAACAAGGCCTTGTAGCCTTTGGCTTACTGTAACTTACGCATATTGGTTTTGCTAACTGATATTCACGATTATCAGTTGGCTTATTTTTATTTCACGTATTCTTCGCCTTAGAGCAGAGTTTAGAAAAGAGAGCTTGGAAGCAAGAGAAAAATCTCTATGATTTTCAAGAGGAAGAAGGGAAATTTCTAAACCTAATCATCATCATCTTGTTGCTAGCAAATATTCAAAGGAACAAGGTATAATTTATTCTAGTGTAAACCCTTGTTTTTGAAACTTTATAGATAATTCATATTGGATTGATATATATATATATATATATATATATATATATATATATATATATGGTGTTATAATCTATTAATCGTCGTTTGTGAGGGCTATTTGATGATCAAATTCGTGAGAGTTGGGATGTAGTAAAAGATTTCAAATAAAAGTGTTTATGTTATAGAATATGGCTTAGAAAGTACAAAATTTCATGGTCAATAGTTGTTTTAATTTGTGAATTGGTGATGTATTATGTTAGTATTAAAAGAAACGAAAACAACGTAGTTTAAATCGTGTCAATTGGTTAACAAACGAAGTCGTGGCAATCAAATTCGCTAAATGTGTAAAAAATGAAGAAATTTATAAAATTAAGTTTTTGATTCTTCAAATATGTGTATATGTAATGTTTATGTATTTGGAATGGTGTATAGCATGTTTATTGATGTTATTACATAAGTTTAGATGTTAAGTTTCGTGAATTTTTTTAGGAATTGGGTTGGTTTTGGGAGTCAGGCCTGAAGCAGAGCTGCTGCAGTTTCTGTCTGTGTCCGGCGCAGCTGCGCCGGTACCACAACCAGAAACAGAGCAGCTACGCTGTTGGTTTTCTGCAGGCAAGCTGCAGTGCAGCTGCGCCGGTGCCAAGGCTCGGGGCAGCACAACTTCGTCGTGCCCTGAGCCTAGGCAGAGAAGTCTGTCTATTTGAGGATTGTCAAGTAAGGGTCTAATCTAGTTTAGCATTCAAGATAATGGTGTAGAGACATAAGTGAAGAACTTAACCACATGTTAAGTATCAATTAAATGAAATAACTAGAAAGTATAAAATAAAAATTTAATAATGATAGGAAGGTTAAGTTAATTAATTTAACCAACCTAATAAACATCTAAAAGATGTAGATGCAAGATTGTAAGAACTTGATTAAATGTTATGTAACCATTTGAATGAAGTAATTTAAA
Organism: Panax japonicus; assembly: GCA_020205505.1. Classification (NCBI taxonomy): domain Eukaryota; kingdom Viridiplantae; phylum Streptophyta; class Magnoliopsida; order Apiales; family Araliaceae; genus Panax; species Panax japonicus. Next base: position 65,519,387 of record CM035091.1, read on the forward strand.
AGCATGAGATGGAAGTTGATTTAATTAACTTTAATGAATATAATAAATTAATATAATGTAATATGAAGCTATGACGACTTAACCAAATGCTAAGTGTCAACTAAAAGAGAAGTATAAAGAAAATACGAGACGAAGGTTAACTAAAATAATTTTAACAACCATTATATGTCTAAGGTGATATAAAGGAAATGTTAAAGATTTAACTGAATGTCAAGTGTCAATTTAAGTGGAGTGTAATGAGAAGGAAAAGGAATTTTAATGTCATTAAACTGGTTGAACAAAGAGATGTCGTAACAAGACTTAAACATAAGATTGAACATCGAGTGACGATTAAGAGGAAATATTTTGAAATAAAAGGATAAGATGAATAGTCAATGCAATCTAATTGATTTCATTGTGTATATGTAACTGATTCTTGTATATATGAACTTCTAAACTATTGTAGGATAAACACAAAGCGGTAAGCTTTAGTTGGTAAGCAACGAGCCATGCAAGTCTTTCAGTTCCTATTTGCTATGTGAATTTATTGTTTTAAATCTTTATTGCAAAGAGCATGACGTGTTAATATTTATGTTAAACGTATGAAATGTTAAAGTCAACTTATGACTATGTTGATTGAGTAAAGCATGTTGATTGAGTCAGAAACTCAATCTTTATACTTGTTATATGAACTGTAATATGTATGTTATGTTAGACGAATGTTTATGAGATATATGTTGAGCATGTTACTATGTGCTACGTGATGCATGAAAACTATTAGATTTTGTTGGGCTGTCGAGCTCAACCTTGCAAATAACCATTTTTGCAGGTTATGGATTAAAGATGACACTATGTGCTACTTGAATGAAGTGGATCAGAAATAATATACGATGATTTATATTTTAGGTAAAGTTGTTATTTCCTTAAACCATGATTAAGACTCATGCAATGTATTAAATGTTTTATGATGTATAGTTTTATATCGAGTTGTAAAACTAGAGTTAAAGTTATCTGATATATAAAGGTTATCAGATTGAATTGTAAAGTTTGATATGATAACAATGATAAAACGAATCATAAAATAAGATTGATTCAAAGACGTGTAGTTGATAAATGTTTTTATTCAGGGAATTAAAGTATGGAGACATAAAAGTTTAAATTATTCTGCATTTTATAAAGTTTAACATCGAATAATGATATAAAAATTAGAAGGTAGATGTGTTATTAACGACCAAAGTTGAGAATTAAATTGTATGAATTTTGGGGTCGTTACAATGACGCCGATGGATTGGCAGTTTATCACAAGTAACGAGTTTGGAGGGGCACCAGTGCCTTGTACGACATATATTACCCACACTGCTGTCAGATCCTTGCTAGGAGTTCCAGACGGGGCGCTTAAGGGAAGGACTGTGCGTGCGGGTCCTTTGATCGTGGATGCTATGAGTGGGCTATTGAGTGAGCCCATACCTGCTGATGTTAGAGTCAAGGATCACATTCTTCGACGATTATTTCTGATGATCATTAGGGGCTGCTTCATAGCAGATAACTCTTTTATGAAGTCATTCGCTTTGATCAGTGCCACAAGACATGTGAACTGTATAGGAGAGTATGGTTGTGGTTCCTACACCTTTGCCTATTTCCTTAGGGGCATGTGTACGCGTTCGCAGGGCTTGACCGAGGCTTGGTTAGGATTCTACCCATTTTTGCTGGTGAGTATTTCTCTTGTAATTTCCCATGTATATGTTAAGAGTGTTTACTGACAGCAGATGTTTTGATTTTGTGTTTACAGTTCTAGGCCTATGAGAGGCTTCAATGTTTGCGTCCTATGAGTGTATTAGGTTTACATACCTATCCACAAGGATGACGATGGCATCATTCCATACTGATGGAGGTCCTTGTAGTTGAGGGTTTTACTTATTACCGCCTACAGCTGGAGTTATTGACAACTGACGTAATCACATGGATTCCCTATTCTGGGGAGCATTTGACCATTGGATTTGAGGATGGGTACCCAACTGGCATCGAGCTCTATTTAGGATGGTTCCTCTCTTCACTGATGGAGGATGGGAGCTCTATTTAGGAGAGCGTGCTATCAGGAGCACCACCGGAGAGATCTGTATGCCGATCTTGCCTCCTGCCAGGAGTTATTGGCTTGTGTCGCAGTCGCCCGTCATTGATATCCCATTATTGGGTGTTGACGATTTGCACTGTCAGAGGATCCCTGCACTCAGGAGATATTCCAGCATTGGTAGTCCCCTCGTACTATTGGAGCCCAGACCCGCGTCACTCAGTTTGTGGGGGATATGGTTCCAGGATCCGTGATGATGATGGATTGGCTAGCCTGTGTCCGAGATTTGACTCATCTAATACATATTGACAGTTTAACCTAGTGACTAAACCCGTCACATTTCTTTATCCGACATTTGGGCAGAGATCGGGCAGAGGCATATTTGTTTGATCCTTCCAGCTCAGGCGCTGGCCCCTCAAATGACCCATTCAGCTTTGCCGGGGTAGATCCTCCTTTATATAGGCCTGATATCCCTATTGATAGAGATCTAGTGACTCAGGAGGAGTTATATTAGCTGGACAGGATTGATGATGTAGATATTGACACCATTGTCTTCTTCTGATGTGTATTCTCATTATCTCTTTTGATAGGCCTTTATTAGATATTGGGTGGATGTGCCACATTCTCGCTATATCTTTTGATAGGCCTCTGTTAGTAATAGGGCATTTGTGCCCTATTTTCCTGTATTTTTAGCTGTACAGAGATGATGTATTAGATAATGATATACTTAGGAATGTATGTACTATTTTTCATTTCCTATATCACATTGTAATCTATTATCTGTAATACATGTATCATGTTATGCATATGTATGTATGTCCAGAGATAGTCAGTATTGACCCCTAGATAGTCTTATGATACGGCCTACACAGATGTCTTCTTCGATAGTTAGCCACATAGATCACACCCCACCATTATTGGTGGCATCTCGTCTTAGATTGTGATATGATAGTATGTCACTATTAGACAGGGTAACTGTAGATCAGCTGTTGCAGCATACTAAGACCCTCTTGATATTTTAGGTTCTCGCAGGATTTATGGAGGGCATGCTGAATAAATGGGTACCGGAGTGGAAGGTTTTTCGGTTTGGGACACAGGAGTTGACTCTGATTCTGAGGAGTATGCACGTTTGATGATGCTGCCATTTGACAGACCTTGTGTGCATATGGCTATTTGGGACATGATTCCAAAGTTTATGACCCTCACCGGATTGAGGCGTAGGGTTGTGCAGGATGTGATCACATCCGACCATGTGATATCCCAACATTTTCTGACTGATAGATTTGGCTCTGAGGACAACTATTCTCGGCATTCTGGGGATTTCACCATACCAGAGGACCAATGGCATTTGGCCAGAGTGGATGCATTCTTGATGTGAATAGTGGCGTATGTGTACATGCCACGATATATGGAAGAGTTGGATATAGGTGTTATCATGGCAGTGAGAGCTCTCAGGGAGGGTCATACCATCATTCCGATGATTGTGGCGGAGACGCTGAGGTCGTCCACGTTTTGCAGCACTTACCCTGCAGGGGTATTCATATGCAGTTCGGTCATGTTGTACATATGTTTTATGTCACACTTGAGACCAATTAACACTTTTCGCGGACACAGGTATTGCTTTACCCACGTTATAGCTATGTCTTACTCCTTTCAGCCATCAGAGTGTACAGATGCTATGTCTTGGTCAGTATTCTTAGTGGAGATCAGAGATCCGTTTGTCATTCTGCCGTGCACAGGGCTTAGCTCACCTTACAGCTTTATTACTCATGCTCCGGGCATGGACTATCTCCCTCTGGCTGGGTTGAGGGGCATGACTACCTACCACCTACTGGCCGTGATGTCGAAGTTTAACCAGTTCCAGGACTTCCATCCTTTTGAGGGGGCACTAGGTCAGCGTTTAGCTTCTCGCCATCTATTTGCAGAAGACCGATCTCGGGTGTATGCATGTTGGGATCAGCGTGAGATAGATGACTTTTTCTTTTAGCCATCTGGGCTGATCGTCAAAGTATTATGCGTGTTTGGAGATATAGACTTCATCGGTCGCGATAGTATCCACAGGGCCGAGTAGTGATTCAGATGATAGAGAGCCCATAGAGGACATTGATTCCCACATTGAGGAGGAGCCATTTACTGGTTGACAACATCTCCTTTAGATTCTCCTAGTACTAGCACTGTCATGATCAAGCATTCCGCATAGTACTTTGAGTAGAGTCTTCATCTGATGACCTTCGAGAGAGATCAGGCTAGAGCCTTGATGTTGACAACCCTTAATGGGAGAGATGCAACTTTGTCAGAGAGAGACGCGACATTAGCTCGTAGAGATGCCACTGTTGTTGAGCGGGATAAGGCCAGATAAGCTAGAGATGACGTGGCAGTCAAGAGGGATAGTGCCATATCTGCACAGGATGTAGCCATTACAGATAGTACTACAGTGTGGTCCTTTACCACTGGCATGATTGCAGAGATGAGCACACACATTGATGAGCATAGAGTCACCATGCAGATGACTGTAGATCTGTTGGCTCGTGTAGATACCCTTGTATAGGAGACAATAGCTTTACCTCCTTCTGCGAAGAGGGATGCCATGTTGGGCTTGATAGCTCGCATATACACTAATTTATAGATGAGCTTGTATTTTCTTGCATAGACTAGCATAGCCATTTTTTCATATATAGTTCACATTGTGCTTATCAAACAATATTATATATAGCAGGGAAAAATATTTTTGAGCACTTTCCTTTTAGATATGCCTGGATACTTGCTTGATATTTTACCTGCTTCTTCGGGGCTTGTGATCTTGATGTATTCTGAATTCCTCCTTGATTGATGAACATTGACTTATCTCTGGAAAGTTCAGAATGGATCATTGATCTATGTGTTTCCCTACCATCTTTTTGGTGTCTTGGGATTGGTTTCTTTATGGAAATGCGGAGATGAGTGTGACTTTTCCTCTTTGAGATTGACCGCACCACAAATGGTCGCCAGTACTCCTATTCAGGAGGAGCCTAGTTAATTCCATCTCTTATGGATTGGTATTGCTCTTTGAGGCGCAACCGTAGCTTAGATGGTCGCCGAATCTCCTATTTAGGAGGAGTTCAGGTAATTCCATCCCTTTGGTTTGAAGCCAATGAAATGTGATGGATTGAAGGATGATCCTAGTAACATTGACAAGTTTTTATGTTTTGGTATAGGGTGAGACCGAACCATACATGGCTGCCTACGTACTCCTATTGAAGAGGAGATCAAGTCTACGTAGTTTGAACCTAGTGTAAGAGGTTCAACGTTGTACGTGGCAGAAATGGTGTAGGAATGTTTTTGTTGTTTTTTTTTGTAAGGAGAAGGGTGTAGGAATGTTTTTGTTGTTTTTGATTTTGTAAGGAAAATGATATAGGAATGTTTTTGTTGTTTTGTTGTTTTGTTTTTATTGCGATCGGGCCATATAAAATGGTTGCCTACGTACTCCCGTGTATCAAGGAGATAGGGTCAGTGTAGTTCGCTCCTCAAGACGATGTGTAGTTGAGGAAAAGCTTGATCCCATGTGCAGGACAGACTGTGGGGAAAAAGAAAGTTTGATCCTAAGTTCAGGATAAACTGCAGGTGTGAAAAATTTTGATCCCATGTTTGGGACAAACTGCAAGTGTGAAAGGTTCAATCCATGGTGGGATAACCGAAGTTGTATTAACAGAGTGAAGCCATGCTGCTGGCTTGAAGAGTATGTTTCCTTGAGGGGAAAAATGTGAAAACGAGTTGTATGTAGTGAAGGTTTAAAGAACCGAAATGACTGGTGATCTGATGATCTAACACCATGATGTTTACTTTATGATAGCCTCAGACATAGTACCGTTTCACGACGCCAGAGTTGATGAGTTGCGGAAATTCATCGCCGTCCATTTACTGCAATCTGAGAGCGCCTCCTGTCAATACCTCCTTGACAACAAACGGGCCTTCCCAGTTACTGAGAGAATTTTTCTTTGAACTTATCTTTGTTGCCAATGATCTTCTTTAAAACCAAGTCATTTTATTTAAACTGCCTTAGCCTGATTTTTCTGTTGTAGGACCTGTCGATCATTTGCTGGTATAACTGACCATGGAAGATAGTCGTGGTTCGCCTTTCGTCTATTAAAGACAATTGGTGATACCTGTCTTATACCCATTGGTCTTCATCCAGCTGAGCGTCTAACAACACTCTAAGGGATTGCATTTCAACTTCTATGGGGAGCACTACTTCCATCTCATTGGTCAATGTGTAGATTGTTGCCCCAATGGAAGTGCGCATTTATGTTCTGTAGGCTAACATAGTAAGAGGCAATAAGTCAGGCCATCCTTTGTGATTGGCGGACATCTTTTGCATGATCTTCTTGATGTTTTTGTTAGCCGCTTCAACAGTACCAATCATCTTTGGACGGTAGATGATGGAGTTAAGGTGTTTGATGGGGAATTTACTGCATAACTCCTCCATCATTTTGTTGTTGAGGTTCTTAGCATTGTCTGATACATCTACCTCTAGTTGTCCATATCGACACATGACATTGTTTCTGATGAAAGCAATGATAACTTCTTTGGTAACCCTGGGGAAGGAGGCTGCTTCTACCCACTTGGTGATGCAGTCGATCATAGTGAAGATAAACCGATGCCTATTACTGGCTTTGGGCTCGACGGGCCCGATCACGTCCATTCCCCACATTGAGAAGGGCCAAGGTGAAATCATATTGTGGATCTCCCTCGGAGGGGCATGGATGGCATTCCCATGAATTTAGCACTGATAACATCTCCTGACGTGGTCATCGCATTCAGCCTTGAGAGAGGGCCAATAATGTCATGTCCTAAAGATCTTCTTAACAAGTAGGGGCCGCTCATGTGCGGGCCACATACTCAACCATGGATCTCATCCATGAGCCCATGAGCTTGGTCCCGGTCCAGACATCTGTGGAGACCTAGTCATGCATCTCTTTTGTAGAGTGCATCTCCGCTCAGGTAGAATTTCATTGCAAGTCGATGGATTCGCCTTTTCTCAGTCAGCTCGCCTCAGTGGGTGTAGATCCATCTCGTAAGTACTCCTTGATGTGCTGATACTAAAGATGCTGGATGGGAGGTAGCTCATCCGATACTTCTCCAACATAGTTCCCATAGGCTGGTGTCTTTTGCAGGGAAAATGTGACGCTTGGCATGTGTTCCTTGTCAGGCATGTGAATCAAGAAGACCAAAGTTGCTAATGCATCTGCAAAGTCATTCCTATTACAAGGAATATGTAGAAAGGAGATCTCTTCGAACTCCAAAACCATATTTAAACTTGCCCATGGTGAGGTAGCAAATGTAGCTCTTTGGTTTGATAGATTTTCGTGGATTGTTTGACTACCAACTCCGAATCCCCAAAGACAGTTAATCGCCTAATACCCATTGAACGAGCAAGTTTTTAGCCCCATGATACAACTTTCATACTTAGTTGTGTTGTTGGTGCTGAAAATCTGCAATTTGACAGCGACGAGATACTTCTCCCCCGTACCGGATACCAGAACTACTCCAGCTCCAGAACCTTCCATATTAACAGCTCCATCGAAATATATTTTCCATGTATGGCATGTATCATACTGATGGTGTTGCTGAACTGCCATTACTCCTTCATTGGGGAAGTATGTTTCCAAGGGTTTGAAGTCCCCTGAAGGTGCGGCGGCCAGGTTATCCGTAATTCCTTCACCTTTAATAGACTTTTGCGTCACATAGACGTTGTCAATTTGTTATAAGATCAACTGCCATCTGGACAGCCGACAATTTAACATGGGTTTATTGAACACGTACTTGAGAGGATCCACGCGGGATATGAGATGGGTTGTGTGACCATGGAGGTAATGATGTAACCTCATGGAAGCCCATGCTAAATGTAAGACCCCAACTTTTATGAATAAAGATTAATTTTTCTCGAAAATACATTTTTGAATATTATGGTGTGGATTTGATATAATGTTATAGTTGTGGGTACTATTTATAAATTTTGCAAAGTAAGAATGTGGTTATATAATATTCGATTGGTCGGGGAATATTCATTTTAAACAAGGAATATTCGTACGACGACACAATAATTGGTGGACCCCGTAATGGAAGTATTGTCGTAGTTAGAAAATGACAGAATTATCTTTTTATAAAAATAACGGCGAAAGTTTTACCGTTAAACTGATGAACTACCCGGTGATAAAAGTACAGTAATATGCGAGGTTGCATAGTAGCACACGGTATTGATTATCGATGCTTACGTGAGAAGTCACTTAGTTATACTCAATTATTGCTACAGTAATCGCTGCATAATATCTCTCATATTATTGATTCAATTATTGTCACAGTATAATCTATATAATATTTATAATTATTAAATCAATAATTGAGACGATAAAGTTATTCATATTATTATTTGTAATATTGACAATGTCTAGAAAGTTCTGTCGATAAGAGGTTTGGTCACCTAATTGTGCGCCAATAGGGAGAAATCTTTATCGGAAAGCCACCTCTTTCCTAGGAATGATCTAGTTATTGAATATTATGAGTTATAATATTAATGATGAATAAGTTTTTATTGATTAAAGATGGAATTGATATTTTCATTGTATTGAGATTATTAGTGTTAATGGAAATTGACATCTATTTCGATAATAATCGATGTCTGGAGGTTATATTGACCAACTGGGTAATTAATCGTATAAATGATCAATTAATTGCTATTAATTCACATACTTATAACTATTTGTTCACGTGTATATACTATTGATTCACATGCATGTACTATTAGGGGAGGTGGTGCAAGATTAATACTTGCATGACTAAATTAAAAATAGAGGTATAGATGAAAGTACTATACCGTAATTATATTTTTCACATTTGTGTAATACTGAATCACATGAATGTACTATTGATTCACATGATGTACTATTAGGGAAGTTGTTGAAGTTTGACAATACTTACAGGACTAAATTAAAAATGAAGGAAAAGATGAAGGTATTATATTGTAATATTTTGAGCCCCAAAACGTGCAATTATCGAAACTATATTTTCCTATAAATAGAAGCTCATTCTTCTTTTATTCTCACCAATTCACTAAGACTCACAAGAGCAATTATAGAAAGAGAAGCTATAGAGAGAGAAGCTTTAGAGAGAAAGTAGAAGAGAAGTCTGCTACCTCACTATTCCAGTATCCAGTCTTCTTCTAAGATAATGGATATTATTTTTGTTCACTATTCATAAGGAATAATATTTTCTTCCATACTCTGTAGTATGTGAGTAATATTAATTCGTCTCGTATTCCTAATTATACCCTCATTTTGTTAAAGTATTGCTTCTATACTCCGTAAAATTAGTAGAACATCCTTGAAATTTGTGCTTCATCTAGTATCGTTTCACAAGGATATTTTCTACACATTCTTATTAAATTTTAAGCTTTTCATGCCGGAGTATTGTCTATGAGTACTATTCATTTTTACGACACTATTCACAAAGTACCATTCACGGGGTACTATTCCCGAAGTACTTTTCACGGAGTACTATTCACTCTAGGACTATTCACCCAGGGAATTTTTCAAGACAAAAATTAATTTCTTTGCTGTCCAAATCAGTTTTGATACAATATTATTCTTGAATTTTACTCCACAAAGCAATATAATATTGACAATTTGGACATTATTGAATTCTGGATAAATTAAGTTATAAATATTTACAAATTTATCCTTTGCTTTCTTTTAATTGAATTGTTATATCATTGTCATCATCCTCATGTTTATATTTTGATAAAAGTCATCTGTGGCTTACGTGCATAGATGTAGTATTGAGTGGTATGATTATGACAAGAGATTATTCGGTATAATCATAAACGTAATGTTACAAATGATGTGGTAAAAGTCCTCATTGGCCCGTAGTGCATTGATGAACAGTTGTTGGTATGATCATGATCATTGATGATTACATGAATATCCTTGGCCCGTAGTGCAGGGATGATTCGATGATGTGGTTTATTTATTAAGCTGAGTCTTAGTGATAAAATTGATGATAAACAGTTTAAATCATAGAAGATAGTAGATATCATGCTCTACTTGACTCTTCTAATGGATTGGTTATTCCGATGCAGTTAAACATGATGTCTATTAAATTTTATCAGTTTAACACTGTTGAATGCTAACGATAATTTATTCTGCATTATCTTAGTCATAATATTTCTTACTGGGCTAGTTGAGCTCACCCTTTGTTTTCATTTTTCTCTTTAGGAAATGAGAATATATGTGACAACCCGAGAATTGAATATTTATAAAATCTTAAAATATTGAATTAAGGTTAAATAATAAACCTAGACAGAAAATAAGTGAATGGATATATGATTTCCGAGAAGGAATTATGTTAATTTAAAATTTTTGTGGTGAATTATTAAGGATTAAGGTAATAAGTGTCTATCTTCTGTGTATATGGTTGTATATGTGTACAGTATGTGGTTAACGGTCAAGGGTTGACCAGATAAACGATATCTGTGACAAACCCTAGATATATGTTAAGAATGTCAAACTTCGGTTAGAAAACCTTAGCAATTGATTAGAAACCCTAACGATTGGACAAGAAACCCTAATTTTAGTTCTGAGAATTCGAAACCCTAATTCAGAAGTTGAAAACCCTAATCTGGGAATGCAAATATTATTAATAATAACCTAATTAGGGATAACCCTAATTGATTTAGAAACCCTAATTTCTGAATTAGAAACCCTAATTTATAATTAGGGAAAACCTAATTGTTAATTTAATAATTTTAATATTAATTAGGAAACATTAATCCTAATTTTCAAGTTATAAGTAATTAGAAAACCCTAATCTAATTAGAATACCTAATTTCTAAATTAGAGAGATTACTTTTCTATTTAAAACCCCAATCTGTGGGTTATAAACCGTAATTACCAATTATGACCCTAATTGCTAAATTAGAAATTTTTATTAGGAAATAACAATCCTAATTGGCAAGCTAGGATTATGATTAGGAAATTTTAATATAATTATAGAATCCAAATTTTAAGTTAGAAATATTAATTTTCTATTTTGGAAACCTAATTTGGAAATTCTAGAATTTATTTTTAAAACCTAAAGGGTTAAACCCTAAACCCTAAGGGTTAAAACCTCAACCTTAAGGGTTAAAACCTAAACCCTAAGGGTTAAAACCTAAACCATAAGGGTTGTAGCAAATGTCTTCTATGCCATAAAAATGGGAAACCAAATGTCTAAAAGTCCCTTCTTGCATTATTGGTGTAATAGTTTGCAAGTCTTGTCAAAGGTGAGTTGTCCACTAACTCTACCAACACCATGTGACTGATGTCTCTAGAATATAAGCCATACACCTCAGCCAAGTCATTTCATCCAACTTATAAGTAATTCAAGAGAGAGAAAAATTGATTAACAAGCTTCATTTGTCCACAAACACTAAACCATGCCATCCTCTCTCTAGACCCACGAAAATACTAAGTGAACCAGTCCTCACTATGATCCATAGCAAGCCTATATCATATCACAAGGATCAAATTCATGATCAAGCATCAAAGTGGTATAAACCCTAAATACTAGAAATCCTTAAAAGATTTATTTGTTAATGTTATGATTTGTTGGTTAAAGTTGTGTTAAAGGGTGTTAATTAGTGATCTGGGGTTTTAGATCAAGGATCTATAACATCTAGATGCACGATTTTGATGTTTTTAAAAATCTGGGAAAACTGGAAATTGGTGTCTGACAGTCAAATGTCAGGTCTCCTAGATCTGTTTATGTTATTTGTTTTTGTGTTTTAAAGGTTTTTACTTGTAGTATTTTGTAAGGTCTTGTATCTGGAACTTGAATCAAGCCCAGATCGTGAGTAGATAAAATATTATTAATGGTCAAAGGTCGTTGACCGACCATGACCAACTGAGTTTCTGGGCGACCCGGAAACCCAGAAAGTTTTTTTGTGGCTTCAGATCTTCCTTCTGAACAAGCTTTTTGGTGGCTTCGGATCTTGCTTCTGGTAATGATTTTGGCCACGTTATTGTTATGGTTTTGTAGACTGACATTAGAACTATCGATCGCTGCCTCTAGAACTCCCAGATCATACACGGGATCAAATTTATGCAAGGTCAAAGTATCGTTGACCACATGTTTTGTTCAATTTCTGGAAAACCTAGATTCGTGAAGAACAAGGTTTCTGACATGGTTTGACCATGCCAGATCGTGATCATGTGATGTTGTTAGGTTGATTTAGTGATATGGTAGTGTACCCTGACATGAGGACTACAATATTGAACCTTGAGATCACATAAACGAAATCCAGAAAGCTATGATTTAAGGCTGCAAAGTAGGACCCTAGCACTGCTTAAGTTTCTGGGCAACCCAGAAACTCAAGAACATCGTCTGACATGTTTTGCGAGGCTTGAATCTCTCTATTGTGATGTTTGATTTCCATGAAGGTTGTTGATGCTTGTAGGGTAACATCATTACTATAACATTGATGCCTTAAAACGGACAGAAAACTTCAAGATCCATAAATTAGAACCGGTCAAACGTGGCACCTTGTCCACTGACATGAAGTTCTGGATTTGATGAAGAACAACCCAAGAACACCATTAGCGACGGTTTTATCGCCTATGGTACCTTTAGCGACAGATAATTTTGGAAAATTAATTATTTTAATTAATAAATAGATAAAAATGGTTTTTAATTATTAAAATTTCAAAATAAATTCCTAAAAATTATTTTAAAATCTGAGATTTATTTTTTAATTATTTTGAGTATATTTCATAAATATTAAATATTTTTTGGAATATAAATGATATTTTATTTATTTAATTATAATATTAAATAAATTATTTATAAATGATTTTAATACATGAAAAATAATTAAAAATTATATTATGGTATAAGAAAATATTTTAAGTTATTTTTAGTGACTTTTAATATTTTGTGAGGAATTTCATTAATTAATTAATTAATATTAATGGTAATTAATTTATTTACTAAATGTATTAAATAAATTATGGAAAATTAGAATTTAAGATTTAAAAATCATATAAAAATGATTTAAGTGTTATAAAAATATTTTAATTTATAAAATATAACTTTTGATATTTTTTCATAAAAATATTAATATTTTAATATTAATTGAAATTATCAGATAAAGAATTTAATTGTTTAAAAATCATATAAATATTATTTTAAAGTATTAAAAATACTTTGATATATTATAATATTATGTGATGATTTTCATTATTATTTGATATTAAATAAATATTAATGATAAAGGAATTATGTGGTATTTAATTTGTATAAATACGTTTTTAATGATTGAAAAATTCTGATAAATGATAATAATTATCTAAAAATTATTACGAGGTTATGAAAGTTTTTTGACTAATAACAAAATTATCTTAGATAATGATTAGGTGTTTATACACAGTTTAATTGAACTTCAACTCAAAATTTTGTCCGACTAGACCGTCAGGATGTTAAAATTTTGTCGAACTCGACTCTCACAGTGAAAGTTTCACTTGAGGTTAAGTCTTATGTGTGTTATAAACAGATAGGATTATGTGATAATGTGTGTAGGTTATTTTATATATTGTGATGATATTATTCTAACTTAGCAATCGATATTATTAATATTAGGTTCAGACAAAGCTTATTAAATTGCATAGCGGTAATCAACGGTTCATGCAAGTTTTTTTAACTCGACCTCTAATTGTATTATTCAATTATACTTGTGGTTAATCAATTCTGATTTCCATGTCTAAGAATTATTAAATTGCACTCTGTGCATATTGCATGTTTTCATTAGGTATGAAAAGTTGATCACATTCATTACCATTCGGTCCAGATATATTTGTTCATGTTAAATGTTTGTTCAGTCAAACATTTATTCATGCTAATTCACAACTATATTGTTGAATTATAGCCAGCTTATTATTCAAATTCTTTCCATCATGATATATCCTTAAATAAACTTATACTTGCTGGGCAAACTTATGCTCACCCTTGCTATAACATCATTAACATTGTAGATTAAGACAAATACGTCGGGTACAAGGAAAGGTCAATGACAGTTCCACCTTTAGCATATGTGTACAATTAGATTTGTAATAGTATTGTATATTAATGTTATTGTAAGTCAAATAAGTTATGAATTGTGTATTAAGTGAAGGTTACTCGACCTTGGGGAAAAGTGTGTAAACTTTATTGTATAAATAATTTATGTTTATATCTTCCGCAAATAGTCATAGTGATAGAATGATTATACCAAATTCGTGATGATTTGGGACCCAGATTTAGGGCTCTCATAGTTGGTATCAAAGTTGTTGGTTATGAACCTTAGGTAGTAATACTAGAGACTAATAACCGCAGTAAATATGATAAGATCTAACTCACATAGAGTTAGTCGGTCGGTAAGATTCAAAGACGAATCTCGGCGGGGTATAAGATACAGATTTCCCTAACTCTGATAATAAAAGTGAATAGTAGTGATGAAGAGATAGAGTCTAAAAGACTAAAAGGGCAGTGATAGGAAATTGTAAAACAAAATGATCATAGTATAGAAATGAATCATAATATATACGATGAGATCACCCCGTGATCGGATAAGGTTAGAGTATGGAGAAGGATCACGTGAATGATTGAAAAGTTTACAGCAAGGATGTTGTGTGTCTATGAATTAGTACAGATTCAGGAAAGGATTGTGAAAACAGATTAAATGAACTTCGTATTGAGAAGTGAGTTAGAATTAAGTGGGGATTTTAATTAAGGACTCATGTCAGCAGCTAAGTTGTATAAATCTTCGTATGAGAGCTGAATTGTACTTGGTGTAACAACCACTTAGTTTCTGACACTGATAATCATTAAAATGTTTGTGTCGCGCACGTTATTCGCTATATACATATTAAGAGGGTGATTCCTTTCTCATGTGTATATCAGATAGATATGTTATAGGTAGAGAATATCAGGTTAAGTGCGAGTTCTTAAAACTCATACCTATGGTACGTTCGTGACTCATGATTATATGAAATATTTATGAACCCCTCAGCGAATGGATGCCAAAGGTCTGACTAGGACAAGTTCTTAAACTCATATGATTGTGGAAAGTTCCTGAACACATGAGTGTGGTTTGACGAACTGGGTAGAACTATGTGTAAACGAAATATTGAGGATTATAGGAACATATAGATTTCTAAGAGATTGATCATTAGTGGAGACATAAGTTTTCCAAATCTTCTAGATACGCTAGACTCGTAATTTTTGACATCAAGATAAATACGCATTATGTGCTTTAGAAAATAAATTTTTATTCTCTACTCCGGGTGACCATTTTGTTAGAGTGGACTTCAGGCCACCGGCACAATCGTTACCTGTTGAGGTAATAAAATAATTTGAAAAGAATTTTTGAACGGTTTAAAGAATAGTCTATGATACTTATTTTAGCTTGACGATAATGATTTGAAATATCAAAATATTTTTATTTATCACTTATGTACCATGTAACCTGGTGCAGAGATGATAAAAATTGATGGTGTTATAAATGCAGGAATACTTAGTGTGAATTCGATCTAAATATCATTGTTCCACTATTGTATGATGTGCTATGACAAAGTCATAGAATGACGACGTCTTCAACAGACTGTTAATACAGTACGACATCATGACGTCATTCTCAAATAAAAATTTAATTTTCCAATGGCGTTTGGCTATACACATTCGTAATTCAATTGAAGTTAACTATTGATATGAGTCTAAGCTATTTGATTCAACTAGACCAACGTTTATGAAAATTCTAAGCGTTCTTTGAAATTTTTCCCGAACCAAATTATTTTGGTGCGGAATCCAATGATACTGAGATTAAATTTTTGTGTCTATAGTAGTGACGAGAAACCGATTTCGACCAGCAGTACTTGATAAGTTCATGGCATACCTGGCTAATTACCCACTATGTATGTAAGTTATGACGGTTTGCGGATGAACTTCCGTAAAACCTTTGCAAAAATGACAGAAAATTATTTGTATAACTCCTCAACACAATTTCAAAATTTTAACTCATTTAAGGAATATATTGAGTAGCATTTGATGATGATAATGAATGGTGAATGGTTCAAGGTGTAAGGTGTAAGTTGTAAGGTAAATTTTGGGGATGAAATATTTAGAAGAAGGAGAGAATGTGACAACTCGAGAATTTGAATATCTATAAAATCTTAAAATATTGAATTAAGGTTAAATAATAAACCTAGACAAAAAAATAAATGAATGAATTTACGATTTCCTAGAAGGAATTATGTGAATTTAAAATATCTATGGTGAATTATTCAGGATTAAGGGAATAAGTGTTTATGTTCTGTGTATATGGTTGTATATGTGTACAGTATGTGGGTAAGGGTCAATAGCTGACCAGATAAATGATATCTGTGACAAACCCTAGGTATATATTACGAACGTCAACGTTCGGTTAGAAAACCTTTGTGATTGATAAGAAACTCTAACGATAGGACCAGAAACCCTAATTTCAGTTCTGGGAATTCAAAACAATTCGAAACCCTCATTCGGAAGTTAAAAACCCTTACTTGGGAATGAAAATGCTAGTATAAGGTTTAAATGTTAATAATAACCTAATTAGGGATAACCCTAATTGATTTAGAAAACCCTAATTTTTGGATTAGAAACCCTAATTTATAATTAGTGAAAACCTAATTGTTAATTTAATAATTTTAATATTAATTAGGAAACATTAATCCTAATTTCAAGTTATAAGTAATTAAAAAACCCTAATCTAATTATAAAACCTAATTTCTAAATTAGAGAGATTACTTTTCTATTTAAAACCCTAATTTGTGGGTTATAAACCCTAATTACCAATTATGACCCTAATTGCTAAATTAATAATTTAAATTAGGAAATAATAATCCTAATTGGCAGGCTTGGATTATGATTATGAAATTTTAATATAATTACAGAATCCTAATTTTAAGTTAGAAATACTATTTTTCTATTTTAGAAACCAAATTTGGAAATTCTAGAATTTATTTTTAAAACCTAAAGGGTTAAACCTTAAACCCTAAGGGTTAAAACCTAAACCCTAAGGTTTATAGCGAATGTCTTTTGTGCCATTAAAATGGGAAGCCAAATGTCTAAAATTCCCTTCTTGCATTATTGGTGTAATAGCTTGCAAGTCTTTCCAAAGGTGAGTTGTCTACCAACTCTACCAACCCCATGTGACTAATATCTCTAGAAAATCATCCATACACCTTAGCCAAGTCATTTCATCTAACTTATAAGTAATTTAAGTGAGAAAAATTGATTAACAAGCTTTATTTGTCCACAAACACTCAACCATGCCATCCTCTCTCTAGACCAACCAAAATACTAAGTGAATCAGTTGTTACAATGATCCATAGCAAGCTTAGATCAGATCACAAGGATCAGATTCATGGTCAAGCATCAATGTGGTATAAACCCTAAATTCTAGAAATCCTTAAAGATTTTTTCGTTAATGTTATGATTTGTTGGTTAAAGTTGTGTTAAAGGGTGTTAATTAGTGATCTGGATTGTTAGATCAAGGATCTATAACATCTAGATGCACGATTTCGAAGTTTTTAAAAATCTGGGAAAACTGGAAATTGGTGTCTGACGGTCAAATGGCAGGTCTCCTAGATCTGTCTCTGTTATTTGTTTTTGTGTTTTAAAGGTTTTTACTTGTAGTATTTTGTAAGGTCTCTGATCTGGAACATGAATCAAGGCCAGATCGTGAGTAGATCAAAAGTTATTAAGGGTCAAAGGTCGTTGACCGACCATGACCAACTGAGTTTCTGGGCAACCCAGAAACCCAGAAAGTTTGACAAGCTTTTTGGTGGCTTCGGATCTTGCTTTTGGTATGATTTTGGCCACGTTATTGTTATGGTTTTGTAGACTGGCATTAGAACTATCGATCGTTGCCTCTAGAACTCCCGGATCATACACTGGATTAAAGTTATGCAAGTTCAAAGTATCGTTGACCACCTGTTTTGTTCAATTTCTGGAAAACCAAGATTCGTGAAGAGCAAGGTTTCTAACATGGTTTGACCATGCCAGATCGTGATCATGTGATGTTGTTAGGTTGAGTTAGTGATATGGTAGTGTACCCTGACACGAGGACTACAATATTGAACCTTTAAGATCACATAAACGGTATCCAGAAAGCTATGATTTAAGGCTGCAAAGTAGGACCCTAGCAATGCTTTGAGTTTCTGGGCAATCCAGAAACTCAAGAACAACGTCTGACATGTTTTGTGAAGCTTGAATCTCTCTGTTGTGATGTTTGATTTGCATGAAGGAAGTTGATGCTTGTAGGGTAACAACATTACAATAACATTGATGCCTTAAAACTGACAGAAAACATCAAGATCTATAAATTAGAACCTATCAAATGTGGCACCTTGTCCACTGACATGAAGTTCTGGGTTTAATGAAGAACCTCACAAGAACACCATTAACTACGGTTTTGTCGCCTATGGTACCTTTAGCGACATATAATTTTGGAAAAGTAATTATTTTAATTAATAAATAGATAAAAATAGTTTTTAATTATTAAAATTACAAAATAAATTCCTAAAAATTATTTTAAAATCTAAAAATTAGTTTTTAACCATTTTGAGTATATTTCATAAATATTTAATACATTTGGAACATAAATGGTATTGAATTTATTTATTATAATATTAAATAAATTATTTAAAAATAATTTTAATACATAAAAAATAATGAAAAATTATATTATGATATAAGAAAATATTTTAAGTTATTTTTAGTGACTTTTAACATTTTGTGAGGAATTTCATTAATTAATTAATATTAATGGTAATTAATTTATTTACTAAATGTATTAAATAAATTATGGAAAATTAGAATTTATGATTTAAAAATCATATAAAAATGATTTAAGTGTTATAAAAATATTTGAAGTTATAAAATATAACTTTAGATATTTTTTCATGAAAATATTAATATTTTAATATTAATAACAATTATCGGATAAATAATTTAATTGTTTAAAAATTATATAAATATGATTTTAAGGTATGAAAAATACTTTGATATATTATAAATATATTATAATATTATGTGATGATTTTCATTAATATTTGATATTAAATAAATATTAACGATAAAGGAATTATGTGGTATTTAATTCGTATAAATACGGTTTTAATGATTGAAAAATTATGATAAATGATAATAATTATCTGATAATTATTACGAGGTTATGAAAGTTTTTTGACTGATAACAAAATTATCTTAGATAATGGTGAAGTGTTTATACAGAGTTTAGTTGAACTTATAATCAAAATTTTGTCCGACTTGACCGTCGGGATGTTAGAATTTTACCGAACTCGACTCTAACTGTGAAAGTTTGACTTGAGGTTAAGTCTTATTTGTGTTATAGACAGATATGATTAAGTGATAATGTGTTTAAGTTTTTTTATATATTGTAGTGATATTATTCTAACTTAGCAATCGATATTATTAATATTAGGTTCAGACAAAGCTTATTAAATTGCCTAGCGGTAATCAACGGTTCATGCATGTCTTTCTTAACTCGACCTCAAGTTGTATTATTCAATTATACTTGTGGTTAATCAAATCTGACTGCCATGTCTAAAAATTATTAAATTGCACTCTATGTGTATTGCATGTGTTCATTAGGTATCAAAGGATGATAACCTTTATTACCATTCAGTACAGATATATTTGTTCATGTTAAATGCTTGTTCACTCAAAAATTTATTCATGATAATTCACAACTATTTTGTTGAATTATAGCCAACTTATTATTCAAATTCTTTCCATCATAATATATCCTTAAATAAACTTATATTTGCTGGGCAAATTTATGCTCACCATTGCTATATCATGACTAATATTGCATATTAAGACGAATACGTCGGGTACAAAGAAAGGTCAAAGACAGTTCCAGCTTTAGTATATGTGTGTAGTTAGATTTGTAACAGTATTATATATTAATGTTATTGTAAGTCAAATAAGTTATGAATTATGCATTAAGTGAAGGTTACTCAAACTTGGGGAAAAGTGTGGAAAGTTTATTGTATAAACAATTTATGTTTATATCTTTCGCAAATTGTCATAGTGATAGAATGATTGTACCAAATCCGTGGTAATTTAGGACGCGAATTCGGGGCTCTCACAATATAGTTGGGACTAGTCGGGGAACGGAGTGAAGGTCCAAATGTTTGCATTAGTAGTCCTCACTATTCAGTAAAATAGTGTTATAATAAATGTAATAAGGACTCCATTTGAGTTTGAATACTGTCTAGAAGACAATATTCGTATTAAAACTCCTAGCTTATGTTTTGTCGTATTTTACACGACAGTTGTATAATTAAGTTTTATTTGAATTTTATACCATGTATTTGGTGACTTAGAATGGGTGATGTATACCTATTTTGGGGGTGTCACATGCCAGAAATGGTAATCACTTCGGTGGAAATCATGGCCAAGATAATAGAAGTGGAAATTTTAAGAAGAGGAGATTCAACAATAATGGAAAGACGTCATCACCAACACCTGTTGTTAAGGAAGAGGAACGACAGGCAATCGTATGTTACAAATGCGGAGGGGAGGGACATATCAATCCGAACTGTACGCAGCAATCCAAAGCATGTTATAATTACGGAAGAGAAGGTCACCTAGTCTGATTTTGTCATACACTGAAGTCAAGTCCAGCTGGGATGGAGGCATCAAAGGCCGACCCAGAATAGATAAAATTGGTAGTTTAAGGGAGAGTGTTTATCGTAACCTCCCAAAAAGAAAGAAATCTGAACGAGGTGATCATAGCTAAGCTAATCTTAAACTCTAGAGAAGTATATACCTTATTTGATACTGGTTCTACCCATTATTTTATTTCTCCTACTTGCGTTCAATGATTAAATTTGACTCCGGAGAAATTAGACTTTGACTTATCTGTTAAAACTCTATTGGGAGAAACCTTCATTACATCCACTGTTTATAAGTATTATTTGGTTCAAATCGGTATACTCACATTACTTATCGATCTTATTTCCTTAAAAATACTTGTATTTGATGTGATTTTAGGGATTGATTGGTTAACTACTCATCATGCTAAAATCGATTATTTTCGTAAGGTTGTTAGCTTTTATATTCCTAACCAACCTATTATGCGAATTCAAGCAACCAAACCACTAAAGTCAATCTCTATCATATCAAGCCATAAAGCTATTCGTTTATTAAAAAATGGATGTCAAGCTTTCTTAGCACATGTCACGGATTTAAATAAAAATACATCAGATTTGAATGATATTTCTATTGCTAATAAATTTCCTGATGTATTCCCTGAAGAACTTCCTGGCCTACCCCCAGAGCGTGAAATTGAATTTTGTATCGACCTTTAAAGCGGTACAAAACCCATTTCCAAAACCCCATATCGAATGGCACCAATTGAACTTCAGGTGTTAAAACCCAACTGCAGGAATTATTAGACATCAGTTTCATTCGTCCTAGTACGTCTCTTTGGGGTGGTCCTGTTCTATTCGTAAAGAAGAAAGATGGATGTATGCGACTTTGTATTGACTATCGAGAGTTGAATCATGTCACCATCAAAAATAGGTATCCGTTGCCTTGCATTGATGATCTGTTTGACCAGTTGCAAGGCGCCAAATTATTTTCAAAGATCGATCATCGTTCTGGATATCATTAGTTGAAGATTAAAACTGATGACATTCCAAAGACTGCTTAAAGAACTCGGTACTGGCATTACGAATTCCTAGTCATGTCTTTTGGATTGGCTAATGCTCCTGTTGCCTTCATGTATATGATGAACCGAGTATTCAAGGAATATTTGGATTACTTTGTGGTCGTCTTTATTGATGACATCCTCATTTACTCCAAAAGACGTGAAGATCATGAGAAACACTTGAGGCTGATACTCCAAAAGCTTTGCGAAAACAAGCTTTATGCCAAGTTAAAGAAATGCGAGTTCTGGCCTAAGGAAGTAGTATTCCTTGGGCACGTGATATCAAATCACGGAATATCTATTGATCCGGTAATGATTGAAGCAATTCAAAGCTGGGAGCAACCTAAGTCAGTGACCAAAGTACGTAGCTTTCTCAGCTTAGATGGTTATTATCAGAGATTCGTAGAAGGGTGTTCTCGAATCACTACTCCATTACCTTAGCTGACTCAAAAAGATATAAAATTCAGTTGGAGCGAGGAATGTGAGAAGAGTTTTTAAGAACTCAAGAGGAGATTCATTTCAGCACCTGTTCTGACAATACCATCTGGCTTGGAGGGATTTATCATCTACAGTGATGCTTCAGGCAAAGGGTTAGTATGTGTTCTCATGCAACATGGGAAAGTAATAGCCTATGCCTCAAGACAACTCAAAGAATATGAGATGAATTATCCTACTCATGATCTAGAGTTGGCAGCTGTCGTTTTTGCGATTAAGATTTGGAGGCATTACCTGTATGGAGAGAAGGTGGGGATCTATATAGATCATAAAAGCCTCAAATATTTCTTCACTCAAAAGGAACTCAAAATGCGGCAGCGACGTTGGCTCAAACTGTTGAAAGATTACGATCATACCATTCAATATCATCCTGGAAAAGCGAACGTAATAGCTGACGCATTGAGTAGAAGATCATATGCGGCTACGAGTGTGATATTGTCAACGCAAAGGCCCATTTTGTATGACTTACAAAGGATGTAGATAGAGTTAAAGATTCCAAGGACCCATGTGATGATGATGAATATACGAGTAGAACCGACTTTAATCGATAAAGTTAAAACTGCTCAAGCTACAGACCTGAAGCTGATGCGTATGAGGAAGACAATGCATGAAGGTGCTATTTCGGAAGCAAGAATCGATGAAGAAGGAATACTTCGAGTAACCTACAGACTTTGTGTTCCTAATGATTCTGACTTGAAGTATAAAATCATGATGGAGGCGCACAACACACCGTCTATAATCCATCCTAGGAGTACCAAAATGTATCGTGATCTTCGAATACATTTTGGTGGAGAAATATAAAGAGAGAGATAGCGGGGTTTATCTCAAGGTGTCTAACTTTTTAACGAGTCAAGACGGAGCATCAAGTGCCAAAAGGTCCATTGCAACCACTTGAAATTTCAGAATGGAAGTGGGAGCACATTACCATGGATTTTATTACTGGTATTCCCACGGTTTCTCAAGCCATAGATGTGATTTGGGTCATTGTTGATAGATTGACCAAGTCTCCTCATTTTTTACCGATGCGAGAAACTTATACACTTGAACGTCTTGTTCATATGTATATAAACGAGATTGTAAGCTTACATAATATGCCGATATCCATAGTTTCTGATCGAAACCCAAGATTCACTTCATGATTTTGGGTTAGTTTGCAAAAAGCTATGGGCACAGATATACGATTTAGTTTGGCATATCATCCTAAAACAGACGGGCAGTCGGAGAGGACTATCCAAACTCTTGAAGATTTATGAAGACTCTATGTCCTTGACTTTAAAGGAAGTTGGGACAAATTCTTACCATTGGTGGAATTTTCCTATAACAATAGTTATCAAGCAAGTATTGGCATGGCTCCATTTGAGGCGTTGTATGGAAGAAAGTGTCATTCTACAGTATAATGGGATGAGGTGGGTGAAGCAACGTTGTTGGGACCGGAGTTGGTACGTATGACTACGGACAATATTCAAACGATCCGACAACGTATAAAAACCACACAAGATTGACAAAATAGTTATGCTGATCTTCATCGAAAGGACGTGAAATTTAATATTAGAGATCATGTGTTGTTACGTGTTGTTACGTGTTGCTCCATGGAAAGGAGTTACGAGATTTGGAAAGAGAGAAAAGCTCAATCCTCGATTCATTGGCCCATTTTTAATCCTCAATCGAGTAGAAGATGTGGCATATAGACTCGCCTTATCACCAAGTATGTCTCATGTTCATAACATTTTTCACATATCTATGTTACGTAAATATGTTAAAGACCCGTACCACATTATTGAATTAGAACAAGACGAGATAACGAAAGATTTAACATATGAAGAGGTACCTATTAAAATCATGGATAAGAAGGATCATATTCTACGCTCTAAGGTAGATATTTTAAGTTATAAAATATAACTTTTAATATTTAAAGGATATTTCATTAATAATTTAATATTAATGATATTTAATGATTAATGATATTAAATTTATTTAATAATTATATTAAATAAATAGTTTAAAAATGGTTTTATTTATTTAAAAATCATTTAAAAAGGATGTTAATGATTTAAAAATATTTTAAGTTATAATTATGACTTTTAATATTTGGATAAATAGTTCATTAATATTTAAATATTAATGGTAATTATTTAATAATGATTTTAAATGTTTAAGAATCAATTAAAGGTAATATAAATGTTTTAAAAATATTTTGAGTTATTATACATAACTTTAATATTTTGGCAATGGTTTCATTAATAGTTTAATATTAATTAAATATTAATGATAATAGAATTGTTTAATATTTAAATCATTTAATAATGATTCTGATATTTCAAAAATTATAATAAATGATAATAATTATTAAATAATTATTATAAGGCCATGAAAAATAGTGCGACTGAGGTTTAAGTTATCCAAAAGATATTGAACTACGGATTAGAGTCTTAGACTCGATATTTAACCGATAAAGCTGTCGGTAAACCGACATAGATCAAAATTGATCTGGACTTAGATAAATTGGTTAGTTAACTATTTATTTGTGATTCAATGGTTATTAAGGTTGTATGACAATGTGATTAAGAAAGTGTTGATGTTTGATTATGAGTCAACGATTGTTGAACATGTGTGATAATGTGAATAGGGAATGTGCTGACTGCAATAGGCAGTGTTGTATGTACGTTATGTTGTACTAATCAGTAAAATAATCTGATTAATGTTAGGTGATTTCATAAAAGATTAAACTAAGTTGCAAAGCGTAAGCAGCGCATCAGGCAAGTATCCTAACTTTGCATTTTCTTTATGCAATGGACAGAAGTGAGAAGTTCAGAATTTTTGTTATTATTGTACAGATTGTTAAACTTATATTATATACGCCCTTTGATTATCAACATGTTAGTATATGATAATTCGAATATATATATTCTGTTCGTTAATTTCTAGAAATGATTATACGAGTGTCCCCACTTGGATAATCATTGTATTCAATCGCATGTTGATACACCTTTGATATACATATATGTTGAATTATATATTATTGTTGAATAAGATAAGACTTTTGTTATGAAAACCCGACAGGTATGAACATCCCGATAATGGGAAAATTTTTATGCGCCCAAGGCGGACAGAGTGAACGATAACATCGTTCTTATACATGTAGTATTGATCAATAGATGGTACAACGGGGCTGATCACCCTCCGTGCCCGTAAGTCATGACGGTTTACAGATGAATTTCTGTTCAAACCTTTTCAAAAATGAAAACAATGTTCATAGTATGTCACAGAAACCCCATGTATAGTCAATACGTAGTTTCAAAAATTTGAAAGAGGGTTGTTATGTTATTATTATTGGTAACGATTACTTCACAACTACTGACTAGTTGTAGAAGAATATTATAAAGAAAACATTTAAATTCTTTCAGCCTATATATATATATATATATATATATATATATATATATATATATATATATATATATATATATATATAATACTTGCTGGGCAATCAAATGCTCATCCTTGCTTAATTTAAATGTTTTCAGCTAAGTGTGAAGGACCAGAAGGATCTGTCAAGAACAAAGGAAAAGGGAAAGTTGCTGAATGACTTTTTATGTTACGGTTTGTAATAGTTTTAGATTATGAAGACTATGATATATATATATTTATATATATTATGACATGTAATGAATGATTAAAGGTTACGTACTTGGGGGAAAGACTCTGATGTATATATAAATTTAAGTTTAAGTTTTATATTATTGTTATTATTATTAGTAGTATCCCGCTCATAGAAATGGTATCGTGTAGTACCGAGTTCGGGTTTCAAGTATCCGGGTTCGGGGACTTTACAGCATGGATAATCATTGTTTATTTTGATACCCACATTCTTTTGGTTCCTTTAGTGTTAGTTATCTTGGGATCCCAGATTTGCCTAATCTTGGGTTGATAATATGCATTGTAGTAAACAACAAATTTACACAATATCTATGATATTTAGAGTAGTTTGTGTATTATGTGTGTGAATTTCTTCCCATTTGAACCATATATGGTTGATATACCTTTCTTTCTGGTTGTCCTCTCTGCCTCCAAACAGTTTTATGATTTTAAAATTTCGTAAAGTAAGAATTAATTCTACAATTGTTTCCAGAATTACTCGTAGAGTTATTTCTAATCTCTATTACTCTTCTAAACATGATCGTAGACTTGATCTTACTCTGCGATTTTGCAAAACTCAAACCAGTATGTAACCTGTTATCTTTTGGAATAAAAACTTGGTCAGTAGAGATTGGATGACAAGAAATACTTGGTTCAGTAACTTCTTTGGATTTAACAAACACAATGTTTCTATGGGAGGAAGAAACACTATTTTTGTTTGTTTCTAGATATTTTTCCATATTTAGATTTGAGGAAAACAAACCATCAAATACTAATCCTAATCTATCAAAATCCACCCTTTGACTTGTGATCAATGAGTTCATAGATGACGAAGATTGATTCCACAAGAAGATTGTTTTTTCCAATTCCTCTATTTTAAAGTTAAGAATGGACTCTCTCAGAGTGTTTACTTTAGTTATCTTTCTCAAATCCTTATTCTCTATTTCAAGATTGGATAAAGAGGTAATGTTTCATAGAGAGGTGTCCAATTCTACTTGCACTTTCTCTTTTTCCTCTTGAAGAAGAGAATAATCCTTTGATAGAACCCTGAACAGCTTCACGTATCTATGCAATTAAGAAGTAATATCATGCAAGGAAGATCTAAGATCATCCATATTAACATCAAAAGAGTTGAAGTAAAATACCTCACTGATATCGATTTTTTGACGATGGTTGACTTGGACTTTCCTTCTATGGCCATCAGATACAGGTTGGCTACTTGTAGTTCTTCATCATCGCTTGAGTCTGAGATGGAATCATCATCTGAGTCGCTCCATGAGCTTTCAGCTACTAGACCTCTTTCTTTCTTGTAAGACTTCTTGTAATTTTTGTATTCTTTCTTCTTGTCATGTTTCTGCTTGTAGTTTTTGAGATCCTCTGGTAGAGGCCTGATGCATTCAGCTATAAAGTGATCGGTGATAACATCTTAACCAGGCTCGCATCAAACAACAATGACTCAACTCGAGTTCCAAGGGTTCAACGAATGATTGCGAGTAGTTTTTCTGAATTTAACCCGAGGATGCTTACATTGGAGTTCAAGTCAATTAGTGTTGTGTACGTTGCATGGATAGGAACTTACTATCTATCAAGCAACAACACAAGGTTGGAATGCATGAAATGAAGAAGAAGGGTTCAAGCGTCAAGGCAATGCGTTCATCATGCAATCGAGATCAAAGCATGGCATTTTTAGCTTGCACAATACATACCAGCCACTTTAAGCTCAATTTCAACCTTGATCTAGCTAGAATCTTTTGATACTAAAAGAATTAAAGTCATAGAGCTATTCATTTTGTTTCCGAAGCCTCTTGAATCACCTCAATTGGAGTTCGAACAAGAAAATTATGGTCATTCTACCAAAGGACGTCGCATAAGGAAATTTGTACCAGCCCCGACGAGATTTTCTCTGCCCAATGCCGCTCCAGTGCGTTCCTCTCTGTCCAATGCCTCCCAGGCGAGCTTCCCATGCCCAAAAAGAACACCCCAATGGGGTTGTCGATTTCCAGCAAGATATTTTACGTGTTTTGACATTTGGGACGCGGATTTACTTCCTTAATTAGCTATTTTCAATATCTTTTAGATTTCTAATGTATCTAGGAGTTATATTAGATAGGATTTGATTTCCATATTGGTTTGTGAGTTAGGGATTTACATTCCTTTTGGAATTCTTATTCCTTATGAAATTAGGGTTATTGTTATTAGTATAAATAATTTACATGGATGTAAACATTATTTATTCATTCAATATTATTCAAATTTATTCTACTTGTGAGATTATTCTCTACTTTTAGTTCTTTGAAGATTTCCTAAGTATTTTCTTAGTTAATTCTTTGAGATTCAATTTGATTTATCATACAATAATACATAGTTGTGTGTGGCATCTTCTATCTCATCAATCGTCGATTATACCCAGATTACCGCTTCAATATAAATGAGGGGTCAAGGTGTCATTGGTGTCCACTCAACGCAAATATCTGAACACGAGCAATTGTACCAAGATTATCGTCTCAATATAGACGAAGGGTTAAGGTGTTGAAAACAATTCACCCAACAACTGTGCTAGAAACGATCCAGGCGATGACCATCTCACCCTAGCGTGTCATGGATTCTATCAACTGGGCTTCTTACAATTGAAGCACAAGTCATTTTCTTATTCTCTGCTACTGTTTCCTTTGTTGAAATTTTTTCTAAGTCTTCAGTTGCTACATTTTCTCATGAATTTTCTCAATCTTGTAGTAAGAAGTGTGATATTGTGACGCCCCCAAATCTG
Source organism: Panax japonicus (assembly GCA_020205505.1). NCBI lineage: Eukaryota > Viridiplantae > Streptophyta > Magnoliopsida > Apiales > Araliaceae > Panax > Panax japonicus. The sequence goes on from CM035091.1 coordinate 65,548,088, forward strand.
GGTATCTTCCAACCCGGCAGATGGTGCTCCACGATACTACAATTCATACAGCCATTCCATTGAGATAACAACAAAATGAGTGTACTTACTATCTTCTTATTACATTAGTAATAAATACTTTCCCATGTTCATAAATCGAATACATTCTTTGTTATTCATAAGTATATTACATACAAATACTCTAATTTATTACAGGATAATCAATTATCCATCTTAGCCTTTCCTTTATCTCTCTTAGAACTCTCAATTCGCTCGGCTTTAGCTACAATCATATGGTTCAAGCAAGTGTGAGCATAACTAGCTCAGCAAGTCTAACAAAGGATCATATGAATATCACATTGAGAATTACATGCTTAACTTCCATAACTGAAATAATTAACTACTAAGCACTACGAAACATTTGACTAGTACTTCTCATTTCATAATAATGATTCCAAAGTATATATATAATAACTTAGGAATTCTGAACCGGTCAAAAGACCATGAACATACTCTTTTCGTTTTCATACTTGAAAAGGACATCTGGCACTAAGGTCATCCATCCATCTTTACTTATGATCACTTCTAGGTGATCAGCCTATTGTACTATATGTTGATCAACACTCTTCCGTTAAACGTATTTACATTTAACATTTGGCAACCTCGCGTGCCCATCGAATAATCGATGATAATACTTTTGTTTGTGCATAGACAAACTTACATTTACATCCGTACCAAATACTTGGCATAGGATAGCGTTAACAGTTCTATATCGAAAGACTTGTAAACAAATCAATCAATTCTTCAAGACTTGTGTAGCCGAGTTAAAATAGGCATCGACTCTTTCTTTAAAACCATTCATGCATTTTAGAACATAAATCATAGAAAACTTGGCTAACACGGAGGTTAGGCAAGCGTTAAGAAAACTTATCTTCAAGCGTCTTCGAATATAATATTCAATCAATTCTCAGACTTTACAATATCTACATGATATATTCACATAGCACACTATAATTAGTTAACAAACAACTAACTTTATAGATCTAACCAACTTCTTTCTCTTCTATGTCTTACTTGAATTTATTTTGTTAATAAAGTCAATTCGTCTTTCTATGCTTCGTTACGGCTTGTTAACGTTCTTACGTTATTAACCAACATTCGATCATCATTGGTGAAATACCAACGTTGAACATCATTCACATTTTACTTATTACGTTCTTGCGTTCTTCGTTTAACTCTTATTAAACCATATCTAATCTTCTAATGTTATCACTTTATAAGTGATTTAAAGTCAGCCTTATTAAGTACATTAAGTACATTCATTGCCTTACGATTGGTTTACCTTCCATTAGAATTAAAACCTAACTTGGTCAACTTTTTTACACTGTCGGCGCTGCGGCGCGGCATCCCTAGTATAAACCCGGTGCTGCGGCGCCAATTAACAGGAGACAAGGCCGGATCCGGCCCTACGGCGCGGACCTTTTGTGCTGGGTTTGGCTCTGCGGCGCCGCCCCTATCCACCAGTTGGCCAAAACAGTTGGTTTTTCCAACGAAACTCTCGGCTTCATAACTTATTCGATTTACATCTGAATTGGCTCATTCAAAAGACCACAACTCACAAATTACATCCTCTAAGTGTTCATATAAGAATTTTACACTTTCGAATCAGTTAACTCGGAATTCACCTTTTAGTTCATTTTTAAGCATTCGTTTATCGTTTTCTAGCATTCAATACTCGTTTTCTTCGCTATAAGTCGGAATTCGACGATTCTTGCGTCCACGACTCTTAAATACCTTATCTCACGTGTTGACATTGAAAACCAACGTTTTCAAGTCACACAACAACTTTTGACCCTTAATCCGAGATTTCTACTATTTCGACGTTTAACGTCTATTTTCACAAAATTCGCCATATCTTTGTTACTCGTGTTCCATAAGCCAAATCAAATGGAACACTCCACTGATTCATCATCTACATCCTAACCAATCAATATGCACATACCTTAGCTATAATGGTTTTCAAATCGTTCTATCATAACTAAGGTCACGTTCATGACTTCTTCGGTTTTAACTTACGTAAACCTTACGATCTCTATTCAATCATGAATTATCAATGTTTTCATTATTAATAGTCATACTTATTTCTCCTCACTAAACATGCTCCACCAATCTACGAATCTCTACAAGAAAGAAATCGAAAAAGATGAAGACTATTGTTTACGAGAATATTACTTTTGTCGTTCTTTGCGTTTTTTGATAAACGTCTTATGGTTTGCTTGGAAGTAGATTGATTATATGTTTCTAGCTCTTTCTCTCTCTCAATATGTATTGGACAATGTTTGTAAAACACTAAAAGTCTAACTTAAGCTTTGTATTTATAGGAAAATCAAATGGAGGGTAAAATGGTCAAAGAAGCCACCTCCTTATTATTCCACCACCTCAACCAACTTAGCCACCAAGTAATCACTTTACTTGGTGGCCAAGAGGCCGGCCCACCTCGTTTATGGATCATCCCATGGGTTTTACCCATCCCGTGAGTCGCTGGTTCGACCTACGGTTCGGTTTCTTGGATTGGGCTTGACTTAAATTAAAATTGGGCCTTAACTTGGGCTTGCTTACTTAATTCATTGGGATTGATATTAATTCAAGTCCAATTGAATTCTACCAAATCCTTAACTTGAAATCCAATAAGAACTATTCGTATTCTACGTGTATAACTCACGTACTCTCTTCGTCTCATACAATATTCGTATTATATGTCGTACTATTCTTCCTACCATACTCGTATTCGATCTAGTATAATACTCGTACCACATAAGTATAATAAACTAAATATTTATACGCATTACATTTCCCCTTCGAAAATCTCTTTCACTAACCCTTAGGTTTTACGTCCGCAAACGAAAACTTCATTTTCCATAATGAAAATATTATCGAATATTCCATTATATCTTCATATTCTATCATTATGCATTTCTCGGAATTTCAAACCTAAGATCCAAACGAAATCGGATGAATAGTGTTTTTACGAGAAAATTCTCGGAAAACATTCCTTTTCGTCTTGATAATTCAAAACAATTAATCCTAGCACATAGCCAGAATACTAACCACATCTGCACATTCTAGGTCATAGAACGACCTTTAAACATCTTACTCACATAATTAATCAATTAAATTCATTTAATCCACATAATCAAAAAAAAATTAATTCATTCAAAATCTGAAATTCTTCCCTCCTTATAAGGATTCTGTCCCCAGAATCTCGTTATTCTTACATAAACAAATGAGAAAACTTTTCCTTCATTTTACTTTCGAGCTCCCACATTGCTTCTTCAGCGTCGTGGTTACTCCAAATTACCTTTACTGAAGGTATTACTTTATTCCTCAAGACTGTTTCCTTCCTATCAACAATCTGAATCGGAAGTTCTTCATACGTTAATTCTTTTTCTACATGAATAGATTCATATTCTATTACGTGCTTGTAGTCCGGTTTATACGGACGCAACACTAACACGTGAAACACATTGTGTATTCTTTCCATCTCGGGAGGTAAGGCTACTTCATAAGCTACTTCTCCTACCCTTCTTAAAATTTCAAAAGGTCCTACAAACCTTGGACTTAACTTCCCTTTCTTCCCAAAATGTATCTTCCCTTTCCAAGGTGACACTTTTAGAAAGACATACGATCCTACTTCAAATTCTCTATTCTCTCGATGAGGATCTGCATATTTTCTTTATCTATCTTGAGCCGCTACCAATCGAGTTCGTATCAGCTTAACCATATCTGCCATTTGTTGTACCATCTCAGGTCCCAACATTCGACGTTCACCTACTTCATCCAAGCAAAGTGGTGTTCTGCACTTCCTCCCATACAACGCTTCATAAGACGGCATGCCTATACTAGCGTGAAAACTATTATTGTAAGCAAATTCCACCAAAGACAGATGTTCGTCCCAACTCCCTTTGAAATCCATAACGCAAGATCTTAACATATCTTCTAGCGTTTGAATTGTCCGTTCACTTTGTCCATCTGTCTGTGGATGATACGCCATATTTAATCTCAAATGCGTTCCCATTTGCTCTTGCAAACTCCTCCAAAAGTTCGACGTGAATCTTGGATCACGATCAGACACGATCGAAATAGGTACTGTAAGACCCCAACTTTTATGAATAAAGATGAATTTTCTATAAATATCATTTTTGAATATTATGGAATGAATTTGATATAATGTTATAGTTGTGGGTAATATTTATAAATATTGCAAAAGTACGCAAGTTGTTATATAATATTCGATTGGTCGGGGAATATTCGTTTTAACAGGGAATATTCGTACAACGGCACAATCATTGGTGGACCCCACAACAGAATTATTGTCGGATTGAGAAAACGACAAAAATACTTTATGAAAATAACGGCGAAAGTTTTACCGTTAACTGTTGAAACACCCGGTATTAAAAGTACAGTAATACGCGTAGTTGCATAGTAGCCAACGGTATTGATTATTGATGCTTACGTGAGAAGTCACTCAATTTTGTTCAATTATTGTTACATTTATTACTGCATAGTATCTCACATTATTTGATTCAATTATTATCAATATTTTATATATTATTAAATCAATAATTGAGACGACAAAGTTATTAATATTATTATTTACAATATTAACGATGTCTAGAACTTCTGTAAAGGATAGGTTTGGTCACCTAATTGCACGCCAATAGGGAGAAATGCTTATTGGAAAGCCCCCTCTTTCCTGGGAACGACCTGGTCGATTAATATTGTGAATTATAATAAAGGTGATAAATGTTTTTAAAATTATTAAGGTGTTTTTATGAAGTTTTGCTTATTTTATGGACCCTCGTTTACATATTTTTTAAAAATAATCGGTAGAAGGTTGTTTAATATATATATATATATATATATATATATATATATATATATATATATATATAATGGGACCCACATGTGATTATGAGATGTTGGTGGGAGGGGAACACGTGGGGCCCACGGGTGTTGAAAATTGAATTGTTGGGAAGAATCTAGCAAATGTTCACGGGTGGGAAATGGGGTGGGAAATGGAATTGCTTTTCAAAAAGGGAATTATATAGTATTATATGTATAAATATATATATATATATATATATATATATATATATATATATATATTATATTTTGTCTTGTTTGTTCTCATTGGTTGAATGTTTGAAAACTTGCATCTGTGGTTTATCAAAATAATTCATCCGTGAAATCATTCGGTGCACACGGATTAAACAGTATCCCTTAAATTCTACTATAAATAGGATATTTAGTTAGAATTGAAAACCACACCAGAAATTCAGAGAAATCTTCTTCTATAATCTTGAGCGTATTTCTTTAGAGTTTAAGAAAGTTTTGAGCATAGAAATTAGTGCAAGTTTTATTCAAGAATATCCTTGCCCTACCAGTCAGAATACTCTTCTTTTACAGTAAGAGATATTATTTATTGTACTCGTAAGGGGTATTCTTTCTTTCTTATTCGTGAAGAAAATTTCTATTATTCCATTCTTTATTATTCTGTTGGAATAACCTGTATACACGGGATACCCTATACTTGGTGAAATTCTTCTGTTATTCCATTCTTTATTATTCTGTTGGAACATCCTGTCTGTGCGTTTACGCATGACCTGGTTCCGTTGTTTATTATTCTGTTGGAATATCATGTCTGTGTGTTTACGTAAAACCTGGTTCCGTTATTTATTATTCTATTGGAATAACATGTCTGTGTGGTCTATCGCATGACTGGTGATTTCTTTTGTTATTCCATTCTTTATTATACTCAGTTGGTTAAAGTTTTGACTTCTATACTCCATGAAATTAGTGGAATATCCTTGATATTTGCGCTTCATCCAGTATCTTTTTAAGGAAATATTCTTCTGAGCATTCTTGAATTTTACTCCACAAAGCAGTATCATGTTGACAATTTGGATGTTGTTGAGTTCAGGATAAATTAACTTATAAATCTTTAAAATTTATTCTTGAACTTGTTTTATTGAATTGTCATCATCCTCGTGTTTATAATATGTTGAAAGTCATATGTGGCCTGTACTGCATAGATGGACTTGGTATGATTATGACCAGGGATTATTCGGTATAATCATGACCGTAATGTTACAAATGATGTGGTAAAAATCCTCATTGGCCGTAGTGCATTGATGGACAGTTGTTGGTATGATCATGACCATTGATGAGTACACGAATATCATTGGCCCGTAGTACGTGGATAATTTGTGGTTGTGATACTAATGAATTTCCTTGGTCGTAGTTCAGGGATGATGTGGATTATTTATTAAGCTAAGTCTCAGCGATAAAAGTAATGAAAAACCTTTTAAATCATAGAAGATAGTAGATTTTATTATCTACTTGACTCTTCTAATGGATTGTTTGTTCCGATGCAGTTAAACTTGATGTTTATTATATTTTATCGGTTTAACACCGTTGAAGGCTAACGATAAATTATTCTGCATTATCTTAGTCATAATATTTCTTACTGGGCTAGTTGAGCTCACCCTTTTGCTTTCATTGTTCTCTTCAGGAAATGAGAACGTAGCAAGGACTAGTCGAGGAACAGAGTGATGGTCCTAGATGGTGCATAGTAGTCCTCACTATTCTGTGAAATAGTGTGATAATAAATATAATTAGGACCCATTAAAACTCACAGCATATGTTTAGTCGTATTTTACATGATTGTTGTATAATTAAATTGTATTTAAATTTTGTACCATGTATTTGGTGACTCAATATGGGTGATGTATACCTATTTTGGGGGTGTCACGGGTACTCCATGTCTAGAAATGATTTCCTTTACATAAAGCTTAGCTAACTGCTCTAGGTTATACCTAACTCCTATTGGTAAAAAGTGAGCCGATTAGGTTAACCAATCCATTATTTCCCAAATAGCATCGTATCCTTTTCTCGTTGTTAGAAGTCCCACCACAAAGTCCATGGTGATATGCTCCCATTTCCACTCCGGAATCTCTAGTGGATGCAACAACCCACTCGGTCTTTGGTGTTCAGCCTTAACTTTCTGACAAGTTATAGAAGCACTTACTAACATATTATGTGATCTCCCTCTTCATGTTCGGCCACCAAAAGTTCTGACAAAGGTCTTGATACATCTTAGTACTACCAGGATGTATCGAGTACCTCGAACTATGAGCCTCACACATGATCTCTTCTTTTAAATCAGAATTATTTGGATCCCAAATTCTTTCTTCAAAACGAAGTAAACCTTCTTTATCAAGGTTGTACTTAGTCTTCACATCATCTTCATTATCTTTTTCAGTCGCTCGCATTCTTCAGTACTTATCTGTACTTCCTTAACCCGTTCCACTATCGTTGGTCGAGTCTCTATTGAGAATAACATCTCTACCGTTTCACTTGGTAACTTAACTTCTAATTCCATCCTTGACATCTCTGTTATTAACTCATTCTGAGTCTTTAACATTGACAGCTTTTCCCTACCCTTCCGACTTAACGTGTCGGCTACTACGTTTGTCTTCCTTGGATGATACAAGATATCATAGTCATAATCCTTTATCAATTCTAACCATCTTCTCTGCCTCATATTCAACTCCTTTTGTGTGAAGATATATTTCAGGCTTTTATGGTCCGTGTATATCTCGCACTTTTTCCCATATAAACAATGTCTCCATAGTTTTAAGGCAAAGACTACAGCTGCCAATTCCAGGTTATGAGTAGGATAGACTTTCTCATAATCCTTTAACTGGCGTGACGCGTACGCAACGACCTTGCCATGCTGCATGAGCACGCAACCAAGTCCTCTATGCGAAGCATCGCTATAAACTACATAATTCCCTGTATCATCTGGTAAAGATAATACAGGTGCCTCACTTAACCTCCTTTTTAGTTCTTGAAAACTATTTTCACACTTTTATGTCCACTCATACCTCACTGACTTTCTTGTCAGATTCGTCAACAGAGTAGCTAATTTATAAAAGTCCTGAATAAACCTTCTATAGTATCCCGCTAACCCCAGAAAACTCCAAACCTCAGTTAGCGTTTTCGGTTGTTCCCACTCATTTACTGCTTCCACCTTCGTTGGATCTACGGATATGCCATCTTTATCTATGACATGTCCTAGAAACTGTACTCGTTCAAGCCAAAATTCACACTTTGTGAATTTCGCATATAACTTCTCCCTCTGTAGTATTTCTTACACTATTCTTAAATATTCATCATGATCTTCTGGCGTCTTAGAATAGACTAGAATATCATCAATGAACACTATAACAAACTTGTCCAAATACGGTTTGAACACTCTATTCATCATGTCCAGAAATGCGGCTGGCGCATTTGTCAACCCAAACGACATAACCAGAAACTCATAATGCCCATAACGAGTTCTGAACGTCGTCTTAGGTACATCATCCTTCCATACTTTAAGTTGATGATACCTCGTATGCAAATCTATCATAGAAAAATACTTTACCCCTTTCAACTGATCAAATAGATCATCGATCCTGGGCAACTGGTATTTATTCTTGATCGTTAACTTGTTCAACTCTCGATAGCCGATACAAAGTCGTAACGACCCATCCTTCTTCTTTACAAACAATACCGGTGATCCCCACATAGACACACTCGGTTGAATATACTTTCTATCTAATAGTTCCTGTAATTGAACCATTAACTCCTTCATTTCCACTGGTGTCATCCTATATGGTGCCTTTGAAACTGGTGTCGTACCCGGCAACAAATCAATCACAAATTCTACATCTCTATCTGGAGGAATACCGGGTAACTCCTCCGGAAACACATCCGCAAACTCTTGAACTCTATATGTTCTACATCTCTATCTGTTCCAATGATGCTCCCACTCTTTGGGTATTCACCACATGACATAGATAACCCTTACACCCCTTCTTCAACATCTTTCTAGCTTGTGTCATGGTTAGACAACAAGAACATCCCAGTGATTTATTACCATACAACACCACCTCAGGTTTCTTAGAAAGACTTAGGTTTACACTCTTTCTATGATAGTCTATTATCACTCTATGGTTAATTAACCAATCCATACCTAGAATTACAGCGAATTCTCTTAATCTTATCGGTAAAAGATCTACCGATAATATGTTACCTCTAATATCTACGAAACAATTCCTATGAATGTTTTCATTGGGAATTATCTCTTCGTTTGCTACCTTAACGTCTAATGGTATTTCTAACTTTTCAGGGTTTAATCCCAGTTGCTTAGCAAATCCACATGTTATAAAAGAACAAGTAGCATCCGAGTCAAACAACACATAAGCATTTATTTCATTGACTGGAATGATACCTACTACTACATCCGATGATGCAACCGCATCTTGGACGGTCATATTAAATGTTTGGGTTGAGGGTCTACCCAATGATGGTGTTGGTCCAGTAATGGCTAAATTACCACTACCAGAACCCTTACTAACCTCCGCCCCCTTCTCCAGGAAATTTCTTGCCATGTGGTCCACCGACCCACAAACAAAACAGCCTCGGCTTTTCTTAGGATTAGGACAGTTGGGAGATATGTTACCCTCCTGCCCACAATTATAACAATCCATTTTCCCTTTTAGACAGACTCCCGGATGAGTATTGCCGCATGTCATGCATGCCTCCATCCTACGTTTAGGATCTTGTTTCACCCCAGTATTTCCAAGGTTAAAATTCTTCCTTTTAGGCATATTGCCACTACCACTGGCAACCTCTACCTTATTTCCTCCCTCTCCCTTACTCTTATTCTTTCTTTCCTTGTGGTATTAGGTCAACGCCTCACTACCACCCTCCGCTATAATTGCTTTTTCCAGAACGGTCCCATAGGACGCACTCTGAAAAAACTGAAATCCTACTATAGAGCCATGGTTTCAGGCCCTGCTCAAATCTACGTGCCTTTCTCTCCTCTGTGTCCACTTGATGTGGAGCAAACCTTTCCAATTCATTGAATTTGGCAGCGTATTGGGGAACCGTCATGTCCCCCTTCTTAAGTTCTAGGAAATTAATCTACATCCTTCCTTGCATGCTAATAGGGAAGTAGTTCTCGAAGAATACCTTCTTGAACTGTTACCATGTAACAGCATCAGCTCTAGCCCCACCCTGGTGAGCCTCCCACTAGTAGTTGGCTTCCCCCTTCATCATGTAGGTCGCAAAAGAAGTCTTTTGCGCCTCAGCTACGTTTGTAATAACAAATGCCTTCTCTATTTCCTTGACCCAAGTCTGGGCCTCCATTGGGTCCGTCGTTCCCTTGAACTCAGGTGGACCTACACTTTAAAATTCCTTAAAGGTAGTTGTTCGGGCTACCCTAGGTCCTGCAGGTGCTCTACCCCCGGCTTGGTTAAATGCAACCATTATTAAATTAACAAACTCTTGCATAGGGTTATTTGGACCACCCTGGTTATCGTTATGCGATTTCACTTCTTGATTACGTTGTCTTCTTCTTGGAGGCATTTCTGATTAAATAAATAAAGTCCCGTTATTACTTATTTGTTTACTTAGTTATTAGTCATTGAACAACTGAACAATAACTCATACACAACAAAGCACATTAAGAGAAAAACTTCCTTATATTAATATGCTTCTTTATAGTTCAAGACTATTTACAACTTGTTTTCCATAGCCAAAAGCTATTGCATTTATATCCCACAATTGACTTTCACAAAAATTGGGATTTACAAAAAGACTACCCTTTAATTATACAAAAGAGGGTTTTACGTCACTACATAAAAGTATTTACCATACTAACTTCTAATACTGCCTAACAGAATTCTCATGCTTCTCGTTCTCTAGAATCGACATAATATCTAAACTTATATTATGTCGAGTTTATCCCGACTCAATAGAATAAGAAGCTATTTTAAGCTTGAAATCCTCGTGCACACTATCATTTGTATATGACATTCGTGCTATCTTCTAGTCTTTCTCAACCAGTTTCTTACGAAGTTCTACGACCTCGTTCTTATAGTCTTTGGCCTTATCTGTCATGAGCACCTTCTCATCATACTCTATCTCAAAGTCTAACTCTGTAGACTCCTTGGCCCCATAGAGATCATTGATCTTGTGACAACCCGATAATTTAGAAAATTTTTAAAATTTTAATTAATTAATTTAAGGTTCAATATTAGAACCTAGACATAAAATAAGTGTATGCGTTTGATATTTTTGAGAAAGAATTTTGAGGATTTCAAAATTCAGTGAAGGATTTAGGTGAATTATTCAGGATTAAGGGAATACGTGAATATATTCTGTGTATATGGTTGTATATGTGTAGAGTATGTGGTTAAGGGTCAAGGGTTGACCAGATAAACGATATATGTAACAAACCCTAGATATATATATTAAAAACGTCAACATTCGGTTAGAAAACCCTAGCGAATTATAAGAAACTCTAGAAACCGGTTCTGGAAACCTTAATTTCAGTTCCGAGAATTTGAAACCCTAATACGGTGTATGAAACCCTAGTTTGGGAATACGAATAATATGTATAAGGTTTAACGTTATAATCTAATTAGGGAAAACCCAAAAGATTTACTAGAAATCCTAATTAATTTAGAAAACCCTAATTTATGGATTTGAAACCCTAATTTATAATTAGGGAACACCTACTTGTTGATTTAATAATTTTAAGGTTAATTAGGAAATCTTAATCCTAATTTTCAAGTTATAAGTAATTAGACAATCCTAATCTAATTACGAAATCTAATTTCTAAATTAGAAAATTATTTTTTTATTAGAAACCCTAATTTTTGAGTTGTAAACCCTAATCCGTGATTTTGACCCTAATTACTCAATTAGGAATTTTAATTAGGAAATACTAATCCTAATTAGCAAGATTTAAATTATGATTAGGAGATTTTAATATTATTAGAAAATTCTAATTATAATTTAGAAATATTAATTTTCTATTTTGAAAACCTAATTTGGGAATTCTAGAAATTATTATCTTTTAAAACCTAAGGGTTTAAACTCTAAACCCTAAGGGTTCAAACCCTAAACTCTAATGGTTTGGCCAATGTCCAAATTGCCATTAAATTAAAAATTAAAATGACCATTTTACCCTTTGTTGCATAATTGGACATAACTTGTATTTGTTGTCCTAGTGAGTGGTTCACCAACCCTAGCACTAGCTTGAGACTTATTTGTCCAGCAATAAGTCATTTAGATCAGCCAACATTAGACATTACATACAATAATATAAATATTAGTGAGAGAGAAAGGCCACTTGACTTTTCATTTTCTCCAAAACCATCCTCTCTCCTAACTTTCAAGATTTAGAGTGAGAGAGAAGGTGAGCCATAATCAGTGCATAGCCTTTCAATATCAGAATCCAAAAGTCAGAATTAAAGATCAAAGGTGAAAGAGGTATAAACCCTAAAAATTTGAAATCTTGTGATCCATGTTATTTGTTATGATTTGTTGTTTATAAATGTGTTATAAGGTGTTAATTAGTGATCTGGGTTGTTAGATCTCAGATCCATAACATCAAAGTACTCGAAATCATGTTTTAAAAAAATCTGGAAAAAAAATTCAAGGTCGTTTGACAAGCAAATGTCAGACCTCATAGATCGGTGTCTGTTATTTGTTTTTGTGTTTTAAATATTTGAACGTGTATTATGTTCTGTGGTCTTTGCTCTCCAACTTGAATCAGAGTGGGATCGAGTTTAGATTTCATGTTATGATCAGTCAAACAGCGTTGACCAGTCACGAAATATGGTTTCTGGGTAAACCCAGAATTTCCAGATCGTTTGACAATGATATTGCAGGCTCTAGATCTCTCTTATTTTAAGTGTTTGTGTTATGTTGTTGGTTTAATATTGTAGTCTGACGTGTAATCTATATACTAAAGTCATTGGAACCCTCATATCCTTCACAGAATCGGATAAATTTGTGGTCAAACAGCCGTTGACCAAACTGCTCAAGAACATTTCTAGGTTTTCCAGAAATGTTCAAGAACAGTTGTTGTGGCCTAGTTTAACCGACCTATATCTTACTGTTTTGATGTTGTTAAGTTGATCTGGTGATTGTTTGTTGTACCTTGACATCCGGACTACAAGCTAGAACTTATAGATAACCCAAACTAAACCCAGAACCCAAGATATATGGATTTAAAGAAGCTAACTCGAACTGTTCTTCATTTCTGGAAAACCCAGAAATGAAGAACAAACCTGACAACGTTTTCTACAGCTTAGATCTTACAGAATTGTTGTGTAATGGACATGGAAGTGGTGTAGAGTTGTAGTACTACATTAGTACTACAACATTAAAACTTTTACAAACCCAGAATCATCAGAAACCTAGATAAAATGATGGTCAAACCTCATACCCTGTTAGCGGTGCTTGAAGATCTGGGCTTGACCCAAGAACACTATTAGCGACGGATTCGTCACCAAAAGGCTCTATAGCGACAGTTTATTTAGAATATAATTATTTTAATTAAATAAATCGAATTAAATGGTTTTTAATTATTAAAAATACATAATAAATTCCGAAAAAATATTTTAAAGTAATGAAAAATAATTTTAAATTATTTTGAGTATATTTTATAAATATTTAATATTTTTAGAATATAAATGGTATTTAATTTATTTAATTATAATATTAAATAAATTATTTAAAAATAATTTTAATACATAAAAAATCATGAAAAATCATATTATGGTATAAGAAAATATTTAAAGATATTTTCAGTGACTTTTAATATTTTGTGATGAATTTCATTAATTAATCAATATTAATGATAATTAGTTTATTTAATAAATGTATTAAATAAATTATGGAAAATAGAATTAATGTTTTATAAATCATATAAAAATGATTTAAGTGTTATAAAAATACTTTAAGTTACAAAATATAATGTATGATATTTTTTTATGAAAATATTAATATTTTAATATTAATAGCAATTAACGGATAATGAATTTAAGTGTTTAAAAATCATATAAAGGTAATTTTAAAGTATTAAAAATACTTTGTGATATTATAAATATATTATAATATTATGACATGTATTTCATTAATATTTGATAATAAATAAATATTAATGATAATAGAATTATGAGGTATTTAATTCATTTAAATACAATTTTAATGATTAAAAATACACGATAAATGATAATAATTATTTAAAAATTATTATGAGACTTGGAAAAATATTTTGACTGTTAATAAATTATCTTAGTTAATGGTTAACTATTAGGCAGAGTTTAATTGAACTTAAACTCGTGAATTTTTCGACTAGACCGTCGGGAAGTTAGAATTTTGTCGGATTCAAGTCAGACTGAAATAGTTTGACTTGATACTGATCCTTATGTGTGTAATAGACTGATAGGGTTATGTGTTATGTGTTTAGGTTATTCTATATTTATATATATTAGTATTATACTGTAATGATATTATTCTAATATTGGAGAACTATATTACTAGTATTAGGTCTTCGGATAAAGCATTATAAATTGCGTAGCGGTAATCAACGGTTCAGGCAAGTTTGTTTTTACTTAACTCTACTAAGAGTTGTTTCATTTAGATATTCTTATGGTTAATCATTATTGATTGCCATTGTAGAATTGTACTCTGTACATATTGTATGTATAAGTCATGTATGAAAGGCTGATCACCTTTATTTCCCTTCGGTTTAGATATATTTGTTCATGTTATATACTTGTTCAGTCAAAAGTTTGTTCCTGCTAGTTCACAATTATATTGTTGAATTATATCCAGCTTATTATTCAGATTCTTTCAATCATGATATATCATTAAATTATTGAACTTAAACTTACTAGGCAACTTTTATTCTCTCCCTTGCTATATCACGATAAACATTGCAGATTAAGACGAATACGTCGAATACAAGGAAAGGTTAAAGACAGTTCCAGCTTAAAGTTAATGTGCGAGATTAGATTTGTATAAGTATTGTATAATAATAATGTATATGTGTTAAATAAGTTATGATTTGTGTATTAAGTTAAGGTTACTCGACCTTGGGAAATAGTGTATAAATGTATTGTATAAACAATTTATGTTTATATCTTTCACAAATAGTAATAGTTGTATAGAATGATCGAATCGGATCTGCGGTGATTCGGGACCTCAGATTTGGGGCCCTTCACAGATCTCTTCCTTCTGGTTTTACACCATATTGTGCAGTTGCATGTTACGGTCAAGCACCGAGAGGTACATTGCCCTCATCACCGTATTAACCGATGTTACCTCCATGTCATCCTCCACATCTATCATCATATTCAGATATGATGTTAATCACATGGTCTCCTCTGAATAGTCCTCCTCCGAATAATACTCCTCGAGCTCTGATTCTTCTAGAATCACTAAAGGAATCTCCGCTACAGGCATAGGTACTGGCTTTAATCTGTTCACGGACTCCTCGCTCACCACATCTATATCACTATACATCAAGCTATCGATTGACATCAACAATAACACATAACAAATTGATTAGTACATAATACACAATAATATAAGCACAAATCACATTTAATCCATTTAGGATTACTTTCCATCTTTTAAATCTTTCGGTACTGAGTTTCCTCAATACCTTATTAACTCATTTGACTCGAGTTAACTTTCTTCGGACCTTTCCTTTCCTAACGAGGTTATTAGTCTAAGGTTCTTCCCCCCTTAAGTTTTATGACCTAATGCTTTGATACCAACATGTGACGCCCCCAAATTCGGGAATCTTCCAACCCTACATATGGTGCTCCACGATACTATAATTTATACAATCATTCCATTGAGATAACAACAAAATGAGTGTACTTATTATCTTCTTATTATATTAGTAATAAATACTTTCCCAGGTTCATAAACCAAATACATTCTTTGTTATTCATAAGTATATTACATACAAATACTCTAATCTTTTACAGGATAATCAATTATCCATCTTAGCCTTTCCTTTATCTCTCTTAGAACACTCAGTTCGCTCGGCTTTAGCTGCAATCATATGGTTCAAGCAAGTGTGAGCATAACTAGCTCAACAAGTCTAACAAAGGATCATATGAATATCACATTGAGAATTACATGTTTAACTTCCATAACTAAAACAATTAACTACTAAGCACTACGAAACATTTGACTAGTACTTCTCATTTCATAATAATGATTCCAAAGTATATATATAATAACTTAGGAATTCTGAACCGGTCAAAAGACCATGAACATACTCTTTTCATTTTCATACTTGAAAAGGAAATCCGGCACTAAGGCCATCCATCCATCTTTACTTACAAGAACTTCTAGGAGATCAGCCTATTGTACTCTATGTTGATCAATACTCTTCCATTAAATGTATTTACGTTTAACATTTGGCAACCTCGCGTGCCCATCGAATAATCGATGAAAATACTTTTGTTTGTGCATAGACAAAATTACCTTTACATCCGTACCAATTACTTGGCATAGGATAACGTTAACAGTTCTATATCGAAAGACTTGTAAAAAAATCAATCAATTCTTCAAGACTTTTCTAGCCGAGTTAAAACAGGCATCGACTCTTTCTTTAAAACCATTCATGCATTTCAGAACATGAATCATAGAAAACTTGGCAAACATGGAGGTTAGACAAGCGTTAAGAAAACTTTCCGTCAAGCGTCTTCGAATATAATATTCAATCAATTCTCAGTCTTTTCAGGATCTACATGATATATTCACATAGCACAATGTAATTAGTTAACAAACAACTAACTTTATTATTCTAACCAACTTCTTTCTCTTCTATGTCTTACTTAAATTTATTTCATTAATAAAGTCAATTCGTCTTTCTATGCTTCATTACGTCTTGTTAACGTTCTTACGTTATTAACCAACATTCGATCATCATTAGTGAAATACCAATGTTGAACATCATTCACGTTTTACTTATTACGTTCTTGCGTTCTTCGTTTAACTCTTATTAAACCATATCTAATCTTCTAACGTTATCACTTTATAAGTGATTTAAAGTCAGCCTTATTAAGTACATTAAGTACATTCATTGTCTTACTATTGGTTTACCTTCCATTAGAATTAAAACCTAACTTGGTCAACTTTTTTACACTACCGGCGTTGCGGTGTGGCATCCCTAGTATAAACTCGGCGTTGCGGCGCCAATTAACAGGAGACAAGGCCGGATCCGGCGCTGCGGTGCGGACATTTTGTGCTGGGTTTGGCGCTGCGTCGCCGCCCCTATGCACCAGTTGGCCAAAACATTTGGTTTTTCCAACGAAACTCCCGGCTTCATAACTTATTCATTTTACATCCGAATTGGCTCATTCAAAAGCCCACAACTCACAAATTACATCCTCTAAGTGTTCATATAAGAATTTTACACTTTCGAATTCGTTAACTCAGAATTCACCTTTTAGTTCATTTTAAGCGTTCGTTTATCATTTTCGAGTGTTGAATATTCGTTTTCTTCGTTATAAGTCAGAATTCGACGATTCTTGCTTCCACAACTCTTAAATACCTTATCTCACGTGTTGAAATTGAAAACCAACATTTTTAAGTCACACATCAACTTTTGACCCTTAATCCGAGATTTCTACGATTTCGACGTTTAACGTCTATTTTCGCAAAGTTCGCCATAACTTTGTTACTCGTGTTCTATAAGCCAAATCAAATAGAACACTCCATTGATTCATTATCTATATCCTAACCAATCAATATGCACATACCTTAGCTATATTGATTTTCAAATCGTTCTATCATAACTAAGTTCACGTTCATGGCTTCTTCGGTTTTAACTTACGTAAACATTACAATCTCTATTCAGTCATTACTTATCAATGTTTTCATTATTAATAGTCATCCTTATTCCTTCTCACTAAACATTCTCCAACAATATACGATTCTCTACAAGAAAGAAATTGAAAAAGATGAAGACTATTGTTTACGAGAATATTACCTTTGTCGTTCTTCGTGTTTTTTGATAAACGTCTTATGGTTTGCTTGGAAGTAGATTGATTATATGTTTCTAGCTCTTCTTCTCTCTCAATATGTATTGGAAAATGTTTGTAAAACACTAAAAAGTCCAACTGAAGCTTTGTATTTATAAGAAATCCAAATGGAGGGTAAAATGGTCAAAGAAGCCACCTCCTTACTATTCCACTTCCTCAACCAACTTAGCCACCAAGTAATCACTTTACTTGGTGGCTAAGTGGCCGGCCCACCTCCTTTATGGATCATCCCATGGGTTACCCCATGGGTTTTACCCATTCCGTGACCCGTCGGTTCAACCCGCGGTTCAGTTTCTTGGATTGGGCTTGACTTAAATTAAAATTGGGCCTTAACTTGGGCTTGCTTACTTAATTCATTGAGCTTCCTATTAATCCAAGTCCAATTGAATTCCACCAAATCCTTAACTCAAAATCCAATAAGAACTATTTGTATTCTACATGTATAACTCACGTATTCTCTTCGTCTAATACTCATACAATATTTGTATTATACGTCGTACTATTCTTTCTACAATACTCATATTCGAACTAGTATAATACTTGTAATATCCCGGAAAAAAAATAATAATATTAAATTTATATTCTTAAAAATATTGTTTGGACTTTGTCTTTATTTGGGTCAAACTAGTTATTTAATTTGTGTGGACTAATAAATATTAATAAGTGATGGGTAAATTAATTTAGTACAATTTGGGCTTTTAAAATTTATTGGGTTTAAATTATATTTGTGGGTAATAATAAATCATATTTAAATTAGGAGAGTTAATATTTAATAAATTAATAACTAAACCTAATTTTCATACATATGATACAAAGTGATTGAAAGAAAAAGAAGAAGTGCAGCCGCATTACAGAGAAAGGAGAAAAAGAAAGAAAACGAACAGAGTTAAGTCAAGGTATGTAAATTTATTTATGTATATTAGTGTAATCAATTATTTTGGGCAAAAGGGATCATATCTATGGCGGAAGTCGGCTTGAGATTTGGCATTATAATATTTTTATATGTCTTTTACTTTATTAAAGAAACTTGATAGTCCAATTCCTGGCAATACAGTTGTCATCCGGATTCACATATTTGTAAAAAAAAATATATCTAATCAAGGCTTCAGTTAAGTACTGACTTATGATATTAATATATATATATATATATATATATATATATATATATATATATATATATATATTAAGGTTCTAATTTGTTAAAATATAAAAGAAAAAAATGATTAAAAGATAAAATATAATTTAATTTGGGTTGTATTGTAAAATTGATGTAATTGAGGAAATTAATTTCATATTAATATAATTTATAATTAGTAGGTAACTTATAATTGTATTATTATTACTTTTAATTAGATCGGACGGAAGAAATTTAAAGAGTTATATTTGGAAAATAAATTTTGGAATATTAATAATTGATAAAAGGTGATGATTAAAGGCATAACAAATAGATTATGAATTATTTTGGAATTATTAGTTTGGATTGTTTTTAATTTGAGGTGAATATATTTAGGTTGCGAATAACGTTTCGTATTTGATATCGTTGGCATTTGAGGGTAACATTTTGTGGAGTGTGCTATAAATGGTTTGGAAGTATCAGGTACGGATTCCATACTCTTTCAGCGACATTCTTGTTAAATTTGATTTGTTTGTTTTGTCCCTTATTTCGAATTTCGTTATTATTTCACATAATTGTTTCTTGTGAAATTCGTATAATAGTTTCATTTTGGAGTTGATATATATGACTCGTATTTGTACTCTTTGAATTAGGATATCATGTTTAGTATTTATTTTTGATAATTATAGAGCGGTACATGTTGCTACCTTCTTTTTTTGAGACATTGTGACTATAATTTGATTTGGTTCAAATGTACATATAGAACCCTTTTGTTGGTATTTTGTCGCATGTGTTGTGACATGATATTTTTGTTAGAATATACCGTTGGGTATACCTGAGCTATAACCACTGTTTGGATACCACAGGCATGTCATCTTGGCATGAGAGACATGACACTTTCTGTGGCGGTGTGATTAGTCCACGACGTCTCCGTTTTGGGCTCCGGAGGAAGTGGGTCATGTGATGTTTTGTTGTGGGAGGTATATGGGTTTACCCTAGTTTTCTGTTCTGTGAATTTGTGATGTTATGCTTAATACACCTATCCGATTTGCATACATTTGGATTCCCAGTCCAATGTGTGACTTGCCTGTGTGGCATTGTTTTGATGTGCCTGTGTGGCATTATTTTGGTTGCCTGTGTGGTATCATTTGACTTGCCTGTGTGGCATTAGTTTGACTTGCATGTGTGGCAAGATATATTTTTGAGCTCAATCGGTATGAAATAACCCCAGCCATTTGTTTCAGCCTATTATTTTATTGTATTAATTTTGTTTGTTTCTGTTCAGTTCAATTCATTGAGTTAGTTACTTCTGTTCATTATATCTTTATTTGTCTATTGGTTTCGTCAATTCTGTTGATTTAGATATATTTCTTTCAGATCTTTGGAGATTATATATTTGTCAGTATTTACACTTGAGACTTTGTTCAATATTGTCTCAGTTGTTTTCGTATATCAGTTGTATATCTTTTATATATTATATTCGTATTGGGCAATTGGCTCATGTTGTGTTTTTCTTCCAGCAGGTTTGCAGTGGTTATTCAGGGCTAGTGTGATGAGAGTGTTGCTTTTGACCATTTAGGTTGTTTCAATTTTAAGTTTGAATATTTTGACTCTAGTTGGAGAATTGTATTTAGTACTTTATTAAGGGATCGCCATTATTAATATTTTGAAGTTATCAGTGTTCTGTTTACTTATTTTGAGGTTTGTTGTACTTTGTACGTGACCTCCCTTTCACTACAAAAAAATGGGCCTTTAGCAACGATTTTTCGGGCAACGACTTTATAAGTCGTTGCTAAAAATATATGTTTAGCAACGAAATTTATCCTTCGTTGCAGATTGTGTCAGGCTTTCACTTTTTGTAACGAAATTCATAATGTGTTGCAAAATTTCGGCAGGAAAAAAATTCGCTAGAATTTCATTGCAGAATTTTCGGCCACTTGCTTTCCCGTCATCGGGGCAACGAAAAATTTTTTTGTTACTAAACATGGGGCTTTAGCAACGATTTTTCAGGTAACGACATTATAAGTCGTTGCTAAAAGTGTATGTTTAGTAACTAAACTTGTCCTTCGTTGCAGATTATGTCATGCTTTCACTTTTTGCAACGAAATTCATAAGTAGTTGCAAAATTTGGAAACAAAATTCATTAGAAATTCGTTGCAAAATTTCTAACCACTTGATTTCTCCTCCTCGTGGGCAACGAAAGTTTTTTTGTTGCTATATTTCGTTGTCTAATATGGACCACATTCATTGGCAACAATTTTTATTTTCGTTGCATATTTTATACAACTTTTTGCAACAACTATTAAAATGTTGCCTTAAATTAAGATAATAATAATAATAATAATAATAATAATAATAATAACAGTAATAATAATAATAATAATAATAATAATTCGTTGCCTAATATGGACCACATTCATTGGCAACAATTTTTATTTTCATTGCATATTTTATACAACTTTTTGCAACGACTATTAAAATGTTGCCTTAAATTAAGATGATGATGATCCTTGCAAAATAATAGCAACTAGGCACACGTGCTCAGGTGGTCATTGGATCAAAATTCCAAACTGGAGGTCGTGGGTTCGAATTTGTGCAACAACATATTTTTTGGGATACAGTTCAATATTCACCACCTCAGCCTATCCACATATTGGTTTTTAATTAAAAAAAATAAGAAGATTTTTGGGATACAGTTCAATATTCACCACCTCAGCCTATCCACATATTGGTTTTTAATTAAAAAAAATAAAAAGAAAAAATAGAAATAGATAAGATTTTAATGCATCAAATATGATACTGTATCTAAAATTCATACCATCAAATCAAGACTAAATACTCTATAATTTAGTAAATACAGAAATAATATGTCCTTAAAATTCATAAAATTTGCAAAGAAGATTCTTTTTGTGAAATAGAGTGAGTAATATTTATGATTATAATGTCTAATTTAAATTAATTCCCATATTTTTAAATTTTACAATTTTGAAATCTATTCTAAAAAGTCAAAATGAAACTCATTCAGTGAAATGAACAAAATATTATTTATTAAGAATATATATTTTTAAAATATGCAAAAAAGTACCTAATATGTATACAAAAATTAAGACAAACCTAATAAACATGCCTCTTTTTTCCCCCACAAAATGCATCATTTTTCATTTAAATTTTTTTATTTATTTGGACACAATTTTATACAGTGGAATGTTTCACTCCGTCCGTCTCAAAATAAATATCCAGTATTATTTTTTAAAATATATAATTTTTGAAATTAAAATTGAGCACATATAGATATATTTTCTAATCTACCGCTACAAGTTATGGCGGTAGTATAGTTAACTAATAAATTAGAATGGCTTAGTGGTAGCTTAATGGCACAATAACCTATAGGTCTTTGGTTCGAAACATAGTTGTGATATTTTTACTTCTTATGTTATATTATTTTTTGTATTAGATAAATTTTATTACCATCTATATATATATATATATATATATATATATATATATATATATATATATATATATATATATATATATATATATATATATATATATATATATATATATATATACATATCTTAATTCTCCATATTAAACTAAATATATATAAAGTAACACTGAATATTTATTTAATGTAACTATAAATATTTTAATATATATATATAAACAAATATTCATATAAATATTTATAAAAAATATTCATATCTAAATTTTATAAATTTTAGATGAAATATTTGTAAATTTATAAATATTCTAATACAAAAAAATATAACATTGTTATATTTTTTTGTATTAGATAAATTCTATTACCATATATATATATATATATATATATATATATATATAGAGTCCGGATCCAGTCCGGACTCCCGGATTTTGTTAAAATTCGGACTTTTTTTTTTTTTTTTTTGCTTTTTTTTTTTTTGAAACAACTAAAAAAAAAAAAATTTTATGGAATTGAAATTTTTACAATATACAGTGTTTTGGGTGTGATTTGGATGCCTATAACGAAACATGTCTGTACAGTCTGGGCAGACTGTACATACATTGGTTGGGGTAGGTATTAAAAACACACCCAAAACACTGTATTATTGAAAAATTTCAGTTCCATAAATTTTTTTTTTTTTTTTAGTTGTTTCAAAAAAAAAGCAAAAAAAAAAAAAATTTGGACCGGATTTTGATCCAGTCCGGACTCCCGGACTGGATCAGTTTCATATATATATATACAAATCTTAAATCTCCACATTAAACTAAATATATATAAAGTAACACTAAATATATAACTATGAATATGTAACTATGAATATTTTAATATACATATATATATATATATATATAAACAAATATTCATATAAATATTTATAAAAAATACTCATATCTAAATTTTCTAAATTTTAGATGAAATATTTATAAATTTATAAATATTCTAATACACAAAAAATATAACATAAGAAGCAAAAGTATCACAACTAAGTTTTGAACCTAAGTCATTCTAATTTATTAGTTAACTAAACTATCGTTATAACTTGTAGCGGTAGACAGTGTAGCACATGAGCAAAGGAGGGGCAAATGAGTAATTTCTCATGTCGCTACAGCATGTAGCTGTTAGGTTTGTAACATTCAAGATCGCAATCAAATTGCAAAAATATGCGGAAGCGTGTAAAATCAGAGTTTAAAAAATTTTACAAACCATATACCCGGATCATCCTTTATGCATAATTATTAATTAAACGAAAAGATAAAGAATAAATTCATACCCTTGAAGATCGAGCTTCCTCAGGTACAAGTTCACCTCCAATCCTTTTCGCGTTCAACTTGAATCCACCGGGTTGGGTTCCTTCCTTTGATCAACGTTAGCCACCCAAGTGTTTGGCCTCTAGAGGTGATCCACCAAGGAAGAAGAAGAATTCAAGAAGATGGGTATTTGGCTCAAACCCTAGTTTTTCTATCTCTATAGAAAAGATGTACTCTCCAACAATTGGAATAACGTATATATGATATCTGATATAAGACTCCTCTTATAAAGATATCAAGTAACCCTATTAAAAATAAGGTATTATTTATTTAATTAAACTCTTTTAATTAAATGGGCTCCCTAATCTTATTAGGGATAATTAATTAAACTCCTTTAACTAATTTTCCCTCCTAATCCTATTAGGAATAAATGAGAGTACTTATATTAATTAATTCTCAAACTCCTTTAGGAATTAAATAATAATAATAGTAATAATAATAATAAGACTCCTCTTATTAATTTATATTTAATATTTCCAAAATATTAAATAATAAATATTAAGCTATTTAATTTATTCTATCACCATAGATTAAATTAAATATACTTAACTTATTATTACGATTATGCCATTAACTTCTTAAATAATTATTCTTCCTTTTATGGTGTGACCCTTTAGGTTCTCCATATTAAACCGGTTGTGAATAAATCAATTAGAACAATTCTAATCTTATTTAAATAAATAAATTAAACTAATAATTTATTTAAATAAATAATATTTATTCTACAATAGGGATAAGCCTCCCTAGCGATCAACGACTTTCCAGATAATATAGATTTCAACATTAATCATAAAAGAACCTTTGAGTAAATAGTTACCGTACAATTCAATCCTTCCACCATACAATGTCCCAATTAAATATAAGACATGGAATTACTGTCAAGTCTTATTTTATTTAATTATATGTATTTCGACTCTTAAATGCACAACACCAAATAATGCAAATTAGAAACTCCTTTCTAATTTCATTCTGCCTTGGCCAAGGACTACTGAGTTGTCATTTATCGAATCACATAGGACATTTCTCTTCTTTTACTAGAAGTGGTAGATTCTTTATTGATCATACATTATCTCCATGTACAACTTATTATACCCAAGCATACCCTTTGATATACCCTAAGGGTCTTAAGGAATAAGTCAAAGTATAACTCATCATACACAAGATACTATGATGATCTCAAGTCCAAGGATCACTTGTACTACTATCACTACAGGAATTCCTATTGACATGCAAGTAAAACTCCATTAGGTATTCCTTAGCGAGCCACGTTCAGTGAACTTATTCTCTAATAAGCACCTACATACTTGCTTTAGTGTCTCCACACAAATGATCATGAGATCAATCATCCTCATCCAATGAGCAAGCAACGTATGTACCAATCTATCCGGATTCACTAATCCCCAATTTAGTAATCCAATGATTGGGAACTATTTTAGTTTTAAGCTTTCTAAGAATTTAGATCTCATTAGAATGATCATCATCATTATTCTAAAAGCATTGCTTAAAACTATGGGTTTATCACATATTATAAAACAGCATCATGTAGATAATTAAAAGCCTTTAATAAATTAATACTTTTTATTAATAAATGAATAAGATTGTTACAAAGTATATGCTTTATCATCAAACATGATTGGCTTGTGTGCATATTACTTTCAATCTCCCACTTGCACTAAAGCCAATCGTCATGGTATCTCATACTCTTCTTCTCTAAGTGACGATTATCCTGCTGTTGGATAAGCTTTAGTTAATGGATATGTAATGTTGTTCTTGAGAGTCCACTATCTCTATAGTGATTTCCCATCTTTCAATGATTCCTATAATCAAATGAAAGTGCCACAACACATGTTTGGATCCAAGATGAGACTTAGGAACAATTCCTAGTTCTGTAATGGACTTTTAATCCAATCAATCAACATGCAGCTTCATTTACAACTATATACTTTGTCTTTATCACTAAACCAACAACTCTTTGTTGTTTGGAACCTTTCCAATTCACTGCACCACCGTTCAAGGTAACCCTTTACCTTAAAGTGGATTTTCTGTCGTCTTGGTCTGTCTGAAAAAACTTGAGTCTGTTAAGCCCTCTAGTTTTAATTCAGACCCGCCATGAATTATATCACATCCTTAGTGCTGGTTAAGTACTTTAAGATGTTTTTCACTGTCTCACAGTGAACTTCTCCAGAATATGACTGATCAACATCAGGTCGCGTATATTTCATTGCATACATGATTGTCACTCGTGCGATCTCTCTTTTAGGAGTCTATGGGGACTATTAAGAGAGATACACTCCATGGCTCATCAACATGAGATATCCCATGGAGTTTGCCATGCTAAACGACTTTAGCATCAAATGAATATATGTTCATTGGGTTAAGCCGAGCATCCTTTTAAATCTATCTATATAGATTTGCATCCCCAATTAAGATACTCTTCCCAAATCATTCATGGAGGAATGTTTAGACAACTTTATCTTTATTGATTATAGCATTGGCATATCATTCCGTATCCATAGTATATCAACATATAATACTAGGAATGTCACGACGCTCCCACTGACCCTTTTGTACGCACTAGGTTCATTCTTGTTTTTGATAAAATCAAACTCTTTTGATTTATTTCATCAAAAACGAATGTTCCATATTTGAGAAGCTTGCTTCAATCCATTTCTCTGAGTGTCTACAACTCTTACCTTATCGTATGTAACTGGATCATCATCTTCTATGATACGTACCTCATCATCATCATCCATGATGAATCCATACCTCCCAGGTATCTTCGGTACTATTCCAGATTTACGATTCGGTTGTGGTACAATAGGTCTATCTATAGGTTCCTCTTATTTGACTTGTAGTATTTTGTGGTTCTTGAACTTTTCAAGATGTATTATCCTCCCACTAGCCCTTTCAATGATAAACACCTTTATCTTAGAAGGCAGCATGTTTCACAACAAACACCTTTTGCTAAGTAGGATTATAGAACATATAACCTAAACTTACTTTAGGATGTCCCACAAATCTATACTTGTCAAATTTTGTCCCAAGCTTATCCTTTGAAACCTTTTCATATAAGTTGGACAACCCCTTATCATAACATTCTTAAGATTAGGAATCCTCCCTGTCCATAACTTTTATGGAGTCTTGGGGCCGGATTTTTGAGGTTACCTTTTCCGTAGATATGCAGCCATTTCTAGGACATAATCCT
Source organism: Panax japonicus (assembly GCA_020205505.1). NCBI lineage: Eukaryota > Viridiplantae > Streptophyta > Magnoliopsida > Apiales > Araliaceae > Panax > Panax japonicus. Next base: position 65,575,152 of record CM035091.1, read on the forward strand.
AGAAGGATACTAGAATGTCGGTAAAATCATTATGGACCGCACCATGTCCAACAAGGTACGATTTTTCCATTCAGATACATCAATCAATTATTGCATATCAGGATGTGTCCATTATGAGAAAACCATTTGAGATGATCTAGAAACTTATTGCACAAGTATTTATTCCTTGATCTAATCAAAGAATCTTAATACTTTGTCAATTTGTTTCACTTCTGAATTCTTTGAACCTTTCAAATAATTCACACTTGTATTTCAACAAATACAAACATTCAACTATTTGAATGATCATCTCCTTTTCTTGTACTAGTTTGTTCAATTTGCAAAATATATTTTTCACGTAAGTCAAGTATACAAAATCCATTAAGTAATATTCCAGTTCTATACAAAACATTATTATTATAAATAGAACAACAATTATTCTTAATTATAATACCAAAGATTTCATTGTCCAACAATAAAATGGAAATAATGTTTCCAACGAGAACTGGAATACAATAACAACTTATTGACTTAATAGACTTGCCCGTAGGCATTGCTAAACTATAAGTTCATATGGCTAATGCAGCAACCTTTGCTTCATTTTCCACACATAGGTTTACTTATATTTGTTTAGCTTTTTACTTCTGTTTGGTCCCTTCATAAATCTATATTTATGATAACCAAAGTCGGTATCCAATACCCAAATAGAACCTTGACTTAAAGAAAAATTTATTTCAATCATGAACAAAAACTGTATTGTAACCGAAACTTCATTAAGTTTCTTTGGTTAGCCTCTACAAGATGCTTCTCGCAGTTTCTTTCCAGTGTCCAGGCTTATTACAGTGGAAGCAAACTCATTTGCTATCCGTATCATTTTTGTTCTTATTATCCTTTGTTTTTGCCTTTATATTTACCTTCTTAGAATCGTTCTTCTTTTCAGAAAATCCTTTGGCCCCTACCAGTAAGACTTGGTTTTTCTTGGTTGGAAAGTGACTCTCAACATTTTTCAACACGTTAAGCATATCTGCTGAGGCTGATATCTAGCTTGTCCATATGAAAAATTCACAACAGTTGTGAAAGGAGTCCGGAAGTGAGTGCAAGATCAAATCTTGACTCAACTCTCCATCCATGACAAAACTCGTTGTCCTAATTGATCAATCAAATTGATTATATAAAGGACTTTTGTCTGTACTATAGTGCCATTGGCCATTCTAGATCGGAAGAGCTCCTTAGATATCTGATATCTACCAGTCTTACTTTCCTCACCATCAACTACTTGATGTGCAGGAATAAAATAGGAGCATCCATAGTTTCATGCTGACGCTGAAACTCGTTACTCATGGATGCGAGCATGATGCATTGAGCCAACTATGCATCATCTAGCCACTTTCTAAAAGTAGCAATATCTTCCTCAGAGGTATTGTCTGCAACCATTGCAGGGATAGGCGTATTAAGGACATAAGATAGCTTTTCAGCCGTGAGAACTATTCTAAATTCCATAACCAATCCGTTTAATATGGTCTGGTTAAATAAGCATCTAATATGCTATGCAGTGATAGTATTTTAGACATTGTAAAATTCTGTAAATGAATTTGTAATTAACAACATTTTAACATACATTCTTTTATTAATTACCAAAATAATTTAGGTCTTATTTTAAATTGGTATCTCCCACTATTTTCTTCAAACTATATTACCCTCACTTATATAGTTCGGCAAAATCTAATTAAAGATTTGCTAGTGAGAATAAGGATCCCATTTCAAATGTATATAGCCTTGTGTGTGCACAACAAACTATATATAAATAAATAGGTAGACAACTCTTGTCAATTACATCAACTATGTAACTCCTTGTATTTTGCCTCTTAAATCGTAATGGTCAAGTGTGTGCACATCCGAACTAAAATGATTTAAGTTAAGTCAGACCCAGCATTTCTATATAAGTGAAGAGAAAATTACAGCCCTTGTGTGTGCACAACAAAGCAGTAATGTTCAATTCCTTATAAACATCATATGTAATAAAAATAACATCTTAAATATTTAATACTCGCCTTGTGTGTGCACAACAAACTCATATTAAATATTCAATACTCTATTATTTCTATCATGCTAGAAGGCGACGTTCGATATTCCAAATATATTTGAACGTTACAACTTAATATAAAAATTTGAGGGGTTTGTTATTAATTTGTCTCATCTTGTTTAGCGCGCATGCACATATATATATAAAATACGCGTCATATTAATGAACATGCGAAGCATGTTTGCATAATATATAATATATATAATATAAGCATGCACATATAGAATACTATATTCTACCTGAATTGATTATGGACTTTTATTCTAGTTTGGTTCACTAGAGCCACCAAGTGAACCAAAAGGTCAAACCCTAGGGGTACAAGAATTAAATTTAAATATAACTATTACATTTAAACTCGGGCTCCATTACAAACGGGTCTTCACGCGCTCCTTGATCCTTGATCTCCAATTCTTCAAAATTAATTCTAACTATTCCTATTACAAAACTATTTAAAAAATAGAAACCTTGATCAGCAGTCAAGGGGAAATACATAGGAGGGAGATAGAATTTACATTAAGAAAAATTTAGAGAAGACGAGGTACGCAGACCCCATTTAATAAAACTCATTCATTCATGCATCCAACTAAAATAAAATCCAATCACATTGGTCAATAGTCCATAATCAATCCCATTTATTATCATACACATCACCATATGTATAAATAAATAACATTCATCTCATGAATAATAAACATTTAATATATATAGTGATATCATTTAATGGGCCAATTTAGTTAGTATAAAATCTAATTTTGAATCAAAATAAACTCCTTTATTTTAATTCAAATTTAAATCAAAATAAAACTATTTTATTTTAATTTATCCAATTTTGAATAAAATAAACTATTTTATTTTAATCAAAATATTTAATCAAAATAAACTCCTTTATTTTAATTAATTATGGAATCCTATTCCAAGTAAAAAAAATAACTCCTTTATCAAAGGAAATACGGATTTTCTTTCCTATTCACAAATAAACTCCTTTATTTTGAATAATATGAAATCTTATTTCATATCTAAATAAACTCCTTTATTTAAGGAAATTCGGATTTTCTTTCCTATTCACAAATAAACTCCTTTATTTTGAATAATATGAAATCTTATTTCATATCTAAATAAACTCCTTTATTTAAGGAAATTCGGATTTTCTTTCCTATTCACAAATAAACTCCTTTATTTTGAATATTATGAAATCTTATTTCATATCTAATAAACTCCTTTATTTAAGGAAAGATGGATTCATTTTTCTATTCACAAATAAACTCCTTTATTTTAGAAAATATAAAATCCAATTTCAACTCTAATTAGTTATCATGGAATCCAATTCCAACTCTAATTAGTTTGCATGAAATTTAATTTTAAAATTAAAATAAACTTTATATTTTAATATTAAAATAAACCTTTTATTTTAATATTAAAATAAACTTTTTATTTTAATTATAAAATTATTAAAAATATTAATAATAAAATAATTAAAATTATTATTATATATTAATAATAATATCCGTCCGGCTTGTCTCCAAGCCGTGAAACATTGCAGGATAAAGTTTTTGAAAAAAATAATAATTTAATAAGTGATCTATATATATATCTTATACAAGTACACAAGTACTGCAGATCAATTTTTATCAAAAGAAATCAACACAGATTTCGGCATTTTTTTTTTTTTAATCCTGTAACTTGATATGCTTCACGTGAGTCACCAGAAAAAAATTCATACTGAAATCAATAAATTGCAGTGAATCAAGAATTCAACATAATCGCGAAAACAGCAAGCTTCGCGAAAAAAAAAAACAACAACATGATTTCGGTCCTTTTTTTTTTAATTTTATACAATAAATTATGCCCAATTAAATTGTTCTAAACACATATCAATATACATATCAAATCTGAACAATTAATAATTTGCATAAAGGTTTGACTCTGATACCACTGTTAGGTTTGTAACATTCAAGATCGCAATCAAATTGCAAAAATATGCGGAAGCGTGTAAAATCAGAGTTTAAAAAATTTTACAAACCATATACCCGGATAATCCTTTATGCATAATTATTAATTAAACGAAAAGATAAAGAATAAATTCATACCCTTGAAGATCGAGCTTCCTCAGGTACAAGTTCACCTCCAATCCTTTTCGCGTTCAACTTGAATCCACCGGGTTGGGTTCCTTCCTTTGATCAACGTTAGCCACCCAAGTGTTTGGCCTCTAGAGGTGATCCACCAAGGAAGAAGAAGAATTCAAGAAGATGGGTATTTGGCTCAAACCCTAGTTTTTCTATCTCTATAGAAAAGACGTACTCTCCAACAATTGGAATAACGTATATATGATATCTGATATAAGACTCCTCTTATAAAGATATCAAGTAACCCTATTAAAAATAAGGTATTATTTATTTAATTAAACTCTTTTAATTAAATGGGCTCCCTAATCTTATTAGGGATAATTAATTAAACTCCTTTAACTAATTTTCCCTCCTAATCCTATTAGGAATAAATGAGAGTACTTATATTAATTAATTCCCAAACTCCTTTAGGAATTAAATAATAATAATAGTAATAATAATAATAAGACTCCTCTTATTAATTTATATTTAATATTTCCAAAATATTAAATAATAAATATTAAGCTATTTAATTTATTCTATCACCATAGATTAAATTAAATATACTTAACTTATTATTACGATTATGACATTAACTTCTTAAATAATTATTCTTCCTTTTATGGTGTGACCCTTTAGGTTCTCCATATTAAACCGGTTGTGAATAAATCAATTAGAACAATTCTAATCTTATTTAAATAAATAAATTAAACTAATAATTTATTTAAATAAATAATATTTATTCTACAATAGGGATAAGCCTCCCTAGCGATCAACGACTTTCCAGATAATATAGATTTCAACATTAATCATAAAAGAACCTTTGAGTAAATAGTTACCGTACAATTCAATCCTTCCACCATACAATGTCTCAATTAAATATAAGACATGGAATTACTGTCAAGTCTTATTTTATTTAATTATATGTATTTCGACTCTTAAATGCACAACACCAAATAATGCAAATTAGAAACTCCTTTCTAATTTCATTCTGCCTTGGCCAAGGACTACTGAGTTGTCATTTATCGAATCACATAGGACATTTCTCTTCTTTTACTAGAAGTGGTAGATTCTTTATTGATCATACATTATCTCCATGTACAACTTATTATACCCAAGCATACCCTTTGATATACCCTAAGGGTCTTAAGGAATAAGTCAAAGTATAACTCATCATACACAAGATACTATGATGATCTCAAGTCCAAGGATCACTTGTACTACTATCACTACAGGAATTCATATTGACATGCAAGTAAAACTCCATTAGGTATTCCTTAGCGAGCCACGTTCAGTGAACTTATTCTCTAATAAGCACCTACATACTTGCTTTAGTGTCTCCACACAAATGATCATGAGATCAATCATCCTCATCCAATGAGCAAGCAACGTATGTACCAATCTATCCGGATTCACTAATCCCCAATTTAGTAATCCAATGATTGGGAACTATTTTAGTTTTAAGCTTTCTAAGAATTTAGATCTCATTAGAATGATCATCATCATTATTCTAAAAGCATTGCTTAAAACTATGGGTTTATCACATATTATAAAACAGCATCATGTAGATAATTAAAAGCCTTTAATAAATTAATACTTTTTATTAATAAATGAATAAGATTGTTACAAAGTATATGCTTTATCATCAAACATGATTGACTTGTGTGCATATTACTTTCAGTAGCGACAAGGGGAAATCCATTTCAATCTGTTTCATCCAATGTTACGATCAACGGTATAGATTATGGTTGTTGACATATTATAAATATTGCAAATTTTAAAGTGAATATATATAGGGTTGTTAGGAGTACTATTCCAACAACCATCATCTCCATCATTTTCCATCATTGATCAATATAATTAATGGTTGAGAATATATATATATATATATATATATATATATTAGCATGTTATAAATTTTGTACTTTGAAAATTTACTTGCGATAACAGGAGGCAATAATAATGGATAATATAATTTATTATTAGAATGTGTTAGGTTCGAATTAATTTAGAATTAATGAATTATACTTTAAAATTAATTATTTTTTTCTTCTTCTATTTATAATTGTAATTAGATCATTCATTTTAAAATTAAAATTTAGAATTTCAAAAATGATTAAAAGTTATTTGAATTGTAATTTAGATTATTGATTATTGTATTTATTAAAAATAAATAAATTAACATTCATTCATAAATACTATGCTTTTAAACTCATTATTTTTTTTCTTATTCTAGCTATAGTTGTAATTAAAGTATTCATTTTAAAATTTAATATTTCATAAATGATAAAAACTTATTCAAATTATAATTTAAAACATTAATCAATATATTTATTAAAAATAATAAAATTAACATTTATTTATTAATAAATTTTACTTTGAAATTCATTATTTTTTTGATTCTGGTTATAGACTTAGAATTATAATTATATAACTTTTATCTTTTGTTATAAACCAGAAAAATTATTTAGATTTAGATCTATCTTCTTCTTAATGTTTGCTGAAGAGACGGAGGAGGAGGATCGTGGATTAGAGGAGGATCGTGGATTGGAGATGGAAAATGGTGGCCGGAAGTTGGAGAGTTGGACTGTTTTGGAGCGGATCTGGCAATTGAGATCGGAGATCGTAGCTGTTGCGATGGTGGGGTGGTTTTATCTTTGAAGGTGGGTAGTTCTCTCCTTCCTCTTCCATTATTAACCAAATGAAGGTACAAATTTCATTCCTTTTGAATTTTCCCTAAACCATTCTCAGTACCATTCGCATTTGCCTAAATTGAGGCGTTGATTAAATACATACCAGTCCTCCTAGTCCACGCCACGGAATTTAGGCGTAATAGTACACATTAGAATTCGAGTCAACGAACAAAAACAGTTAAGAATCCGATCCCCTCCAATTTTCTCTCCATCTATCGGCATCCCCTTTCAGATCTTTGGCTACTGCTCGCTATCGAATCCATGCTAACTAAATCCAATCATTCTCCCTCTTCGATTTCTGTAGTTCTATTGCTTTCAATTTTCTACTTAGCTTCTCGTATTTTGATCAAATTCTCCTACGTGAATTTACTTTCGAATCTTCAATTAGTTTTTGAATTTGTCTATAATAGATCTGACCTGACACAATTGGATCTATGTTGTTCTAGATAACTTTGATGACATGAATTCGTTTTCTTCTAATGTTTTGTGTTGAATCAGCACATTCTAACTTAGATCTTGTTTGTAATTATATTTGAATATTTCTTCTTTTTGGTTGATTTTGAGAACCGGAGGCTTGTATCCTGTATCCAGAAAAAAGAAAAAGTTATATGAGAAACTCATTATACGAGTTCCAATTTTTGTAGTTTCATTTTCAGATGGGTTTTATATAATCATGCCATTGGTCATATAATTTCTTTGTTTCAAGTTATTAACAATATAACCATACCAGGAGTGTCACAATATCTTAAAGATAGAATATTGCAAGGATTAAATAAGTCTATAACTAGAATGAGAAAAAAATAACATGAGTTATATAAATCAGTAATTTCCAGCCCTTAAACATCCAATGTCCACATCAGAACACTAAAAGAACACGTAAATGATTGTTTCTCTTTCTCTTTTTTTTTACTTCTTTTGGAATGGCTTTTCAGTTCTGTTATTTGTGCTATCAATAATGGAGGAGTTAAAAAAGGTCGAGCTTTCACTTAATTTTTTAATGACTATTAACTTTTTCCTGCACGTGTGAACGACATGTCTAAATATATTTTCGTTGCTTTTCCGTATCATATCTTTTTAAAGAAAACAGCAGCAGTATTGAATATTGACCATTATTGCTAGGAGTCTTTATATGTGAGCTGGACAATTTGTTGCATTTTTGGATTTAAAAAGTTCAGTCAAGTGCCTTTAAAGGTTGTTATCCACTTCAATTTCAAAATTGAGCTTTTTATTATCTTATTTTAAGGTTTCACCTTTTTTTTTATTAAGAGTTGCTAGTTACAACAAGTTGATTGTCTGGCAGGAGGCGTGTACCATTTTTTTTTTAAAATTCTGGTAGTAGTTAATATAGTCTTCTAAAGCACATCAGTTCATAAGCATCTCCAGATGTCTAGCCTTAATAATCTTCTCCGAGATGCAAACCAAGAAAAAAGTCACCGCAAGAAATTCTGCTCGAGAGCTTGCCAGTCCAAAGGTTTCAAGGCATCAGAAGAAGGTATCTGAAAGTGTGGAAGTTCAAGAAAGGAATGTTACAGAGCTAATAACATCTTCTGCTAGGAAGCAAAGAGTTGGTAAGTTGATATCTTGAATCTCTGTTTTATGCTATGACAGTGAGAATAGTTCTTTCTCAATTTTGGCTTATGTTTGTAGGGAAGGTTGATTAATTTCAATTGCTGTAACAGGACATGAGTATGTTGAATGATTCCCACAGATATGATTTGTGTGGCATTTGTAATACTGTGATTGGCACTAAACAAACAGAAAATAAAAAATAAAAATTTATCAGTTATTGAATAGTCCCTTAAGCTTTTTTACAGGTGGATATATTGTTATAATAGAGTATATGATTTGGTTAGTTTCTTATAATTTTCTTTATAAGTAAAATTATTTAACTGTGCAATTCAAACTTTTCTGGACACTACTGAACTTACATATGCATGTTTCCTGTTGCGACATCCAGCAAAGAAAACTAAAGACTATGTTGCGGTGAAAAATTTGGATGGTAAATCAAGACTTTTACTTGAAGCAGCTTCAATGATGGTTGAAACCAGGTATTATTTATTTCATCAGTTTACCTTAATTGTCACCAAAGCCAGGATCAATAAAATTTGTCTGCCCTTTCTCTTAATTTTGTTGTTTGTATTTGTGATATGTCATTCTTGATCCTTTATAACTTGGGGCAAATATAGCATGATTGCTTTTGTAAGAATGAGCATGCTCCAGTGAGATTTGACTTTGAATCCTCCCGTGTCTTGTTGTCAAGCTTGAATAAATGTACAAAATTTCAATTTTCAACTGTACTTGCATATCTATTATCAAGTCCAACTTGAATACACAGCAATATTTTCTTACTTTGGGACTTGCCATTTATTTGGATCTGTGGTATCATTTGTGAAAACTTCTATAAGAGTTGAACTTTTACATTTTCATATTGTAGTATTAGATTTTATGTGCATGCTTAAATTTTACCTAGTGCCTGGACTTTGGGACCATAAAATGTTTGTTCTTGCAGGAATATTTAAGATTTCCTATATCAATTTGATTTTTAAATTTAATTTGTGGTGCAGGCAAGGATGCAAGAGAGAGGCTGGCAAACCAAGATGGTTCCGAAAGGATGAGGATGGTTGTTATCATTATGTTGGTGGATACTGGGATGCAAGACAGAAGGCTAATTGGGAAGAGATTCCTGATATATTTGGATAGGCTTGCGATTTGCCTCCATGTGTAATAGAAGAGTAAGCTCCCAAGTCCCAAACCCCAGGTTAGAGTTAAGACATCACAAATGGAAATGTTACCAAGCAACGTTGATATGATCTCCTGGGAGACTTATACTGAAGATTTATCTTCTCAGGATGACAGCTCAACATTCACTACTGTTGGTCTCCTGGAGCAAATTAATGTCACTAGGGATGCTAGCGACTATCTGTGGTACATAACTAGGTGAGAATAATGTTTAGTTGACATCTTTCTACTATACTAGTTAGATATTTCTAATTCCTTTTACAGCTGATTTGCTTCCGTGTATCTAGTACCAATATTACAGCTAATTGCTTTAGTGTTTGTTCATCCAAAGATATACGGTAGATAGAATATGACCTAAACAACATAACATATCTTCTCCCTCTTTCGATGTGCTTACAGTGTTGACATTGGTTCATCTGAATCCTTTTTGTGTGGTGGGGAACTCCCTACTCTCATAGTTCAATCAACGGGGCATGTTCTTCATGTGTTCATAAATGGACAGCTTTCAGGTATATTTTCAAATACTTCTCTAGATACTTAGTGACTTGTCATGGATCTTTTTTATACATGCTAAATGATAACCCTTATACCAGCTTAATGATGCAAAATTAATCATTTCTTGTAAATAACAAAGTGAGTGGAAGGAGATATTGGTTCAACACTAAGCTAGTTGCGCTAGATTTGCTATATTATAGGATTAGAGTGTCCAAGTCTGTTCAAACAATTATTACTTTTGGACGCTCGAGATTCTTTGCCATAAGGCCCATAAAACAAACTTACTTTGTGTGCTTAGCAAACCAATGGACAGTCCAAAGAAAAGTATTAAGGACCATTTAAAAGTTTAATAAATTGTAACCTTATCGGTGTATACTGTTTGGGCTCTAGGTGAGCATATGCCTGAATTTTCATGAAGTTCTCCTCCATGATTATCGGATCGATGTATGTTGACTCTAAGCTACACAAACATATCACTCTAGAGATCCAACTATCTAGGACTTCAAATTGTACCACATCTCGTGTTTTAGATAAAATAATTACTTCACTGAATTAATACTTCTGTGATATTGTCAAGAATATTGGGGGAAAGTTTGAAACTTTGAAGACAGGAGTGTCAGGTCCAGTTGCTCTACATGGTCTTGACCAAGGCAAGTGGGACTTGTCATGGCAAAAATGGACCTACCAGGTTGGGATTTTTACTTCTCTTATTGCAGTTTTGACTCTTAATTTGAACAAGGATTACCTCATGGTTGATCTTCAAACAGGGTAGGGCTGAAGGGAGAGGCCATGAAACTCGACTCTCCAAATGGTGTTTCTTGCTTGTGCTTAACATTCAGTTTCTAATATCATATAGTCGCACTGAATGTTCTTTTTCTATTTGGATTTATGGCAAAAGATATTGTGATTGCCTATGTCTTTTTCTGCTTATGAGCAATAAAGTGTACATTAGTACCACGTAGTAACTCTATTATCTTTGTGTATTGATTTTGGCATTAAGTGCCTCTGGTGACCTATTTACTTCATTTTCCTGACTTACTATTATTTTTAAATATGTGCAGGAAGACTGCTTTTACGACATGCCTTACAATATTGGGTATCAAATTTTCGTCTTACGTTTACGGAAGACAAGGGACGAAATTAGTGCTCTCTCTATATATGTAGATACATACTTTGATTGAAGAACTGTGGTAGCTTTAGATGGTTAATTGTAAAGATAATGAATGATTATGTAGTGGATGTTTTTATTAAGTTAATAATATTTTAATTTATATTTTTGCCATTATTTGCTATGGAGACATTGAGCCAGTCAGTTACACAAACACAAAAAGAATGTCAAATTTTGATTTGGCAACAATATAATTCATTACTAAAGCATTGAATAAGTTTTAATATATCATCAATTTTTTATACATTTAGCAACAAATTTTTGTTGCTAATGATATTAAAAATATAATATTTGGCAACAAAAAATTAGTCTAATAACAACGGAGAGGATATTGTTTCTAATATTAAAATAAGACAATTTTTTTTTGTTGCAAATCATATCAACTTTCGTTGCACATATAAAGAAATAGCAACATATAATGTCGTTGCTAATCGACGACTTTCGTTGCTATTGAAAAATAACCAGCAACAAACATTTTTGTTGCTGATTTAGCATAATGTCATTGCCAAATAGTATAATCAGCAACGAAAATCGTTGCTAAAAAGTTTACATTCCGCAACGAAAGCAAGCTTAGGCAACAATTTTCATAATTTACTGCAACGAAAAATTTCATTGCAAAATGGTGTCAATTGCAACGAAAATGCATGGTCGTTGCAAAAAAAAAGAGTTCATTTCGTTGCCAATTAGCAAGCTTTTGCAACAAAATGGGGTTTTTAGCAACGTAATTTTAATTATTCTGCAACAATACATTTTGTTGTTAAATGATCGATTTCTCTGTACGAAAACCAAAGTTCGTTGCAAAATGTATTATTTTTAGCAACAAAAAAATTACGTTCGTTGCAGAACAATTAGCAACGCTCATTGCGCAACGAAAGACGCAACGACAGTAAAGTCATTGCCAAAAACCTTTTGTAATAAAATTTGGCACCTTTAGCAACAAAAATCGGTTGTTGCTGAAACCCCATTTTTTTGTAGTGTTTTCTTTTCGGGAGGGGGGCGTTACAGAGATGGTATCAAAGCTTAAGTTCTTTCTTGTAGAAAATATATTTAGGTTTGACCTGTGAGTTGTGGGTAAATCATTGGGTAGACGTAGGAGTTTGATTTGATTTTGTTCTCTGTTTGGTTGGTCTTGATTTTGACAAAGTGTTTTAGCTCTTTGAGTTGTAGTTGATTTGAGAAAGGCGAGATAATTTTTTTAAGATTATTATTGTTATGCGTTGGAGCAATAATATTAGTTAAGGATTGTGATTGGATCATTAAGGAGAATAATGCCATATTTTATTTAGTTAAGAAATAATTATACGATTATGATGTGAGTATTTGTATCGACGAAAATTTGATTTTGAAAAAATTATTTGTTAGAGTTGTTTTATTTTGTGACAATCATTATGATTTTGGAATTGAGGATTTGATTTGAGTTTGATTTTGATTTTTGTTAAGTTGTGAATAGATTGAGGTAATTAGATTAATTATTTGAAGTTAATGATCAATTTTGTGGCTATTTTCTAGTAGGATATTGGAGTTATGTTCTATGAACTTTCTTTGTGATAGTATGTGGAGACATTAAAATTTATTGGATTAAGGTTTGCAATATTAAGTGATGATTGATTTATTATATGATTAGATAGTAAGTGGTTAAATTCAATTACTTTTGAGAGATCTTGAATATTTATAGTTTGCTTATGCAGATAGTAAAATATTTGATTTAGAGTTGATATGATGATAAAGAGATCTTAGTAGTATATACTTTTGTGTAATAATATTTAAGAATTAGCTAGTTCGAATTGAGGTTTGAATATTTTGAAGCTCTTGAGGATTTAGGAAAATTTGATATAATTTGTAGAGTTGTTTGATTTATCTGATATCCTTGGAGTTTTTTATGATTTTATGTAAATTAAATAAAAGTAATTTGTTAAATCCTTGTCATGTGTGGAGCATAAACGTTTTACGAATTAAAAATAATTTTAAATATTTTGGGTATTTGAATCGTATTTAGATGAAGAGAAGTTTTTGTGATTTTGAATTATGTTTCGAAGAGTACGTTTACAAGAATTAAACTAAAAGATATTAGCGAAGGCCCGCACCGTTCATATATGTGATCTAATTTAATGCAACATGAAGAACCTTACCAAGGCTTGACACGGTAGCTGACGAATCTTTTACAAGTACATTGATAATTACGTGGACCGATGACTTATCCGCGTTGATCGTTACAAATGGCAGCGCTACGTCGTAACTAAATTTATTTATTTATTTGTAGTTTATTTGAATTCTGAGGATGTAATTATTTTTAAGGGGTGAAAAATATAATAACCCATATTTTTTTTTAAAATTAAATATTAATTAATTTTATTGTATACAATTGTATTTAAATTAGAAAAGGTAAATGATTTTTGCTTCCCTCTTTTCTTCCTTGTTTTGTTTGGCAAAGTAAATTCTTTTAGTTGGTAATTAAATAACTGATTAAATTAAAATTGAGAAAGATAATTTCTTTTGTTAAAGTCTTGTGGTAAAATTATTCGAAACGAGAATCTAATTGGGAGATAGAGGAGTCTATTCGAGCGGAGTATCCGCATCTTTTGATAATTACGTACGTTCATTCTTTTGATTCCGAGGACGGAATCCTTTTTAAGGGAGAGGTAATGTAATATCCCGGAAAAAATAATAATATTAAATTTATATTCTTAAAACATATTATTTGGACTTTGTCTTTATTTGGGTCAAACTAGTTATTTAATTTGTGTTGGCTAATAAATATTAATAAGTGATGGGTAAATTAATTTAGTTCAATTTGGGCTTTTAAAATTTATTGGGTTTAAATTATATTTGTAGGTAATAATAAATCCTATTTAAATTAGGAGAGTTAATATTTAATAAATTAATAACTAAACCTAATTTTCATACATATGATACAAAGTGATTGAAAAAAAAAAGAAGAAGCGCAGCCGCATTACAGAGAAAGGAGAAAAAGAAAGAAAACGAACAGAGTTAAGTCAAGGTATGTAAATTTATTTGTGTATATTAGTGTAATCAATTATTTTGGGCAAAAGGGATCACATCTATGGCAGAAGTCAGCTGAGATTTTGCATTATAATATTTTTTATATGTCTTTTACTTTATTAAAGAAACTTGATAGTCCAATTCCTGGCAATACAGTTGTCATCCGAATTCACATATTTGTAAAAAAAAATTATCTAATCAAGGCTTCGGTTAAGTACAGACTTATGATATTAATATATATATATATATATATATATATATATATATATATATATATATATATAGCTTATATACTTTTGTAATATATAATGGTTTACACTATATATATATATATATATATATATATATATATATATATATATATATATATATATATATATATTAAGGTTCTAATTTGTTAAAATATAAAAGGGAAAAAATGATTAGAAGATAAAATATAATTTAATTTGGGTTGTATTGAAAAATTGATGTAATTGAGGAAATTAATTTCATATTAATATAATTTATAATTAGTAGGTAACTTATAATTGTATTACTATTACTTTTAATTAGATCGGACGGAAGGAATTTAAAGAGTTATATTTGAAATATAAATTTTGGAGTATTAATAATTGATAAAAGGCGATGATTAAAGGCATATTAAATAGATTATGAATTATTTTGGAATTATTAGTTTAGATTGTTTTTAATTTAAGGTGAATATGTTTAGGTTGCGAATAACGTTTCGTATTTGATATCGTTGGCATTTGAGGGTAACATTTTGTGGATTGTGCTATAAATGGTTTGGAAGTATCAGGTACGGATTCCGTACTCTTTCAGCGACATTCTTGTGAAATTTGATTTGTTCGTTTTGTCCCTTATTTCGAATTTCGTTATTATTTCACATAATTGTTTCTTGTGAAATTCGTATAATAGTTTCATTTTGGAGTTGATATATATGACTCGTATTTGTACTCTTTGAATTAGGATATCATGTTTAGTATTTATTTTTGATAATTATAGAGAAGTACATGTTGCTACCTTCTTTTTTTGAGACATTGTGACTATAATTTGATTTGGTTCAAATGTACATATAGAACCCTTTTGTTGGTATTTTTTTCGCATGTGTTGTGTGATAACCCGGGATTTCGAATAATTAAAATTTTACGAATAATTTTTTTTTTAATATTGACATGGACTGTTAATATTGTACTGAGAATTTGTGAGACAAGTCTCGAGAATTAGTTAATATGTGATTTGACTAAGAAAATAGAGTAGAGTTGTGCTTAACAACTTTAGAAAATCCTAGCCCTAATTTTCGAATATGGATTCGGTAGAAAATATAATTAAAATAATTATATTGCTAAGAATGTGTTTGTACTGTATGTTGATTATGTTTATCAATAATTGATAGATTAGGGTTGTAATTAATAAACCTTAATAAGGGATTTAAAACCCTAATCTTAAATTTAGAAAATAAATTGTACAATTAAAAACCTTAATTGTACGCCGGGAAACCCTAATTTAAAATTTGGGATTTTCTAAACCCTAATTAGGCAACCCTAATTTTTATTAGGATGCCTAAAGTGTTTGTTAAACTTAAATATGATTAGAAAACTCAAATTATATTTTTGTATGTTAAATTTCTATTTTAGAAACCCTAATTTTATTTTAGAAAATTTATTTTTCTAATTAAACCCTAAATTTGAAAAATGTGGGAACTAGAATTTTAATACCTAAAGGGTTCAAATCTTAAACCCTAATCCAAGCCCTAAAGAATTGGACAAGTATGCCATTAAAATTAATTTATAAATGACCAAAATGCCATTTTAGTTTATTTTAATTGGATAACTTGCATTATTGGTAACAACTTTAGTTGTTGAACAACTTTGTTGACTTTGTGACACAAATCATCAGCCTCCAGCCGAAAATCTCAGCCTAGCAACAAGTCATGACTTATATAAAGAGATTTAGAGAGAGAAAATCACAAAACTCGATCATTTATCAACTTTGCTCCTACCAACTCCCTTTCTCACTAAACCTACAAAAATTAGAAGTGTTTCAGTCATTTTAATCAGCCTTAGGTCAATCAATAACAGATTGAAGGATTAAGATCAAGAATTGGAAGCTAAAGGTATAACCAAAAATTTCAATTTTGATCTTTGTTGTTTAGAATTTTTTTTGTGTTATGTGTTTAGATTCATGCTAGAAGATGTTTTTAGGTGATCTATGTTGATATAACACAGATCCATAACATCAAAAGGCTTTAAAATGAAGTTTTTCAAAAACTGTTTTGGGCAGATTCTATAGTCTGACAAGCAGATGTCAGACGCTATAGATCCTTATGTGTTTATGATTTTTGTTGTTTTAAAGCTTTATTTTGTAGACTGGTATATGGTCTTTAATTTGCAGGTGGTAGATCAGCTAAATGATGTTTAGATTAGGAGTTATTAACGGTCAAAACCCGTTGACCGGGATTGACCGAGCAAAATCTGGGCAAGTCCAGAAATTGAAATCAGTGTCTGGCAATGTTTTGTAGCGAGCAGATCTATCAATATTTTCATGTTTTGATGTTGTTGTTGTAACTATTTTGTATCTGGTTATGTGTATTATGTATTTGAGTTTTTATATCTCTAAAAAATATAATATATTGAGCAGAACAAATGGTCAAAGTGAGCTACTCGCTCAGTTTTGACATTTCTGGAAATTTCCAAAAATTTGAAGAGCAAGCTGTCTGACATGCTTTGACCGCTTTGTAGATTGTGAATGGTTTGTTTTTGGACCGATTTGTTGGTGTAGTATTGTTCCTTGACGCATGGACCAAGGATTTAAACCATAAACTAGCATAAATAATTAACAGAACTCATAGATAATCGAGCATGAAAGTGCCTACTCGAATCTGTTTGGGATTCTGGAAACCCAGAATTGTCCTGACAGAAACTTTGGAGATTTAGATCTCCTTTCTGTGATGTTGTTTAACCAAAGTGTTGGTTGGATATTGTAGTGTGACATTAATACTGCAACAACAAAGTTTTAGTTAACTCAGAAGAGTTTTAATCAAAGAGATATTCATGGTCAAAGTGGCACCCTTGCACTGCCGGCTTTCAGTGTTCTTGAGGCCAAGAACACCTATAGCGGTAGAAAGTGTCGCTATAGGCTATTAGCGGCGGATTAATTAATTTATTTTCTGATTTTTCCAGAAAATGATTAAAAATAGAAATAAATTCTAAAAATTAGTAAAAATGGTTTTAAAAATTATTTTATATTATGAAAAATAATTTTTGACCAATTGGAATATTTATTCTTTAATATTTATAATTATTTAAATATTAAAGGTATTTAATTTATTTAATTAGTGTATTAAATAAATTAGAGAAAAATGATTTAATATTATGAAAAATTATTTTAAATAAGAATAATGTATTTAAAGATATTTTGAGTTATAAAATGTAACTTTTAATATTTTTGGAGAATTTTCATTAATAAATTAATATTAATGATGTTTGATTTATTTAATTATTATATTAAATAAATGAATTAAAAATGATTTTATTGATTTAAAAATGAGAAAAATGGTTTTAAAATATTTTAAGTTATAATTAATGACTTTTAATATTTGGATAATAATTTCATTAATATTTATATATTAATGGTGATGATTTAAAAATGATTTTAATTATTTTAAAAATCATTTAAGTAGAATATTGATGGTTTAAAAATATTTTAAGTTATTGATAATAACTTTAATATTTTGAAAAGTATGTTATTAATATGTTGATATTATTAAATATTAATAATGATACGATTAATTGATAATTAAATCGTTTAAAAATGATTCTGATATTTGAAAAATTATTATAAATTATAATAATTGCTTGATAATTGTTAAAAGCTTCCGAAAAATATTATTAATGATAATTGACTTATCTAAATTAATATTGAAGCTTAGAGACCACGTGTAATTGACAGATAACTGTGTTAATTGTCAGATAGGGTGACCAGAACACCGAGAATGGACCGAAGTCCAACCAAACTGAATTAGTGTGACTTGTTAAGTGTTTATATAGGTTATAAACATTGTTGTGACTATGTGGTAATGTGTTTAGGAGAAGTTTGACTGTGAACTACAGTGTTGTGTGTTATGTGGATTATTGTGCTAATTGTTAGACCGATATTATTGGTTATAGGTCTTTCGAAAGCAGAAAAGTATTTTGTGTAGCTGTAATCAGCGAAAGAGGCAAGTTCCCTAACTCAACCTTGAGTTATTTCATTCAATTATTATTGGTGGATAATTATTGCTAATTATACCACGTCCAGGGATTTATTGTTGAAATTAAATTATTGAATTAAAAAATATATATTCATAGAATTACTGTTGTTGGATATTCATATCTGTAGAAGTTAGAATTGACAGTACAGATAATTCATGTTTATTGTCAAATTATGTTGAGAAATGTCTTAGCCAATTATTCTGGTTAGACAAACATTTGTAAAAACTTGTTAGGTTTGAGAAGAGAAGCAAATAGAATTTGAAATCCCAGTATTTCGTTGTAAAATCAAACTTTTGATTCTAAGACTGAGAAGAACAACCTTTTATATAAAGGGAACATTTTGTTGGTCGTGAATTCGACCTTTGCGCGCGTTTTGAGTATTATGCATAATATAGGGTATAATAAGCTGATCACTTGTTATACTTGCAGAGGGGTATGATTTAATCTTTATGGTTATCTGATACACCTGAGTATATATCAAAGTAAATCTTCGATATCTATCCGAGAAAATAAGTTCAAGATCTTGTGTGATCGCTCAGTATAAATCTGGAAAACATTCCACTTTGCTATTTCGTAGAATTGATTCTTGATTATTCATTAGAATATCGTAGAAAATTTGAAAGCATTGTACTATTTCATTATTGAATTATTATGTTGTATAGAATACGAGAAAACTTGTTATTGAATAACGATTTGTTCAGCTATTTCAAAGTTCCCCGAACTTTGATTTCATTCTATCAAAATAGATAGACTGTTGTTTTTGAATTCTTATACATTTATTGTATGTCTTAACTTACGGGGCAAATTAGTTGCTCACCCTTGCTAAATAAAATTTTTCAGCTAAGGATGAAGTTGCAGGAGGTGCTGCAAAGGACAAAGGCAAAGGCAGTTGTAATAAATTAGTTATGATTAGCATATTTATTATGTTGTATTGTAAAACCTTTTTGTATATCTAAAGGGTATGTTTGTAAATTTAAGGTTAGAAAACCTGGGTGATGTATTATTAAACTCTGATAAAAACTTATGTAAGATACTATCTATATATATTATGGGTAGTTAAATGTTATTTATATTGTGGATCGTGAACACCAAACTCGGGGGTCAGGTAACCCAGATTTGGGGGTGTCACATGTTGTGACATGATATTTTTGTTAGAATATATCATAGGGTATACCTGAGATATAACCACTGTGGGGGTACCACAGGCATGTCGTCTTGGCATGAGAGACATGAAACTTTCTATGGCGGTGTGATTAGTCCACGGCGTCTCCGTTTTGGGCTCCGGAGGAAGTGGGTCATTTGGTGTTTTGTTGTGGGAGGCGTATGGGTTAACCCTAGTTTTCTATTCTACGGATTTGTGATGTTGTGCCTAACACACCTATCCGATTTGCATACATTTGGATTCGCGGTCCAATTTGTGACTTGCCTGTGTGACATTATTTTGATGTGCCTGTGTGGCATTATTTTGGTTGCCTGTGTGGTATCATTTGACTTGCCTGTGTGACATTAGTTTGACTTGCCTGTGTGGCAAGATATATTTTTGAGCTCAATCGGTATGAAATAACCCCAACCATTTGTTTCAGCCTATTATTTTATTGTATTAATTTTGTTTGTTTCTGTTCAGTTCAATTCATTGAGTTAGTTACTTCAGTTCGTTATTTCTTCATTCGTCTATTGGTTTCGTCAATTCTGTTGATTTAGATAAATTTCTTTCAGATCTTTGGAGATTATATTTTTGTCAGTATTTACACTTGAGGCTTTGTTCAGTATTTTGTCTCAGTTATTTTCGTATATCAGTTGTATATCTTTTGTATATTATATTCATACTGGAAATTGGCTCATGCTGTGTTTTTCTTCCAACAGGTTTGCAGTGGTTATTCAGGGCTAGTGTGATGAGAGTGTTGCTTTTGACCATTTAGGTTGTTTCGATTTTAAGTTTGATTATTTTGACTCTAGTTGGAGAATTGTATTTAGTACTTTATTAAGGGATCGCCGTTATTAATATTTTGAAGTTATCAGTGCTCTGTTTACTTATTTTGAGGTTTGTTATGCTTTGCACGTGACCTCCCTTTCCTTTTCGGGAGGGGGGGGGGGGGGCGTTACAATACTCGTACCTCATACGTATAATAACCTAAATGTTTATACGCATTACATTTCCCTTTCGGAAATATCTTTCACTAACCCTTAGGTTTTACGTCTGCAAGCAAAAACTTCATTTGACATAACGAAAATATTATTGGATATTCCATTATATCTTTATATTCTATGATTACGCGTTTCTCAGAATTTTGAACCTAAGCTCGAACGAAATCGGATGAATAGTGTTTTTACGAGAAAATTCTCAGAAAACATTCATTTTCGTCTTGATAATTCAAAAATAATTAATCCTAACACATAGCCAGAATACTAACCACATCCACACATTCTTGGTCATAGAACGACCTTCAAACATCTTACTCACATAATTAATCAATTAAATTCATTTAATTCACATAATCAAATAAAAATTTAATTCATTCAAAATCCCAAATTCTCGGGCGTTACAGATATCATCATCACCATTCAAGCCTTCTTGACCATTTTCTTCAACTTCAATTGGAATTTTGGATATTTCTTCAGAGGATTTAAGAGCAATACCTTTGTCTTTCCTTTTATTTCCAAACAAAGTTTTTGCTCTTTGATTTAACTCTAGGTTATAGGTGAGAAGATTTCCATAAAGCTTCTGCACAATTATTTTGTGCAGATTCTTTGATTCTTGGACGATTGTGGTCTTGGCATCCCATTTGCTAGGTAGGGCTCGCATGAATTTGATATTCAAATCTTTGTTCAGATATATCTTGCCATATAACTTTAGAGCATTTAAGAGGATAATGAATTTTTCATATGTTGATATAATATTTTCACCAGGAACATGAGTGAACATCTCGTACTATTGAGTTAGGAGAGATTGCTTATTTTTTCTGACTTCTTATGTTCCCTCGTGCATCACCAACAATGCTTCCCATAATTCTTTAGCGGTAGTGCAGTTTAAAACATTTTTGAAGAGTTCGTCCTCCAAAGCCATAAACAAAATGTTTTTGGCCTTTTTATCTGTCAGCACCCGCTTCTTCTCATTCTCTGTACATTCTTCATGCATCTTAATAACCTCCTTGTTGGGATCATTTGTTGTTAGAGACAAATTTGTGGGAACAT